>JAJOZX010004319.1:302500-362500 GCA_023014485.1 Bathynomus jamesi | reverse complement strand
TAACAACAATAATAATAATAATAATAACAAGGATGGATAAAAAAACCCTGTTATTATGTCTTTATATTTCAAACCTACAAAACGTTTTACCAAGATTTATGGACAGGCAAATATTGTATTTGAAAATATCAGAAAAATGGCCATACAGAGTTGAAATGATGAAAATTTATTATTAGCACGTGAAACAAATAAATATTCTGAAAATTATGTTTATCGAAAGGCAATAAATATGTAAATAAAAATAAGATCTATTTGTGAAACCATAAAAGCATTGCAAAGTGTCAAGAAAATAAACCGGATTTCCTGCATAATATATACAGTATATTATATATATATATATATATAAGGTATGTTCAAAAGGTATCCGGACTGATGCGACTATAAACAGAATATATTACTTCCAGTGTTTGGGGCTTAACCTCCCTCAACGTACGCTCCTTCTGAAGCCACACACTTTGCCCAACGATCCTGCCACTGTTGAAAACATTTTTCGAAAGCACTTTTCGGAATGGACAAAAGCTGCTCCGTCGAATTTCTTTTAATGGTCTCAACATCATAGAATCGATGTCCTTTCAGGGTTTGTTTGAGCTTCCGAAACAAAAAAAAAGTCACATGGAGCCAAATCCGGCGAATATGGAGGCTGCTGTACTTCGGGAGTAGCGTTTTTGGTCAAAAATTGCTGGACAAGTTGCAACGAGTGAGATGGCGCGTTATTGTGATGAAGCATTCACTTTCCGGACTCCCACTTCTGCGGTCGTTTCCTCCGACTTAAACGTCTCAAAACTTCAATGTAAAATTCCTTGTTGAAGGTTTGTCCCTGTTGAACATATTCATGGTGCACAACACCTTCACAGTGAAAAAAAAAACGAGTAAGATGACCTCATCGTAAAATATCGCCGCGAAACAAAACACGTTTAATTTTATCGGCTTACCACAGTGGACTGACGCTACACAATGAAGTGCAACCCTATCAGTAAACTTGTCTCGACATGCAGAGACATGCTTAGCACAGTCACAACCCCAAGTGCGACCTTGTTCTAAAAATAAACACCCTGTGCGGATACGTTTTGAACAGACCTCGGGTGTGTGTATATATATAATATTATAATATATATATATATATATATATATATATATATGGTGTAACGAAGGTCCGTATCCATAGGATATTTACTTTATTGAATCTTACTTTATTGATCTGACGCTATTAGATTTTTCGTTTGGGGGCATCTCAAGTCAGTTCTTTACTCATCTCGACCACAAAAACCATTGATCACTTGAAAAGAATTCATGAGAAATGTGTCAAAATTAGTGACACTGTGTTCACACAAACAAATTTCGGGTATCCAATTCGAACAGTGAATTCAATAAAATAATTATACTATAAGTAAGGATTTTTGTTACACCCTATATATATATATAACCTTGGTTTAGCTTCCGCCCGAATTGTTCTGACAAAAATCAAGCTTCTCACTCCACCTCAGACTTACGGTTTAACGTGGAATCCAATCCGAACCACGCCCCACCAGCAGTCCAGCGCCTTAACTACTAGGCTACCCAGGGTACACATTTATCTACCAACCATTTTTTATTGTTTTTGGGTTTTGCTGTGTGCCGCCTGCCGTCACCTGGTCTCGATCCCGGGGCCGATGGATTCGTAGTCAGCAACGCTAACCACTACACCATATATATATATATATATATATATATATGCAAAGACATCACAAAGCAACACGTGATCGTTTTAATAAGCAAAGAACCACATGAAAAAGGAAAAGGAAACACGAAGTCCGAGCGCTTTCGTGATATATCACGAAAGTGCTCGGATTTCGTGTTTCCTTTTCCTTTTCTCTGTGGTTCTTTGTTTTTATATATATATATATATATATATATATATATATATATATAAATAAAACTGTAATTCATATATGGGAACTTAGTTTATCTTTAGTATCTATCCCGAACGTATTAAGTATAATTTATTCCATAGTTAATCATTTCGTATAAGAATTATATAACAAAGTTCACTTAATTTTCATTCTTATTCAGGAATGCATCGTGTCTTAAAGGGGCGTTGCCTGCTATTAAGTATTCCGGATGTGTCGAGGAAAAGGACTTCATTTAAGCCTCTTTGCATTTCATTATTCACTCAATTATACGAGTATAAATACGCATAAAAGCAGATTGGTTGCCTTGCTCAATGCAGATGCAAACCTTCACTAATATATATATATATATATATATATATATATATATATATATATATATATATATATATATATATAGTCATGCGGTTTGCTTCTACAAAGCTTCAATTTAATATTTAGGAGAAATCCAATGACAAGGAGGAATGTAAATGCCATGAAAAGTCTTCTTTAATGCGCAACGTTTCGAGCAATACGCTCATCATCAGGCTAGATAATAACAATATGAAATTAGAATCAATAAATAAATGTGAACAAGACAAAATAATTTCTATAAAAAGACTAAAAGAAGAGGGTTAAATTCAAAGTTATAAAAATTTACATATAAAATTACAAGAAATTTAAAAGCTATTTTTAAATTACATATAGTAAATTTGAAATTAGTACACTGGAATAATTAACACTAATACAATGGAATAATTGACACTACGAACCTTTCAATGCTGGTTCCGAGGCACGAGTAATTTAAAACAAAACAAAACAGGAAACAAGCTATGGGTTGGGCGGTTGGAGTTATAAGTTAGGGGAGGGGGGAGGGGGTTTTATAAAAAATTTAGAGGGACAGCTGAGGAATCCACGTTTAGAGAAGGGGTCAATTTTAAAATTATCTAAAGTGACATCAGTTTTACATTTTATACTGTGTTCCCGAATACTGGAGGCTTCTTTTTTATTTAAAATTTTACCTGTTCACAAACTTAGAACCTGTTATTTAAATCTTTCATATTTAAGAAGAGTGACTTGCAGGTTATTAAGAATTTGGCAAAGAACCAGGAGATTGTTGTGACTAGACCGGACAAGGGCAACGGAGTTGTTATTTTGAATAAATCTGATTACATAAATAAAACTAATGAAATCCTAAGTGATGTTAGCAAATTCAAACAAATTCTTGAACCAGTCAATAAAGTCATTTTAAGGTTGGAAGACCAAGTTAATAGATTTTTGTCACGATTAAAGTCTTTAAAGATAATAAAAAATGATACTTACTCTCAGTTGTTCGTATCTGGTTCTGATCTTGCTCAATTATACTGTTTGCCTAAAATCCATAAAGTTGGAACACCTCTCCGTCCTATTTTAGCTTCGTATAACTTACCTACCTTTCAATTGTCAAAATTTGTTGTTGGTCTCCTGTCACCTTTTGCGAAAAATGCTTATACTATAAATAACTCTTATGAATTTCAAAAAGATCTTCTTAGTAAGAATTTCGATTCAAAAAAGTTTTTTGTCAGTTTTGATGTAAAGTCGCTTTTCACGAATGTACCTGTATCAGAAACTATTGCCATTATTTTAGATAGGGTTTTTAGCTCTGATGATAGTTTTCATGGTTATTCATGGTCTTATTTTAAGGAACTTTTAGAATTGGTTTTTAAGCAATGTTATTTTACTTTCAATAATAAGGTTTACCAACAAATTGATGGTGTTGGGATGGGATCACCCGTCGGACCTCTATCAGCTGATTTTTTTATGACTCATTTAGAAAGTGTAATTTTTAGACAATCTCCCACCCATTGTAAACCAATTTTCTATCGACGCTTCGTTGATGACTCGATAGCTGTTTTTGATAATGCTGTACAAGCGCAACAATTTTTTAACTTCTTAAATTCTCTGCACCCCAATATAACTTATACAATGGAAACTGAGAAAAATGGCTCCCTTCCCTTTTTAGATCTTTTAATTTCGAAAAAAGGTGATTCTATTACTACATCAGTTTACAGGAAACCCACTTTTACTGGTTTGGGCATGAATTTCTTTAGTTTTACTGATTTTAACTATAAGATGTCGTGTATTAAAACTCTCTTGTGCAGAGGATATAATTTGACCTCTAGTTTTACCTAACTAAACGATGAATTTAATAATTTAAGATCATATTTTACCAATAATAGTTTTCCTGTTCAATATGTAGATAAACTAATAAGATCTTTCTTAAATAATGTTTATAGCCCTCAACTTTCCTGTATTTCAGTGCCTAAAGATATAAAATATTTCCTGGTACCTGAAATGGGTCCCATGAATAAAGAATTTAAACTTAAATTTACAAAGTTGTTAAGAAAATTTTTCTATCATACTGATTTTCGCATTATATTTATTAACAAAATGTCTTTAGGTAGCTTTTTCTCAGCGAAGGATCGAACTCCTGATTCGTTGCGTAGCGGTGTTGTATATTTATTTACCTGCCCAAGGTGTCTCCTTGGTACTTACATTGGCAGCACCGTGCGCTCCCTCAGGACTAGATTTTATTCGCATATGGGAATAAGTTGCCGAACAGGTAAAATTTTAAATAAAAAAGAAGCCTCCAGTATTCGGGAACACAGTATAAAATGTAAAACTGATGTCACTTTAGATAATTTTAAAATTCTCGGTTGTAATTCTTGTCCTAACTCACTTAGAATTTTGGAATCTCTTTATATTAAAACATTGACCCCTTCTCTAAACGTGGATTCCTCAGCTGTCCCTCTAAATTTTTTATAAAACCCCCCTCCCCCCTCCCCAATTTTTTATAATCCCCCCTCCCCTAACTTATAACTCCAACCGCCCAACCCATAGCTTGTTTCCTGTTTTGTTTTGTTTTAAATTACTCGTGCCTCGGAACCAGCATTGAAAGGTTCGTAGTGTCAATTATTCCATTGTATTAGTGTTAATTATTCCAGTGTACTAATTTCAAATTTACTATATGTAATTTAAAAATAGCTTTTAAATTTCTTGTAATTTTATATGTAAATTTTTATAACTTTGAATTTAACCCTCTTCTTTTAGTCTTTTTATAGAAATTATTTTGTCTTGTTCACATTTATTTATTGATTCTAATTTCATATTGTTATTATCTAGCCTGATGATGAGCGTATTGCTCGAAACGTTGCGCATTAAAGAAGACTTTTCATGGCATTTACATTCCTCCTTGTCATTGGATTTCTCCTAAATATATATATATATATATATATATATATATATATATATATATATATGGGATGAATTTTACAATACAACACGTGAAATGAATGAATGCTGCAAACCCACAAGGAAAAAGAAAAACGATTCCAAAGCCTTTCGTGTATTCAAAGCTACACCTCGTCAGGGAATGAAGTTAAAAGGCGAGAAGCCCATATATATATACAACGTACAGGAAAAAAAAACAATTAGCACATACTTAACAAGGGTTAATGAGAGGTAAAAGAAATTTTAACATGATATCGTCAATTTTATAAGTCCCCGAGCTGTTATTGAAATTGTTTTTAAAATGAATAAATGCACATTCTAGAATATTTCGTTCTATTATATCTCTGTTTTTAACAAGCGCTTTAGAACTATCCCACTCGATGCTATGGTTACATCTATACATATGGTTAAATAAAGCATTGGAAGTACTAGCTGTTCTACAAGCATATTTATGCTGTTTTACCCTAATATCTAACGTTTTACCGGTTTGGCCTATATATACTGAGTTACATTGTGAACATCCGATCGAATACCCACAACCAACAACATTATCAGGGCTATTCTTTATTAGGCGTGACTCGGGGACTTATAAAATTGACGATATCATGTTAAAATTTCTTTTACCTCTCATTAACCCTTGTTAAGTATGTGCTAATTGTTTTGTTTTTCCTGTACGTTGTATATATATATATGGGCTTCTCGCCTTTTAACTTCATTCCCTGACGAGGTGTAGCTTTGAATACACGAAAGGCCTTGGAATCGTTTTTCTTTTTCCTTGTGATTTGCAGCATATATATATATATATATATATATGGGAGAGTTGCAATTTTAGCTCTATCTCACACCCACTTGACTCCTGTTACTGTTCTGAGCCAGGTGTTTAATTTTCTTTAGTTGATATCCACATACCAGTAATGTTCCTTATTTTCTTTTGGTTATTTAGTTAATAGTTTTTGCCCTGTAATTACAAGGCTATTTTCCTTTTAGAGTTTAGATTGCTCCTTGTCTATTCTTCATCTTGTCTATCTACATCTTCCTTTTCTACTTTTTACTGTTGTTTGGATGGTTATAGAGGTCAGTTTGAGATTAGGAGCCACTTTTTAAATTATTTCCCGCATGCAAATTATGGTCTCTGTCTGTCTGCATACTTGTTTATTTTGCTTTGTTTATTTTTATATTTTCTCAAATTTCAAATCGTCGTTCATTATGACTCCTAAATCTTTTGGTTCTTGAGTTTCTCTGAATTTCCTGCGCCATTTGGGTATAGTAATCCATAATTTTTACTTTATTGTTTTTCATCATAAAAGTTGAAAACTTTCGGTGCTAAGTTTCATCTGACCATCTATATGTTATCATATATCTGTATCCGTTTGTAAAGGTTATGTCGCTTAGGTTTTAACTTTGTATACTGAATTTTGTACAGTCATTAAAGGATGTTAGTGTGTTATTATTGGCTACTTCTTTATATGGATAAGCATGACTACGAATAATAGCAGAGCAAATACTATTTCTTGTAGTACTGGGTTACATACAGTACCTCCAATTCTGATAATGACATTCCTTGCACTGTAACAGCTTATACTGTACTTACGCTCCCTAAAGATTTTACGTATCTATTGCCCAGATTTGTCTGCTATTCCAATGTCTTATAGTTTGTGCTATTATTCCAAGTTCACGGATGTCGAATTTCTTTGCAAAGTGTGCATATTATTCCATCACAAATGGCATTCTTTTCTAGTGTGAGCCAGTCTTGTATACTGTTTATGTACAGTATGTGTGTACGTTATTTGTAGCGGTGTCGATGTTGTTGTGGGTGGATGTTACAGTGATGTTATCTGCATATGATGATAAGGTAAGCTTGTTATCTATTGGTGTTGGGATGTCATGCATGTATAAGTTGAACAGTGTTGGTGAAAGAACAGCGCCTTGAGGGACCCCGTTCGCAAAAAGCTTGTTTTGGGATGACTTGCCATTAAATGTAACATGTGAGTATCTTTCCTGAAAGATAGTTGCTCAGCCACCTTTTGGTGTTATTGTGCATGTTTGTGTTGAGTATTTTGTTTATGAGAGGGAAGCGTGGGATAGCATCAAATGCTTTACTAATGTCTATTGTTGCTAATAGTGTACGTTGAGCTGATCGTCTGGAGTTGCTGCCATCCATGATGTGCTGCGTGAGGTTAGTGAGTAATGGCGTGGTTGAGTGGTGAGGTCTGAATCCATGTTGAGTAGGCGATAGTGGTATGTGTGGGTTGGTGATTTGTAAGATTAGTCTTTCTGTTACTTTGGAAGATGTGCATAGTAAAGTAATGGGTCTATAGGAAGCGGGTTCTGTTGGATTTTTGTTTGGTTTGAGTAGTGTAATAATTTTACCTTGTTTTCATATGTCAGGAATAATACAGTGTTGGTGTGAATATATGCTGATATTTGTGAGAGCTAGTATTCCCTGTGGGCCCAAGTGTTTAAGGTATATGTTAGATATGTTGTCTGGTCCAGTAGCCTTCGAATTCTTAATGTTTTTGATGCTCTTGGTGGTCTGGTCTGTATTGAAGGGTGTAATGGTCGTGTCGAGTCTGTAGGTTTTCTTGTGTCTGGCTGTTTGTCTGTCTGCGTGTTTCTGGGTTTCTGGTTGTGGTCTCTGTTTAAGTGACTTATCTTTGCGTAGTGATTAACTAAAATGTTAGCTTGTTGTGTATATGTTGGGATATTATTTTGGCTGTGACAGATAGCCGCGTGTGAGGTGTGAATGCCGCTGTTAGAGTGGGTAATGCTGTTTATAGTCTTGTATAGAATGGATGTATCTGTGGAGTGGTTTAATGTTGTTATGAATTCCCTAAATGTTTCTGTTTGTTTTTCTTTAAGTTTGTTGTTTATTTCTGTGTTGAGCTGTTGTATCTGCTGTTTTATGGCTTCTGTGTGTTATGTTTGAGGTTGTTACGTTGCCTTATGAGGTTGGCTATTTCTCTAATGTAATTTGGGTTGTATTTCCTAATGTTGCCCTTGGGTATGTATTTGTTTGCATTATTGATGATCTGATTAAATGTCTTGAGTGTTGTATTGATGTTTATGATGGGTGTGCTGTTTAATGTGGTGAATTGTTCCTCAGTCTGTATTTTGAACTGTTCCCACTCAGCTTTCTTGTAATTTCTGTAAGTGTGCCTACTGCCTAAGGCTGTTGGGGCAGAGTGTAGAACTTGTTGTAGTGATGATGGGCAGGTGGTCTGATGACAGTTGTTTTTCTGTTCTCCAGTGAGTATGTGTTGCTAGTGAGGGGGAACAGAACGTTATGTCTGGGGA
This sequence comes from Bathynomus jamesi, assembly GCA_023014485.1. NCBI lineage: Eukaryota > Metazoa > Arthropoda > Malacostraca > Isopoda > Cirolanidae > Bathynomus > Bathynomus jamesi. The sequence goes on along the minus strand of JAJOZX010004319.1, from coordinate 354,071 downwards.
GGAGTTTGAGTATCCTGCTTGATGTGGTATGTGTGTATGTTCTTCTGTATTGTTAAGAATGAAGAGGCTGTTTAGTTGTGTGGCTATGTTGGCGCCTCTGGTGTTGCTTTGGTTGTGCAGGTACCAACTAGTGTCTTTAGCATTGAAGTCTCCTCCTAAGATGACATTAGTGAGAGAGGCCAGATTGTGTAAGTGTGGATTGTAATTGGCTGACACCTGAGGTGAACTATCTGGTGGGATGTAAATGTTGATTAGTGTGGTGTTGTGTTTTGCGCGTGTTTTAATGTTAACTGCCTGTATTTCTATCGTGTTATCTGCTTGGGTTGTGTTTGTAATGTTGTGGGTGGCATCAGTGTAGCTAATGCTTTTACGTATGTAAGTAGAGAGTCCACCCCTTACCCCAAGTACGATCTTGACGGATCGCCATGAAGTCAGGGATGGTGGGTGTTTTGTGTGTGCGTTTTAGTTTTGTTTCTTGTATAAGTGCTATGTGAATGTTTTGTTTGTGTACGAATTCCCTAAGCTGCATAATTTTGTTTGTGAGGCCAGCTACGTTGTACTGTAATATGTTAATATTATGCTTCTGTATGTGTCTCATGGTCCTATTGTTTCTATGTCTTTGTGTATGGTAACATGTGTAAGTTGTAGTGGCGCCTGGATTAGTCTTAATGTCGCCGGAGAGTAAGAGTAGTCCGGGGAGTACGTCCGGCACGCAACTGCTCCCCGTAAATGAAAAAAAATAGCACGCTGGTATAGGTCCGGCCCAGGAAGCCGATCGGCACTCTGACCGTGCCACGCATCAGGCCGTCGACAGCCAGTCTGGCCAACCGTAGACTGCCCGCTGCACGGAGATTTGAGGAGGTTTGGCCACCAGCACGTTGATATCTTCGGTTTGACGTCGCCTCTTCTTCGCGTTGACGTTCCATGTTTTTTCGTTGACGTTGACGCGCTGATGTGTCCCGCGCTGGAGGATACAGCCACTGCTAGAAGCTTCCTCGTCAGCTGCTAACTTTTGGTTTTAATACTGTGTGTAGATTCAGTTATTACTGTGAATCTATTAAAAGAACATTCTCTCTTATTTTGTGCTTATCCTTCGTCTGCAATTTTGTGTTGCTCTCTTTGTTGAAGTTCTGAAAATGTATTGCCCGCCTGTCTGCTACCGTAGAGCTCTAATATGGTCTCTGTTTCAGAACGGCAGTTGAAATGATGAGTTGTAAATCTATTTCATCGGAAGAGCAAGTTTGAAGTATTTGCTTCTTACTGCCAATTCGAGCAACCCGCATTGTTAAGCCGCATCTTCTGAAATGGACGTTGTGGAGCAGCCTGTATCTAAAATAGCTCTCACTTGACCATTCACGCGAAACTGTCTGGTGTAAAAGCCAAGTGCGTTATATTCTCTCCAATTCAAGAAAAGAATTGCGGTCATATATTATCTTATTTATTTTGAGGACACTAAAATCCGATTCATACTAAGTTGTTATTGTTTTTTAGATCATCGGTTTGGGTATTATTTTCTCTCTTTAAAAGTTTGATAGTTCCGTGATTCTTTGTTTTCCCCTTTTTAAAGCTTTAAAAATATTTAGTATTTTTCTTGCTCGCTTCCGCAACCGCTTCCTCTTTTTTCGTTGCATGTTTTTCAGTTAGATTTGTTGTCACTGCCAGTACTATCAATTTTCTTTATAACCACTTTTGTCGTATGGTTTTCTTCAAAATTATTTAATTTTACATCTACTCTCTTTTTCTTTTGGAAATGTTCGCTTTTCTCTTCAAATAATTTCTCTTTCCTCCTCTTCTAAAAATAACAACACTTCTGTTGATTTATCCGAATCAATGCGTACATGATTTTATCCTTTCCAATGTTCGGCCTTTAGGTTAAATCTTTTAGATTTACTTCTTTCTTTTGTTTCGTTTTGTTTTATTCAATGTAGTCATCATACCGGTTGTAAATTGAAAAATGTTGTGATCTGACGTTACTGTGGGAGTTATTTTTGTCATCATTTAAATTAATGTTACTTGAAAATCCTGAATCCAGACGGTTATTTTTTTCTGGTATTATTTGTTATTTTTGTGTTCACATAAATATAGTTATTTCATCCAAGACAGCAGCATTCTTGTTTGCATTCGCCTGTTCTTCTCTTCTGTTTACATTCTCTTGAATGGAGACATGTACAATAGGGCGGGGCGAAAGTATATCGAACTCAAGTTGTCAGTATAAAACATGGCTGAAAAGGTGCTCTAGTACCCATCTATCATAAAAACAGCAACTTTTATAGTGTATGAATATGTGCATTCTCGCAACTTTGACCTCAATTTTGAAGAAACGCCAAAATTTTGAAGCAAATTTAGTTTGGTTAAAAATTCTAACAATATTTCCTTTTATAAACCAAAACATGTGTTCATCACTAAATTATATGAAGTGTAACTGTTATCGTCTTGTTGATTCACTTAAAATCTGACTTTGTTTCCCTTTTTGGATTCTTTAGCCGAGATTTCTTGCGGAGAATAACCATTCCATGGCGGGCGTCATGTCCGTAGACTTTTTCACTAGCTTAGGAGATTTCCTTCACATTTCTTTCAACTGCCTGGGAATGACACGGGTATGTGTCAAAAATTATGGGCTTTTGGCAGTCATCAGTACTACTTATAACATCAGAGAGTAAGGAATGAACAGTAATATCCATTTCGTTCCAATCAATCATATCCATGTAGGTCGAAGCTGAGAAGTTGAGCCTGATGGATTTCTTGTCAAACATTTGAATTTCACCCGGTATAACACTCCTTTTCGCTTGTAGCATTTTTTTAACTGCTAGCTTCCGAATATTCTCAGTCTTGTCAGCGATAGCAGATAAAAGGATATTTTCAGGATGACAAAAGTAACAGTTGTTTTGTAACACAGGACGAATAATGTCTTGGTCGATTGTATGTAGTTTTTGATAGAGTTCAATCATGAAGAAGTTTTTGGCCCCATCCTGGCAAGACCAGTTTGCTTTGATATAGAACCATGCAGGATCATAGAAGTTCAGTATAAAATGGGCAATCCTTTGAAGTGTCTCTGATGGTTTTTCGTGCGACATGTAGTAACGTAAGAGAGGATTTGCTTTTGTCAGCCACCGTGCATTATTGAGAGACCCAGGTTGAGCAGTTTCTAACAATTTGATAGCTGGACCTCTATCATGACCGTTTTGAATTGACAAACACGCCTTATGGGGTATTGTTGGTCACTGCTGAGATCTGCTAGCACTTCTTCTGGTAAGTCCATCACTTTTCCAGCGAGAGGTGGAAATTTTTCAATTGGTCTGTTTTTTGGATCAAAGTTCAGATCCTTGCCGATTTTGCCCTGTGAACTTCTAGGTCCTGTCTTTTGCCTATCAAGAACTTCCAGGTATTTTCTCAAGGGAAGCTCATTAGTGTGAAGTAAGCAAATAAACCATTGTAATGGTCTTCCCAGTGTCAGCTCTAGTTTTCTAATTACTCATTTTATTTACCTGTATTTATATTAGTTGCATCACAAGTTACTGCTTTTAAAGTCGATGCATAGTTGGTGTCAGTAATTACTGATATAATTTCTTTAGCAATATCACTTGCCCTTCCACTTTCAGCAGCAACATGGTCAATATATTCGTTTCCTGGAAATGAAACTAACACATAGTGGTCGTCATTCAAAGTCCGCTGGCATTCTCCCACTTTTGAAAGAGTTTTATCAATTTTTCCATCAAATCCAAGGCAAACTATTCTTTTATTCTGTTCTTTGTGCTTCTTTCTTTCTATGCTTTTCCACAAGGTTCTTTGACGACGTAGTTTACTGGGATCAATCGTAGTATTTTCAGATAACAGATTAAGATCTTTTAAGACAGCATTAGCAATTAAACAAGCATCACGGTTGCTTATTTTGCATCGATTAACTGCCTTGCATAATTCTGGATATTGGTATCCATTTTGAGAAGTGCTAGCTTCTGTATCTAACTCGTACTCTCTCAATTCGAAATTCTCATTTTGATGACCTTTTTCACTTTCAAAGCTGATCTCACCAATATCACAAGGATTCAACGGCATTTCATGGACAAAACTCTTTTGTTTATCTTTAAAGAATTGTCTTTTATGCTTTCTGTTTTCCATTTGTTGTAGTTTTGAAGTTTTCACTTTGTCCAACTTACCTATAATTATTTTTCGTTCAGTATGTTGATCAATCCAGAACTCTCATTCATCATTCGGGATTTTCTCCGCCTTAGCGCATTTACACTCACTTCTTTTACGAGAACCGGAGGCAAAGCACTTGCAGCAATATATGTCAAATAAATTTCTGAAGGAATATTATTTACTTTGATAAGTGCTGGAAGATCTTTTACTCATATGATATTTTCTAAGTTCTTGTCCCTTCTCAATTAATCTCTTTACCTTAATTACTATGCTTTTGAAGTCGATTGTTGGAATGGAAGCACGGATATATATATCATTCACTTCTTCCGAGATAATTTCAGCGTACTTCTGAGTGCTAAATGTTGCAGTAATGAGCTTATGCTTAAGATAAGCTTTGAATACATCCTCACAAGTTGGTAGTTGGTTGCCAGGAAGCTCTGCTGGCGTTCCGAAAACAGAATGCTTCATTTTTTCTCTTGTTATACCAGAAGAGGCCATTGCAAGCTATGCTATTAATCTGAAACAAAATAAAATAAAATGCTGAATCAGGAAACACATGATAGGTTAAACAAATGATAGGTCACAAATACGCATGTAGGCACACAAATACACATGATAGGTCAAACACATATGGGTCCTACATTTTAAAATAAGCAAAAACAATGTTTATTAATGGTTTTTTGATAGATATTGGCATTAATTGAGTTTATTGTTGAGATCCTCATACCTGTGAGGCGAAAAATTAATTTAAGGAAGCATGTTAAAAAGGATCTTTTGTGGCCTTTGTTCGCAATTATTTTTTTATAGTTGCCAGCACCGAAATTAATATTTCTAAAAGATATGACTTATTTCTTAATCAGTGACTACTCGGGCATCTTTTTCAGCATGTTTCATTAAATTTAATTTTTTCAACCCACCCTAATGTACAATTCTCCTTATCCTTTTATCTTTTATAAATGGAAAATTAAATGTCTACAAATAAATTTCACCAAATCCCGCAAATGAGGCGGGATGCTGCAGACGGGTCGACTGTAGGTCGATCCTGAACCGTCGTTCGAACTCGCCTAAAGTAAGTAAGTAAGTAAATTATTATAGGCAGGGGGAGTTCGTGATTTTAAGATTTGTATTAAGTTTCTGATGCAACTTCTGACATTGCCGTATCTTTCATGCGCGAAACTGTTTGATTTGCTTACTATCATTTCTGGAACATGTTTTTGATACAATGGCGTTCATAAGTATTCATACAGAGAAATATTTCAGTTATATTCGTCCTTATCTTTTGTACCATGCATAGGATAGTTATGAAAAGTTTACCGTTCGTTTGGAAAATATTAACAAATACAAATAAAAAAATAAAAATTTAGTTCAATTCCAACATATGATAAAAAACAAAAAAAAGAATTTGAGGGAAATTTTTTTATTTGTTAAATTTTTCCAAACGAACGGTAAACTTTTCATTACTATCCTGTGCATGGTACAAAAGATAAGGACAAAGATAACTGAAATATTTCTCTGTATGAATACTTATGAGCGCCATTGTAATATGGATGTAGCATACAGGGCCGGATTTACTTGCTTGTGGGCCCTAGGCCAAACCTTATCAGTGCCCCCCCCAAAAAAAAATATTATATATATATATATATATCGTAATATTGTAATGTAAAAAAAAAAAAGAATTACAACATAATGTAACACATCAATAATTTTATTCAAATTAGTTTTATATCATGTACAACTTATTCTTACACAAAGGAATAATGGAAAAAAATACAGTCAAATTGAAGCATAATAAATTTTGCAATAAGAATTACAACATAATGTAATACATTACACATTAATAATTTTTAATCAAATTAGTTCCATATCAAGTACATCAAAGTAAATCAAGTTCCATATCATGTACATCTTACACATAGGAATAATGGAAAAATACAATGAAACTGAAGCATAATAAATTTTGCAAGCACAACTATGTGAAGTTCAAAATGACTTTTTCCTGCTTTTTTCTATGGCAAATTTGTCAATGATACTGTTTGTGTCAAGGGATTGTAGGAGGTCCCCAGTGGGCCCCCAGTTACTGGTGGGCCCTAGGCCAATGGCCTATGTTGCCTATTGGAAAATCCGGCCCTGGTAGCATAACCTTCTTTTCGTCATCTTATTTTGTCAGTTCGTAATATAACTTATTACAGTATGGTTGTTCACGTGTATCTCTTTTTTTTTTTTCTCATCAATATGGTATCCACAGTTTTCTTGGCAACCTTTGATGTGTTTCAGGAAGGAATTACTCCACAACTCCTTTCAGATATAAATTTTTAAGTGTGTTCTGGCTTTAAAGCTTGTAGCTTATTGATACCACCTTTTAGCTTTCCATTTGCACTTTGTCTTTTTTGAATTTTGAAGGGTTCTCTCCAATCACTCTATAGAGTCTATAGAATCTAAATACGTATTCCTGCGAAATGATAATGAGGACTTGATTCGAATGATATTATTATATAAGCAGTAGCATTAGCCAACTTATTTCCAAACCTAGCTGAGTTAGGCCTGTCAGCGTACGTGGAAGTGTTAGGTTGTTTCGGTGTGCCTAAAACACTAACGACACACACCTGTCTCGTACAAAAGTGGTTCTTGGGGTTTGCAGATGTCTACCACGGCCCTGCTTCCCAGTCTTATATGACTCCTATAAGAAAATTAATTACACTGTTTGGAACGATACCTCTTCTTTACCAGATAACTCAACTCCTTGAGGATTGTGTCACTGATCTCATCAAAATTTATTTGCAAAAATTTATCATTCCGATTTGATTTTCTTTCACCTTTACATCACATTCAAGACACTGTTCTCAGATTAAAAGTAAAACACGATGTCATAAAAATAGTTATTGCTCACTCAAGTCACAACATGAAACAAATAATAAAATAACTATAAATATTATATATATACAGTATATATAAATATATATATATACAGGGTTTTTTATGCAGGAAGGAGAGGGCCAAGGGCAAAATGCCCGCAAAAACGCCCCTCCCATAGAAGAAGAAGAGAGCCAAAATCAAGCTCCGGGGTTTTCGAGATGCCTACACACTCTGCGTTTGAAAGATGGAAGGTCATAGACAGGAGGAAAGTTGGATTGAGAAAGATTGTTCCAGAGTTGACCGGTTGAGTAGATGAAAGACTGAAAATATTGATTAACCCTTGCATTAGATAGTTGGACAGAAAAGGAATGAGAAAGTGTAGAAAGTCTGGTACTGCGTGCTGTCCTTAAAGGAGGAGGCATGCAGTTAGAGAGTTCAGAAGAGCAATGTCCGTTATAATAGCGATAGTAAAGAGAGAGTGAGGCAATATTGCGGCGAAGAGAGAGAGAGATTGAAGACAATCAGTAAGAGGCGGGGAAATGATAAGACGAAAAGCTTTTGATTCCACCCGGTTAAGTACGGCTGTATGTGTTGAACCACCCAACACGTGAGAAGCATACTCCATAGGGGCAAACAAGACCCCTGTACAGAGACAGCAACTGAGTGAGGTTGAAGAAACCGCGGAGGCGGTACATCACACCTAACCTCTTAGAAGCTGTTTTAGAAAAAGAGTATATGTGAGAGAGAAGGGAAGAGGAAGGATTGAGTTGTGTGTTGTTGAAGGTAAGGGGATAGTTGTGTAGAAGATTGTGCCGAGTAGAGAGATGGAGGAACCGAGTTTTTGAGGCATTGAAAGCCATAAAGTTTTCTCTGCCCCAATCAGATATAGCAGAAAGATCAGAGGTCAGGTGTCCCATAGCCGTCCTACGCGAATCATGAAGTGACTGCTGTGAGGGACGCTTTGGAAAGCGGGTGGAGAAGTGAAGAGTGGAATCATTGGCATAGGAGTGAATAGGAGAGGAAGTGCGAATTAATAGATCATTGATAAATAAAAGGAAAAGAGTGGGTGACAGGACAGATCTCCGAGGAACACCACTGTTAATAGCTTTAGGAGAAGAACAGTGGCCATCTACAACTGCAGCTATAGATCGGTCAGAAAGGAAATTAGAGATGAAGGCACAGATAGAAGGATAAAAACCGAAGAAGGGCAGTTTTGAAATTAAAGATTTGTGCCACACTGTCAAAAGCTTTTGATATGTCTAGCGCAATAGCAAAAATTTCACTGAAATCCCGAAAGGAAATGACCAAGAGTCAAAGAGATATGCAAGAAGATCGCCAGCAGAGCGTCCCTTACGGAATCCATACTGACGATCTGAAAGAAGATTGTGAGAAGAAAGGTGTTTAAGAATCTTCCTATTAAGGATAGATTCATAAACTTTGGAAAGGCAAGAAATGAAAGCAGTTGGACGATAGTTGGAGGGTTGAGAGCGGTCACCCTTCTTTGGAACAGGCTGAATAAAAGCGAGCTTCCAGCAGGAAGGAAAAGTACCAGATGAGAGACAAAGACAGTTTGACTAGGCAGGGTGTCAGCACAGAAGCATAGTTCTTAAGAACAACAGGAAGAAGAAACATCTTTAGGCAGAAGAAACATCTTTAGAAGAGATTCTAATTTCAGACATAATAAAGTCAGAGGGGGAAGGAGATGGAGGAACAGCACCGGAATCGTCCAGGGTTGAAGTGTAAGCGAAAGTTTGAGCGAAGAGTTCAGCTTTGTCAGGAGAAGAGACGGCACCTGTATCGTCAGAATGGAAAAAGGAGGGAAAGAAGGGGAAGCAAAGTTGTTGAAGAGGCTCTTCGCTAGATGCCAAAAAGAGCGAGAAGAATTAGAATTGGATAGATTTTCACATTTTTGTCGGATGAAAGAATTTTTGGTGAGTCGAAAGACAGACTGAAAGCGGGAAAGACTGTATTCCACTTTGGAAGTGAGGTAGTCAAAGAATTTTGGATACTCAGTAGAATTAGAAGAAAGGTAAACAGTGCAGATGTATTTAGTTTGAGATTGGCATGTAAGCCGTAGCCAGAGGGTATAGAATTCGGAAGATTCGAGTTCGGGAATACGAGAACAAGTTAGGTCATTGCTTACAGTCAGGGGTGCAGTGCCAATTTTATAGGTGCCGGAGCTCTGGTGGGCCTGACAAAAGCCTGCCATTTCCTATCCTGTTTCTATATATGCCACACGATGACTAAGTATTTCGTGTTTGCACTCACTAATTATCATAAAATAAATATAATTATCAAGCAAATAAAGAAAAAAGAGCAATCATGTATTTTATCAATTTAAGAAGTTAAAACTACTTAGTGCTTACCAAATACCACCAGTGGGAAGTTTCACAATAATTTCCAATTTCCACAAATGGTCAGGCGTGATATGTTTTCGGGGGTCTGAAGCAACTCTTGTCCTGGTGTCATCTGCCGATCTGTGGTACCGCAGCCATGATATGGCATATGGCTCAGGATTCCACTGAACTAGAGGAGGTCCATGTAGTTTAACAAACATAAGCGCTGATACATGATTTATGAGAATTCTTGAGCGTGTTGTTGTTATTATCAAGTTCATGTGACTGAATCCCCTCTCACACTCAGCAGTACTAATAGGAATAACTTGTGAACAGCTCAGTAATGGGTGTAAATCTTGGGGGATGCGGCGCCCATGATCTTCCACATAGTCTCTAAAGGCATTTAGTACAGAGTAAGAAGAAAGCTTAAACCTCTTACAGAGAGATGAGATTTCAGCTTCTCCGTAATTAGGTGGTATTTCATCAGGCCAGTAGTCTTTTTCAAGGACATACATTTCATTTAGCAGTGATTTATACATACTTTGAGGTTCTGAAGTTTGAGAACCTTTCATGGATGTTGTCGTGAACATACGGTGCTGCAAATTGTTCACAAGACTAGTAAGAAACTGTTGATAATTAATTAATGGAGACAATTTTTTTTTTGCTTGTTATGGTAATTCCTCCAAACTTCCTCTTGCAGAGGTGCCGGAGCGGCGCTCCGGCACGCTCCGGCAGCACTGCACCCCTGCTTACAGTACATATACGCAACATCCACTTTGGAGTGAAAATGAGTATAGAGAAAGTAAGAGGGCACAAAGAAGGGGTTGCTGTCAGTCGTCCCAGACACCTGAGTTTCAGTGAGAAAAAGAAGATGAGGTTTAGAAGAGGAGAGGTGGTGTTCAACAGATTGAAAATTTGAGAAAAGGCCACGAATGTTGCAGAAGTTTAAGAAAAGTGAATCAGACAGCGGTCCAGAAGATCTTGAATGGGCGGTAGCAGATCCAGCCCCGCTGCCCGGGTCTGCGTTCCCGGTATCGGCAGTGGGGGGGGAGCCAGAAGTGAGGACATTTATGGTCCACTCCTCAGGGAACTCCGAGACTCTTGAAGTTGATGCCATTTTTTTTTTAAATTTTGAAAAGATTATGTAGTGTGTAAGATGCATGTGTATGTAATGAGGACTAGGGAGAGAAGTGTGTTTGAGAGCATGCTGGACTGCTCACAGGGTAGATGAGACACGAAAAAGACCAGCTAAGGAGGACAGTGACAGGAGAAACGGGAGTTCCAGCACTCCCTATCTTCTGTCTAACGTTCCCCCCAGAGTACTTCCCTAGTCAATTTGTGTCTACGAAAGTCTCTATCTATTTTGCAGAAATAATATTTTAAGGAAAATAAAAGAACATAACGAAATATGTGTATATTCAGGGTGTTTCAGGTCGATCCTAGAAAATATGAAAAGAAGCACTTCATATTAGTTACGGAATTACTATGACAGACTTCAAATATCAAATACAAACTACAAATTCTGGAATTGTGTTTGTATTTGGTATTTGAAGTTTGTCATAGTAATTCCGTAACTAATATGAAGTGTTTCTTTTCCATATTTCTAGGGTCGACCTGAAACACCCTGTATATCAAATTCAGGTATTAGCTTCAGCATAAGCACCATCAGTGTCTCTGCGTGTCTCAAATCTGTCAGCTGAAATACGGAAGATATTCACCAGCATCTGTGGAGTTATTTTACCCGCAGTGGCAGCAATGCAGTTTCGCAAATCTTGCAGGTCTGCCACTCTTGTTTTGTACACCTAAGACTTTATAAAACCCCATGCAAAGAAATCTAGAGCCGTCAAATCCGGAGATTTTGTCACCCACGGCCTATCATGCAAATTGCTGGGTTGGGCCTCGTGGAAACAGGCCGTGGGCAACAACTTCTCCGGATTTGACGGCTCTACAGTTCTTTGCATGGCGTTTTATAAGTTTGAGGTGTACAAAAAAAGAGTGCTAGACTTGAAAGATTTGCGAAACCGCATTGCTCCCGCAGCGGATTAAAAATAACTCCACAGATGCTGATGAATATCTTCCGTAATGCAGCTGACAGATTTGAGACATGCAGAGACACTGATAGTGTTCATGCCGAAGCTAATACCTAAATTCAATATATATATACACATTTTTTTATGCAGAAAGGGGTGGGACAAGGGCAATGCCCGCGAAAACGCCCCCCCTCCCCAGAATAAAAAGAGAGCCAAAGTGAAGGTCCAGGATTTTGGAGATGCCCGGACACTCTGCGTTTGAAAGATTGGAGGTCATAGACAGGGTAACGGTGGATTGAGGAAGATTGTTCCAGAGTTGACCGGTTGAGTAAATGAAAGATTGAAAATACCGATTAACCCTTGCTTTAGAGAGTTGGACAGAAAAGGAATGAGAACGTGTAGAAAGTCTGGTGAAGTGTGTTCTCCTTAAAGGAGGACGCATGCAGTTAGAGAGTTCAGAAGAACAGTGTCCATTATAATAGCGTTAGTAAAGAGAGTGAAGCAACATTGCGGCGAAGAGAGAGGAGGGGCGTTGAAGACAGTCACTAAGGGGCGGGAAATTGATGAGACAACAAGCCTTTGATTCCATCCGGTCAAGTATGGCTGTGTGGGTTGAGCCACCCCACACATGAGAAGCATACTCCATACAGGGGCGGACAAGACCCCTGTACAAAGACAGCAACTAAACAGGGGTGAAGAAACTACGGAGCCTGTACAGCACACCTAGCATCTTAGACGCTGTTTGGGAAAGAGAGTATATGTGATTTTTCCAGGAAAAATCACGAGCAAAGGAAATGCCAAGAATGTTTAGTCTTTTGGAAGATCGTGACGAGTAGACAGATGGAGGAACTAAGTTTTAGAAGCATTGAAAGCCACAGAGTTTTCTCTGCCCCAGTCAAAGATAGCAGAAAGAGTAGAAGTCAGGTGTACTATAGCCGTCCAACGCGAAGCATGGAGTGACTTGGTTATTTGTTACGCTGTTCTTTTATTTTCCTTAATATATTATTATTTCTGCAAAATAGGGAGGAACTTTTGGGACACCCTGTATGTATATATATATATATATATATATATATATACAGGGTGGGCGGAAAGTAGCTCCCTATTTTGGATTGGTAAAAAAACATATATATTATCCATTTATTTCAGAAGAAATAATATGAAAAGGTAGGCATACATGGTAGGTTTTCTCTAAAATTCAATGTGGGCTCCAACTCTTTCCACCAGCTTCTGGAGCCGCCCAGGAATGGCGTCCACTGACTTTAGCAGGAACTCCGGCGGGATGGAGGACATGACTTCCCGAATTCGGTCTTCCAGTTCTTCCAATGTCCTCGGTTTGGTGCGGTAGACTTCTTCCTTTACCCACCCCCAAAGATCTGGTATTTATGCAAGATGGCGCCCCTCCGCACTTCGCTCTTGTTGTCCGTGAGTGGCTGGATGCCCACTTCCCTGGGCGTTGGATGGGTCGTCGTGGTCCACATCAATGGCCAGCCAGGAGCCCCGACTTGACACCGTGCGACTTCTCTCTTTGGGGGTGGGTAAAGGAAGAAGTCTACCGCACCAAACCGAGGACATTGGAAGAACTGGAGGACCGAATTCGGGAAGTCATGTCCTCCATCCCGCCGGAGTTCCTGCTAAAGTCGTGGACGCCATTCCTGGGCGCTCCAGAAGCTGGTGGAAAGAGTTGGAGCCCACATTGAATTTTAGAGAAAACCTACCATGTATGCCTACCTTTTCATATTATTTCTTCTGAAATAAATGGATAATATACGTATTTTTTACCAATCCAAAATAGGGAGCTACTTTCCGCCCACCCTGTATATATATATATATATATATATATATATATATAGATATATATATATATATATACTGTATATATATATATATGGGATTGAACTCAGAATGGTCCCCTGAGGTTTTTTATGATACACACAGACCGTGCATGGAACAAGGAACTCTTCTTGGAAAATTAAATCGTCTATAGTCAGAATAAGTTATGGTAAATGACAAACACTAGTTTTTTTCTTTTTCAGTAAACCCTAGATCCTGTCCCAAAGTGGATCCTATCTGCTTTGCAGATAGCTGGATATTTTGGGCCTCTTTGCGAGTGACCCGTTGCGCACGTCGGGCTAACATCATGAAAAAGAAAAAACTATAGTGTTTGTCATTTATCATACCATTACTTATTCGGACTATAACGGATTTAATTTTCCCAGAAGAGTTCCTTGTTCCATGCACGGTCTGTGTGTATCATATATATATATATATATATATATAATATATATATATATATATATATATATATATACACCTTTCAACCTTTCAAATGTTCCGTGCGATGAAGTAGTGAGTTGGTTTCCTGTACTCTGCACTTCACATAGACAGGTACGCCAGGCTCATTGGGGACTGTTCTGAGCCAGGTATCTAATCTTCTTTTGAAGATGTCCACCGCAACACCACTCGTGTTCTTTAGTTCTTTGGGCAGCTGATTAAACAGTCTTGGTTCTCTCACAACAAAACTGTTTTCTTTCAGGGTTAAAGATGTTCCCTGTCTAGCCTTTAATTTAGGAACACGACACACAGTCTTCCTTTTCTACTTTCCACTGTTGTTTGGGGGTTATAGGGTTCAGAGTAAGATTAAGGGCTAGTTTCCCATTATTTTCCAAGTGTAAATAATGGTGTTTCTCTCTCTTCTCCTTTCCAGTGAATATAGGTTTAATTCGAGTAACCTTTCCCAGTAATTTAGTTCTTTGCACCCATTGATCTTGGCTGTGAAGCTTCTCTGAATCCCTTCTAGCTGTCTGATGTCTTCTTTTTTATATGGGGATGTTAGAACCGAGCAGTATTCCAATTTGGGTATGATCAGTGTTTTCAATAGAGGAATCATTATATTTCTATCCCTTCGTTTAAAGGTTCTCAGTATCTGCCCAGTTATTCTCTTTGCTCTGTTTACTGCTATCTTATTTTGTGTTTCAAATATCGCATCATCAATCATTACAACTCCTAAATCTTTTGCTTTAGAATTCCTCTGAATAAACCCTCGTCCAACGCGGGGGTTAGGTTCCTCGAGAACGGCGCATTAGGTTAATCCGCGTTGGACAAACTTAATACCTTATGGGATAAATGGGGATACGTGAACGCGGCCGCGTAAAGTCTCCCATTAATACTTAGATACGTAGATTTTTTATTCACACATATAAATTTCCCTACCTATATTGTATATGAAATAAGAACATAATAAAATAAATATAATGATACTTACATATGATAAATAAAAATATATTAAATGAAAATTGCACGTATCTTTTCTTCACTCTTTCGGATGGTGCGTATGGTGGACTCATTCACGTGATACTCGCGGTCAAGTGATGTTATGCTCATACCACCACGCAATTTATCTAGAATCTTTATTTTTTCTGCTAATATCATAACCTTACGACTTTTCTTCTCTTCACTATCACTTGCAAATACTTTACGTTTTGGTGCTATACTGCTGTCTAAGGGTAATAGCAAAACAACGGCAAAATACAACAAAAACAATTCAACACAACTTCACTGAACTTAACGCGGTAGCAGGACTGAGACAAAGGGTCATGCGAGGGGTGACGCGAGAGGGAGGGAGATGCGGGAATGTTGGAGAGTGTAGGAGAAAACAGTAGAGCGCGCATTGGCACGCTTACAGTATTACTGTATTAGAGCTTGTTTGGTGGGCCGTGTATAATCAAATTTTCCGCTTTCTGCAAATAATTGTTCGCATTTATTTTTCCGCGTATAAGCAAATTCGCGCTGGACAAACACGCGTTGGACGAGGGTTTACTATATGTCATGAATTTTAGGTCCTCCCCTTTTCCGTACCGTAACAGTTGAAATTAAACTTCATATTGTTGTCTTCCGTCCACTTGTGGATTCTGTTCATGTCTGTTTGTAGAGATTCTATATCCTCTGTGTTTCTTATTTTTCTACTGATTTTTGTGTCATCGGCAAAGGATGTTACTGTGCTGTCTCTGGTAACATCTTCATCTATGTCAGTTAACATGATTATGAGTAGTGGAGCTAATACTGTTCCTTGTGGTACTGAGCTGAGTACCTCTGATTCTGATGAAGATATTCCGTGTCCTGTACTGTAACGACTTGCCGCCGCTCACTAAAGAAATTATATATCCATTTCCCTACTTTCCCTGTTATTCCCATATATTTCAGTTTATGCATTATGATTCCATGGTCACACTTGTCAAACGCTTTGGCACAGTCTGTGTATATTACATCATAGTTTTCATTACTTTCATACTTACTTGTGATAGGCATGATCTGCCTGAGTGAAATCAATGTTGGTTATCATTTAAATTTTCTGAGTTTCCTAAGAGTCATAGATTTTCTGTCAAATTATTCTTTCAGATATTTTAGTGAGATGAAATGTAAGCGATACTGGCCTACAGTTTTTGGCCTCGGATCGATCTCCTCTATTATATATTGGGACTATGCTCACGCTCTTCAGGATGTCCGGTATTTCTCCCGTGTCTAGTGATCGTCTCCATATCCGATATAGGGGCTCAGCGATTGCATTTTTGCAGTTTTTGATCAGTGTAGCATTCCATTTGTCCGCTAAGTGTGCTTTAATTTCCCTATGGCTTGTGTAATATCATCTGTTGTAAAGTCGAAGTCCATTATACTTTCCCCTTGGATTTCTTCTTCAAAGAACGCGTTTCTATCACATCAATTTGTCAGTTTTTGGGATACTGAAAGATGATTCGTACTGAGCTCGTAATATTTCAGATACTTCTGTTACATCATCAGATAAAGCACTGTCTTCATTTTTCAAAGGTCCGATAGTCGTGTGATTTTTCGACTTCCATTTTGCAAACTTATAGAAGTATTTTGAGTTAACCTTTATTGCTTCTATTGCGTTTTCTTATTCTTTTTCTGTATGCTTCTCATTTAGTTCCTGTATGACGCAATCGATATTCTGCAGTTTATCATTTAATATTTTTCTGATGTTATCTTTACAGTTACTTAATTTTACAGTCACTCTTTTTCTCTTTCGGAACAATGACCTCTTTTGTCTCTCGAACCTGCTTCTCTTTCTCTTTGTGTATTTTTGGGACATGTCTTTCCACAATTTCCAGTGTCTTCTCTTCTAAGGTCATTAGCATATCTTCCGTTGTCTTGGCCTCGAAAATGGTTTTCCAATCTATTACTTCCATGCTGGATGCAACACTTTCCCAGTTTATAGCTTTGGAGTGAAAATTACAAATTTCTAATTTGCTTCTTTCTGTTGTTGCTTTCATATTGGTTGTTATTTCTATAATGTTGTGATCCGATATTATAGTTGGGGATATTTCTACGTTATCAATTAGGTTGTTGTTGTTTGTGAATACCATATCTAGGCAGTTGCTTTTTCTTGTGTTTTCTGTTATTTCTTGTGTTAACATAAATTCATCAGCTAGAGCTAGTAGCATTTTTACCTGCTCCTGAGTAGTATAGCCGCAAAAGGGGAGAGTGCAAGAATGTTGCAGGTTATTATGTAATGTTGCAAAGGGGGGTGGGGTTGTTGCAAAGGGGGGTGGGGGTTGTTGCAAAGGGGAGAGTGCAGGAATGTTGCAGGTTATTATGTAATGTTGCAAAGGGGGGAAGGGGGTTGTTGCAAAGGGGGTGTGGGTTGTTGCAAAGGGGGGTGGGGGGAAAACTTGGAGGCGGCGTTATCCCCCAAGAGAAAGGAGGAGAGGTGTTCACCTGGCAGGAGCCAAGTGCACATTAAGACTTCAGCCGAGTTGGCGTTGTTTTATAGGCTCCGAATCAGCCAGAATCAGCCAGTTGGCTGAGCCAAGGTGAGAGAGACGCCTGAAGGAGAGAGAGAGACAGCTGAAGGAGAGAGAGAGCTGAAGAAGAGAGATGCCTGTAGGAGGGAGAGACGCCTGAAGGAGAGAGGATAGGTACACATGCAGGAGGTACACATGCTGGAGGTACACACACACATACGCACACATGCAGGAGTACACATGCACATACGCACACATGCAGTAGGTACACATGCTGGAGGTACACACATACGCACACATGCAGGAGTACACATGCTGGATGTACACATGCAGTACACATGCTGGAGGCAAACATGCAGGAGAGAGAGAGAGAGACCTGAAGGAGGAAGATACATGCAGGAGAGAGAGAGAGAGAGAGAGAAGGAGCACCTGAAGGACAGAGTGGAGTTCTCCCCCAATTTATTTCGTTTCCCTAACCTAAGAGGCCACTAAGGGTTTACCAAAGGGCCAGAAATAGAAGGAGCAGAGCTCCTTACTCGGCCGGAGCCGAGGGGGAATGGTTCTTCACCAGCTTCGCGATCTTTTATAATCCTCTATTCTGGCTGAGTTGCCAGATAGCGCAAGGTATTCCAGATAGCGCCATGTGTCCATTAATCGTGTAACACATATATGACGGCTGTTATTCCAAATGTACTTGTATATATAATAAACTAATGAACCATAAAATACACAATATATATTTATATGGTTATTCAAGATTCAACCGTATAAAATAACACAAGCGCCTCTTTCATTACGCTTTAATAGAATTAACAAAGTTACCCTATTTCGTTAGACAGAAAAACGAATTTTTATAAGGTTACCCAAACGAATTATGAGAGCATCACCGAATTAAAACTTTTATGGGTAACTATATCGACATAAGCTTATTATTGTAACGTTTGCTCCCAATATAAATTTTCCTAAATAACAGTAAAACCAATTAATTTAATTGAAACTTCATTTAAATAATTTACGATACAATTCCACCAAACGAGATGAAAACTTATGAAACATATAGCCTCATTCCTGCGACGAAAAAAATGAAAAATGACGAAAATAAAGAAATTATTCATTTGGAATTGCCCAAGCACTATAGCGGGGTCTGAGAATATCTGTTCTTTTAAACATCTTATTTCTGCTTATTAAATAACTTTTTAGACACTTGATTTTTATTATAAATATTTAAGTCACGATAACAGTGGGAAAAACGTCCGGAAAAGAAAATTATGAAACATCTCCTTCCAGACCACTCTTGATATATATATATATATATATAAACAACTCATGCACACACACACACACACACAACACACACACACACACACGATGAAAGGCAGAAACTAAATCAGTTCGAATCGTGTCCCTAGAGACCTTTTTCGTTCGAATCGTGTCCCTAGAGACCTTGTTCGAGCAGAACCACCACAGACTCCAGATATTAATTTTATCATTGTTATTACTTCTACAAATATTTACGCGTATTTTGTATGGTGTCATATAGAAATATAATGATTTGAGATGCTTTTTTAAAATATAATTTGAAGCCAATTAAATTCTACTTATTAATAAATAACTTTTTACACACAAACTACATCTTAACTGCAATCACCTTGCACATCAATTCTTATTATCATTATTATTATTATTTCTACAATGAAACGGGGTCGGGCCGAAGAACGGGTGAGAGATCTCCCCCCAATATATATATATATATATATATAATATATAAATTGAATTTACCGTGGTACACCATGTTTGGCAAACGCTTTAGTGGTGCAAGCCTCATTTACTGATGCATATTATATCTATCGGGCAAATAACTTTTAATTCAGTCACTGATTGACCCTCTAATACCGCAACAGCACAAATTATTGAGTAGAATGTTGTGTTCTATTACATCAAACAACTTACTCATACCCACTGCCATAATTTTCTTTTATCATAACTCAGCCGAGCAACTACGTTAAGCGACGTTGGATCTGAGTGGTAGTTGGATGGGGAGTCATCCACCGCAGCAGATAATTTACATTCGATAAATGTAATGAAATAATTAAATAAAATATGCATTTATTTTTATATCACGGATGGAGTCGATGTAGACAATGCAGGTCCTGAGCTTAAATTATCTAAAACCATAACAATACAAATTATTTCAATAGAATATTATGGTCTATTACATTATTACACCTTGCCCAGATCCATTACCAATAACCTCAATTTAGTAATAATAACAATTATCTCTCATACACTATTATATATATATATATATATATATATATATATATATATATATATAGAAAAGAGAGCGAGAGTTTTGTTCAAATAAAGGATTCAATTTATAATGAAAAGGTACGACTTGGGATGTCATTCGATTATTGAGAGTTATTAGCAATGAAGTTCAGTAGAGATTACCCCATAGGACACGTAGGGTGCCCATTTATCTGCCAACCACTTACTTTTATTATGTGTAATGACCACCTTAGACCTACAGTTTAACGTGGAACCATCAACAGCCCAGCGTCTTAACCACTAGGACACATAGGGTGCCCATTTATCTGCCAACAACTTTCTTTTATTATGTGGAATGACCACCTTAGACCTACAGTTTAACGTGGAACCATCAACACCCCCAGCGTCTTAACCACTAGGACACGTATGGTGCCCATTTATCTGCCAACCACTTTATTTTATTATGTGGAATGACCACCTTAGACCTACAGTTTAACTCCGAACCATCAACAGCCCAGCGTCTTAACCACTAGGACACGTAGGGTGCCCATTTATCTGCCAACCACTTTATTTTATTATGTGTAATGACCACCTTAGACCTACAGTTTAACGTTGAAACCGAATGTTATTTTTAAAATATAATTATGATATATTTCTTTATACCCTCTCGATTACATTAGTGACTAATGATGCGGGAAATTGAGTAAATGGAAATATTATTTTCTCGAAAACTATGGGTGATAGAAAACTTCTGAAACCATATTTGGAATCAATATCAAAAGTTCTATACGAATCACCAAATAATTTTCAAAGGAGAATAAGAGCATTAATTCTATTAGTGAAAATATAAAGATGCAATTACTCGTCCGTACCCGTTATAGCGGAATGGTACACGTCATAGCTCCACCCAGCTACATCGGCAGCCAATCACGACGAACATCTGGTCTTTTGGGCGGAGCTTGAACTATCTGTGAAGTGTAAAAGGCTCTTTATTTCAAGAAATCGATTCGGGACAATGCTCTTTTTACAATATCAATGCCCAAGTCTTCTTCATTTGACCAATAATGTCCTTCAGAGGGCAATCGATGGTATCCTGTGAATAACAGTATTCCAAAAAATTGCTTTCATTTCATCCATGGACACAGTAATACAGCACTGAATAGAAGCTAATTATAAAAGAAAATGGGCTTTTGGTACAACTTGCATAATTATGATAGAGTCCTAGTCCAAACGTATTTGTCACACAGTTTACAAATTAGTTGACAAATTTATGAAAAAAGTGTGTGGAAACCATTCATGTGCAAAAGTCTTAGTTTGATAAAATATGGTAAATGTGGTACACAGTAGCTCTTTAGTTAATTTCAAGAAAAATTTAGACACTTTCATGAGTGAAAGAGATAGTTTGTAGATTTATATCGTGTATATCCTTAGTTTCAGTTTTGTAGGCTCTTTTGGTGGATGTAAATAGTTGTATATTAATTAGCTAGTTTGAGGGTCTTCCGGAACGCTTCTTGTGGACATTCTGAACAGTTCCATCGGCTTCAAACTTATCTCTAATTCGAGTGATGGTAAGTCGCGTTGGTGGATCTGTTTGTCTCGTCATGATATACATTAATATAGTGATAAAAATACTTAAGATTGTCCATGATCACGAGATTCACATTTTCAGTCGTAGGGTATGAGTAATCGACATGGTGTAGCATGACGTAATGCCGCTTGTCACACCACCCATCCGCAAGACTCATTATCCATACCTGCTGCTTCTCTTCTGCACGCGTTGTTTCTTTTACTTTAGACTTTATAAAGTTTAGATCTGCAGCATACTTCAGCACATCGTCAGTGCAACGAAAGCCTTCAATGGTCTCACCAGAACATCCGTAGAGTATTTGTACATCTTGGAACTTCACACAATCCAATGTGGTTTTAAAAGAGGCATAGGAGGGGGGAATAGGAAGTTTTTCGGTATCCACCACATCCTGGCACTTTGCTGAATACCATTTCATAAACGTTGTACAAACAATATTAAAGGTAGCCATTTGAATACACGTCTGATTTTTCTTCTGAATACACGTCTGATCTCTCGGTCTTACTGCAGTCGACTGATCACGCAGGGAATCACAGATAGCAACATGACTCACGGTCTTACAGTGGGCGGAGCTTAGAATTTTCGCCTGTGCACACACAAAGGAGAAAGTGAAACGCTAATTGAAACATGAGTTATTTAATAAACGTGATATTCAGTTAACACAAGAAATAACAGAAAACACAAGAAAAAACAAATGCTTAGATTTGGTGATCACAAACAACAGAAACCTAATACTTTAAAGAAAGCATTCTATTAAATACTTTTAGCCTATGTTCACGAATTAATACCGGTTTTAAAATAGATTCGACAAGAAGACCGGCTGGACTGATTTTATAGAAATTCAAGGATTCCAAGTTGATCACGAGAGAAGTTATGTAGTCATCTTCCATGCTGCAAAATCTCGTCGTTAGCCTGCCTGCTCAGAGCACCGACAAGAGGTAAAATCGAATCCACATCAACACAAAATTTTAGTCGCTAAAATAACAGCCTGAGTATTGTTCATGTTCTAAATTATCTTTGATTCGTTTTGATAAAATTGAGTAAACTGCAGCCTTTGTTTCCTGATCAGAAACTCTCCGTCTTTTTCTGGTATGGTGCAAGGCTTCGTTGCAACCATATTCACTGCACGAGTCTACTTCACAGTCGTTGCCTTCTAATCTAGATTTACACTCTTCACTAATGCATTCGATGGGTGAATAATCATCTTGGTTGATATTATTGACACCACATTCGAGAGGGCTCACTGGGGTAACGGACACTTCAGGTAATGGCGCGGACGCTTGAGGTGGGTCGGGGACAATCTCCTCAGGTTGCCCTTGTGGCGGGGCAAATATTGTGTGGGGGTAATTATGTGTTGCTTCTAAGTAAACAAAACGGGCCTTATGTAACACAGTGGCAATTAATAATGATTTATGCAAAGATGCACCAGCTCTTCTGGAACGTCTGGATGCAATTTTACCGAGCGATATATTTATCAACTTGTATGCTTCAAACCCGTTTGGAACGTCAGATATCATGTTCACCACCTAGGAATTGGTCAAGGCACAGAGAGCTAACTAACACGACTCTATCCTCTATTACCAATCTTGTAATGAGTTAAAGTGAAAGTTTCGCCTGCCTTTATACAATGTCGTTCTGACGTCGTTATCAAGCTCCACACAGGGAACTTCCAGGAAGTAACATGAATCACCTTGCTGTTCTTTCACCTGTACACACACACACACACACACACACACACACACACACACACACACAAAGGAGAAAGTGATACGTTGGTTGAAACATGATTTATTTAATAAAAGAAATATTCAAGCTATATATATATATATTTACAAACACGTGTAATAAATAAGTTAACAACAGACACATCAATGATTATATTCAAGACATATATATTAAAAACATGTGTAATAAACAAGTTAACAATGAATTTCTGTAACCCGAGAGACGACGGACGGAGTCATTACAAGCTCGGCTCCGCCGAGCTTGTAATGACTCCGTCCGTCGTCTCTCGGGTTACAGAAATTCATTGTTAACTTGTTTATTACACATGTTTTTAAATATATATGTCTTGAATATAATCATTGATGTGTCTGTTGTTAACTTATTTATTACACGTGTTTGTAAATATATATATATATAGCTTGAATATTTCTTTTATTAAATAAATCATGTTTCAACCAACGTATCACTTTCTCCTTTGTGTGTGTGTGTGTGTGTGTGTGTGTGTGTGTGTGTGTGTGTGTGTACAGGTGAAAGAACAGCAAGGTGATTCATGTTACTTCCTGGAAGTTCCCTGTGTGGAGCTTGATAACGACGTCAGAACGACATTGTATAAAGGCAGCGAAACTTTCACTTTAACTCATTACAAGATTGGTAATAGAGGATAGAGTCGTGTTAGTTAGCTCTCTGTGCCTTGACCAATTCCTAGGTGGTGAACATGATATCTGACGTTCCAAACGGGTTTGAAGCATACAAGTTGATAAATATATCGCTCGGTAAAATTGCATCCAGACGTTCCAGAAGAGCTGGTGCATCTTTGCATAAATCATTATTAATTGCCACTGTGTTACATAAGGCCCGTTTTGTTTACTTAGAAGCAACACATAATTACCCCCACACAATATTTGCCCCGCCACAAGGGCAACCTGAGGAGATTGTCCCCGACCCACCTCAAGCGTCCGCGCCATTACCTGAAGTGTCCGTTACCCCAGTGAGCCCTCTCGAATGTGGTGTCAATAATATCAACCAAGATGATTATTCACCCATCGAATGCATTAGTGAAGAGTGTAAATCTAGATTAGAAGGCAACGACTGTGAAGTAGACTCGTGCAGTGAATATGGTTGCAACGAAGCCTTGCACCATACCAGAAAAAGACGGAGAGTTTCTGATCAGGAAACAAAGGCTGCAGTTTACTCAATTTTATCAAAACGAATCAAAGATAATTTAGAACATGAACAATACTCAGGCTGTTATTTTAGCGACTAAAATTTTGTGTTGATGTGGATTCGATTTTACCTCTTGTCGGTGCTCTGAGCAGGCAGGCTAACGACGAGATTTTGCAGCATGGAAGATGACTACATAACTTCTCTCGTGATCAACTTGGAATCCTTGAATTTCTATAAAATCAGTCCAGCCGGTCTTCTTGTCGAATCTATTTTAAAACCGGTATTAATTCGTGAACATAGGCTAAAAGTATTTAATAGAATGCTTTCTTTAAAGTATTAGGTTTCTGTTGTTTGTGATCACCAAATCTAAGCATTTGTTTTTTCTTGTGTTTTCTGTTATTTCTTGTGTTAACTGAATATCACGTTTATTAAATAACTCATGTTTCAATTAGCGTTTCACTTTCTCCTTTGTGTGTGCACAGGCGAAAATTCTAAGCTCCGCCCACTGTAAGACCGTGAGTCATGTTGCTATCTGTGATTCCCTGCGTGATCAGTCGACTGCAGTAAGACCGAGAGATCAGACGTGTATTCAGAAGAAAAATCAGACGTGTATTCAAATGGCTACCTTTAATATTGTTTGTACAACGTTTATGAAATGGTATTCAGCAAAGTGCCAGGATGTGGTGGATACCGAAAAACTTCCTATTCCCCCCTCCTATGCCTCTTTTAAAACCACATTGGATTGTGTGAAGTTCCAAGATGTACAAATACTCTACGGATGTTCTGGTGAGACCATTGAAGGCTTTCGTTGCACTGACGATGTGCTGAAGTATGCTGCAGATCTAAACTTTATAAAGTCTAAAGTAAAAGAAACAACGCGTGCAGAAGAGAAGCAGCAGGTATGGATAATGAGTCTTGCGGATGGGTGGTGTGACAAGCGGCATTACGTCATGCTACACCATGTCGATTACTCATACCCTACGACTGAAAATGTGAATCTCGTGATCATGGACAATCTTAAGTATTTTTATCACTATATTAATGTATATCATGACGAGACAAACAGATCCACCAACGCGACTTACCATCACTCGAATTAGAGATAAGTTTGAAGCCGATGGAACTGTTCAGAATGTCCACAAGAAGCGTTTCCGGAGACCCTCAAACTAGCTAATTAATATACAACTATTTACATCCACCAAAAGAGCCTACAAAACTGAAACTAAGGATATACACGATATAAAATCTACAAACTATCTCTTTCACTCATGAAAGTGTCTAAATTTTTCTTGAAATTAACTAAAGAGCTACTGTGTACCACATTTACCATATTTTATCAAACTAAGACTTTTGCACATGAATGGTTTCCACACACTTTTTTCATAAATTTGTCAACTAATTTGTAAACTGTGTGACAAATACGTTTGGACTAGGACTCTATCATAATTATGCAAGTTGTACCAAAAGCCCATTTTCTTTTATAATTAGCTTCTATTCAGTGCTGTATTACTGTGTCCATGGATGAAATGAAAGCAATTTTTTGGAATACTGTTATTCACAGGATACCATCGATTGCCCTCTGAAGGATATTATTGGTCAAATGAAGAAGACTTGGGCATTGATATTGTAAAAAGAGCATTGTCCCGAATCGATTTCTTGAAATAAAGAGCCTTTTACACTTCACAGATAGTTCAAGCTCCGCCCAAAAGACCAGATGTTCGTCGTGATTGGCTGCCGATGTAGCTGGGTGGAGCTATGACGTGTACCATTCCGCTATAACGGGTACGGACGAGTAATTGCATCTTTATATTTTCACTAATAGAATTAATGCTCTTATTCTCCTTTGAAAATTATTTGGTGATTCGTATAGAACTTTTGATATTGATTCCAAATATGGTTTCAGAAGTTTTCTATCACCCATAGTTTTCGAGAAAATAATATTTCCATTTACTCAATTTCCCGCATCATTAGTCACTAATGTAATCGAGAGGGTATAAAGAAATATATCATAATTATATTTTAAAAATAACATTCGGTTTCAACGTTAAACTGTAGGTCTAAGGTGGTCATTACACATAATAAAATAAAGTGGTTGGCAGATAAATGGGCACCCTACGTGTCCTAGTGGTTAAGACGCTGGGCTGTTGATGGTTCGGAGTTAAACTGTAGGTCTAAGGTGGTCATTCACATAATAAAATAAAGTGGTTGGCAGATAAATGGGCACCCTACGTGTCCTAGTGGTTAAGACGCTGGGGGTGTTGATGGTTCCACGTTAAACTGTAGGTCTAAGGTGGTCATTCCACATAATAAAAGAAAGTGTTGGCAGATAAATGGGCACCCTATGTGTCCTAGTGGTTAAGACGCTGGGCTGTTGATGGTTCCACGTTAAACTGTAGGTCTAAGGTGGTCATTACACATAATAAAAGAAGTGGTTGGCAGATAAATGGGCACCCTACGTGTCCTATGGGGTAATCTCTACTGAACTTCATTGCTAATAACTCTCAGTAATCGAATGACATCCCAAGTCGTACCTTTTCATTATAAATTGAATCCTTTATTTGAACAAAACTCTCGCTCTCTTTCTATATATATATATATATATATATATATATATATATATATATATATATATATATATATATATATAGTGTATGAGAGATAATTGTTATTATTACTAAATTGAGGTTATTGGTAATGGATCTGGGCAAGGTGTAATAATGTAATAGACCATAATATTCTATTGAAATAATTTGTATTGTTATGGTTTTAGATAATTTAAGCTCAGGACCTGCATTGTCTACATCGACTCCATCCGTGATATAAAAATAAATGCATATTTTATTTAATTATTTCATTACATTTATCGAATGTAAATTATCTGCTGCGGTGGATGACTCCCCATCCAACTACCACTCAGATCCAACGTCGCTTAACGTAGTTGCTCGGCTGAGTTATGATAAAAGAAAATTATGGCAGTGGGTATGAGTAAGTTGTTTGATGTAATAGAACACAACATTCTACTCAATAATTTGTGCTGTTGCGGTATTAGAGGGTCAATCAGTGACTGAATTAAAAGTTATTTGCCCGATAGATATAATATGCATCAGTAAATGAGGCTTGCACCACTAAAGCGTTTGCCAAACATGGTGTACCACGGTAAATTCAATTTATATATATATATATATATATATATATATATATTGGGGGGAGATCTCTCACCCGTTCTTCGGCCCGACCCCGTTTCATTGTAGAAATAATAATAATAATGATAATAAGAATTGATGTGCAAGGTGTTGCAGTTAAGATGTAGTTTGTGTGTAAAAAGTTATTTATTAATAAGTAGAATTTAATTGGCTTCAAATTATATTTTAAAAAAGCATCTCATCATTATATTTCTATATGACACCATACAAAATACGCGTAAATATTTGTAGAAGTAATAACAATGATAAAATTAATATCTGGAGTCTGTGGTGGTTTCTGCTCGAACAAGGTCTCTAGGGACACGATTCGAACGAAAAAGGTCTCTAGGGACACGATTCGAACTGATTTAGTTTCTGCCTTTCATCGTGTGTGTGTGTGTGTGTGTGTGTGTGTGTGTGTGTGTGTGTGTGTGAGTTGTTTATTATATATATATATATATATATCAAGAGTGGTCTGGAAGGAGATGTTTCATAATTTTCTTTTCCGGACGTTTTTCCCACTGTTATTCGTGACTTAAATATTTATAATAAAAATCAAGTGTCTAAAAAGTTATTTAATAAGCAGAAATAAGATGTTTAAAAGAACAGATATTCTCACCCCGCTATAGTGGCTTGGGCAATTCCAAATGAATAATTTCTTTATTTTTCGTCATTTTTTCATTTTTTCGTCGCAGGAATGAGGCTATATGTTTCATAAGTTTTCATCTCGTTTGGTGGAATTGTATCGTAAATTATTTAAATGAAGTTTCATAATTAAATTAATTGGTTTTACTGTTATTTAGGAAAATTTATATTGGGAGCAAACGTTACAATAATAAGCTTATGTCGATATAGTTACCCATAAAAGTTTTAATTCGGTGATGCTCTCATAATTCGTTGGGTAACCCTTATAAAAATTCGTTTTCTGTCTAACGAAATAGGGTAACTTTGTTAATTCTATTAAAGCGTAATGAAAGAGGCGCTTGTGTTATTTTATACGGTTGAATCTTGAATAACCATATAAATATATATTGTGGTATTTTATATGGTTCATTAGTTTATTATATATACAAGTACATTTGGAATAACAGCCGTCATATATGTGTTACACGATTAATGGGACACATGGCGCTATCTGGAATACCTTGCGCTATCTGGCAACTCAGCCAGAATAGAGGATTATAAAAGATCGCGAAGCTGGTGAAGAACCATTCCCCCTCGGCTCCGGCCGAGTAAGGAGCTCTGCTCCTTCTATTTCTGGCCCTTTGGTAAACCCCTTAGTGGCCTCTTAGGTTAGGGAAACGAAAATAAATTGGGGGAGAACTCCACTCTGTCCTTCAGGTGTCTCTCTCTCTCTCTCTCTCTCTCTCTCCTCCTGCATGTATCTTCCTCCTTCAGGTGTCTCTCTCTCTCTCCTGCATGTTTGCCTCCAGCATGTGTACTGCATGTGTACATCCAGCATGTGTACTCCTGCATGTGTGCGTATGTGTGTACCTCCAGCATGTGTACCTACTGCATGTGTACTCCTGCATGTGTACTATGTGTGCGTATGTGTGTGTACCTCCAGCATGTGTACCTCCTGCATGTGTACCTATCCTCTCTCCTTCAGGCGTCTCTCCCTCCTACAGGCATCTCTCTCTCTTCAGCTCTCTCTCCTTCAGCTGTCTCTCTCTCTCCTTCAGGCGTCTCTCTCACCTTGGCTCAGCCAACTGGCTGATTCTGGCTGATTCGGAGCCTATAAAACAACGCCAACTCGGCTGAAGTCTTAATGTGCACTTGGCTCCTGCCAGGTGAACACCTCTCCTCCTTTCTCTCCTCCTTTCTCTTGGGGGATAACGCCGCCTCCAAGTTTTCCCCCACCCCCTTTGCAACAACCCCCCTACCCCCTTTGCAACAACCCCTTCCCCTTTGCAACCCCCACCCCCCTTTGCAACATTACATAATAACCTGCAACATTCCTGCACTCTCCCCTTTTGCGGCTATACTACTCTCCTGGTCTTCCCGTGTGCCCCCTTTGTCCTGGTGTATACAGTACATATATTTTTTTCTATCCTTTTATATTTCATGAATGGAAAATTAAAATGACCGCAGAGAAAAATATTTGGGGTTGGGGAATGTAGATCTTTTACCCAGTTTGAGAATTTTGAGGGTGACGTGTTCGGGGGTCTGTACAGTGTATATTACAATAAGTACCATATTTAATTTTTCAACTTTTGCTGCTACACATTTTATGTAGCTGTTTGAAGTACTTATAGACATTTCTGCCGTATGTCTTTCGCGTGTGTAAATAGCACAGCCTCCTTTACGTCTCACTGTTCTGTCGGCTTGGAGGATGTTATAGTTGTCAATTTGTATTTCTTTTTTGTCAATACAGAACTCGCAGTTTTCACAGTTCGCCTCTCATTCCTTTAGATGGTATTCCGTGAGGCATGCAAAGTCTGCTCCGGTTTCTTGCATGAGTCTTTTCAGGTATAAAACTTTGTCCAGGGAATGGTTAGGTTTAAGGCACTAAATGTTAGCTAGGATTATTTTTATTTTTCCCTATCGTTTTTACATACTTGTTTTTCCGATTCGTTTTCCAATGGTGGTGCCGGTTTCGTTGCCTTATGATCCTCCGAGAATTTAACTCTCTATCTGTTTCGATACCCGTTGTCCCGATATCGCATGTAATGTCTTTCTGTATGCCTTTTGTACGGCTCTCGGATCCCTGTATTTGTCAGTTGGCTTTGTATTTGCTGGATGGTATTCAATAGTTGAATTGTGTGGGAGACATCTAAAAAATTGGTAGCCCTTGTTGTGCGCAACCCCTTCATTTGTGGGGTGCACACTGTTTTACAATTGCACTTATTTCGTACGCGTGTGGTTGTGGTTCGTTTATTTCAGGATGACTCTGCCTATCCACTCGGATGACCTTTCAATTTTATACGCGTAGTTTCCCTTGGCTTACTTGAAGCCCACTTTGAATTTCAAATTTTCATTGTTAATTTTCCCTCAGCTTACAAGAGAGGCTCATTGCAAGGTAGCATAGAAACGACACACTCCCTCTTATAAAGTTTATTTAATTTCACTCCAATTAAGACATAAATTGAAAGAAATATACGGATGTGCGATTACAAATTTTGTTTAAAAAATCAAATTCTTAATTTAAAAAATGTTTGCAAGTATTTAAGTCTCAAAAAACATTTATACAGAGGGGTTTTTCATTTGCGTGTAACTTTAGAAACAGCACTAAATTCAAGTTTCGTAATCTAAGTAGTAGTTTACAAAAAGGGTTTACTTACAAAAATTTGGGAAATTTACTCTCAACAGTTCTGCGCAAGTTCCGCAGATTTTTCCAGGAATAAAGTCCGTCAAATAAATTAGATTACTTCTCACCATAACTGAATGGTCATGCACTAACTTCCCAGGTTTCCACGGGAACCAACTTCAACACAAGATTTTTACTCTTCCCTGAGGAAACCTAATGTCGCAAACTTAGTTTAACATTTAATGAGAACAAAATTAAATTAAAAGAAATTCCACAAAATTCTTTGTCGGCTAACATTAATTAAGCTCTTCCAACCAAGTTCGCACAAAACAAAAGCAATTCAAACTTTAAGTACAACGTGAAACAGTTTTAACTCAACTTAGAAATTTTCAATCACGCCACAGAGCCTAAAGATTCATTCTTTACAAGCCACTTTATCTTTACAGGACCGAACTACAACTAATTTAGAAATCTAAGTTACACCTTAAAATTTCAAGGACTCCGCCTTACAATATTCTGAATGACCTACCAAACCATTTTCATTACATAAGGTCGTCCCTACGAAAGCTTTCATCCATACATAAGGACAGAAGGACTTTTCTTTTTCCTCATTGGGTGTTACAAGAATCATTGTCCTTTGATTGGATATTAACATTCCCTTCGAAAAAAAAGCTCCTCCTTTTCCTTAAAAATCAACTTAAAATAAAGTTCTTTCTTCGAAGCCACTTGGTTTTTCAAATTTATGACCAACGTCATGGTCCAATTTAACAAGTGGATTCGAAGTCTGTCTCACAAAAGTTTAACCACGAAGCGAAGAGAAAACAAACTTTACATCTGAACTCGGCTAGCTTGTTTGTTTTCTCTTCTCTTTGTAGCTAGGGCTGCTCCTCGACCCTACTATAAGTCTCTACCGCGAGGCTGTCCTGGGTTATATTCTTACCGTGAGAATACAAAAATAAAAATCGAACGAACGTTAAACAATCTGAAACATTTTTATTTTTAACCCTGTAACAAGAAACCTATTGATATTCTTCAATAACCATACTCTAAAGTCTAAACGACCTTGCTTTAGAGATTTAAACAACAAAATCTTTAAACTAAAATTTCTGCTCCTATTCCCGTAAGAGATTTCGGCACGCAAATTTGCCGTCACATCATTCTTCCCCCCCCCCCCCCTTTAATTTTGCACTCCAATGCAAACTTTCTTAACTAGGGGCGGTTGTCATCACTAGATTCACAATTTTCACTACTTTTTTTTTATTTGTCCCCTTTGTTGGGACATTAACACTGGCACATTTAGTTTTAATCGTTCTCGGTTTCTTCGTAGTGTACTCGAGGTGTGGGCCTAAGAGCATACGGACGCTCGAACGGTGGCCCTGTGAAAGCAGCCTGTCTGCTTTGTCCAGGGAACCCTGTTCCCACAAGGTCCCCGCGAGGAAGTAGTTTGGAAGCATCAGGCGGTTCCTGTTCCGCCACTCGGTCCTGCCAGTAGGCAGGAAGTGCACTCCGGTCCACCTCCACTAGTCGATGTTTCTCCGTTTCCTGGGCGAAGCTCTTCGGGAGGAAGTAGTTCGGAAGCGCCCGGCGGTTCCTGTTCCGCCACTCGGTCCTGCCAGTAGGCAGGAAGTGCACTCCGGTCCACCTCCACTAGTCGATGTTTCTCCGTTTCCTGGGCGAAGCTCTTCGGGAGGAAGTAGTTCGGAAGCGCCCGGCGGTTCCTGTTCCGCCACTCGGTCCTGCCAGTGGGCAGTAAGCGCATTCCGGTTCATTTCCCCTTGTCGATGTTTCTCCGGTGCCGAGGGCGAATCTCCAGAGAGGAGGATGGTGACCCTTCCCCCATCTCGTCCCCTGCACCATCCGCTCCGCTTTGTCCCTCGACGTCCCCTGAGGCATCGATGCTGCGGCGGCTGCGGTTCCGATGGATCATTATCTCCTGACTTGGTTGTCTTCCCGAGGTTGAGTAGGAAATCTTCTAAGGACCTTCCAAGGACAATGAGGTCATCCATACTTCATTATCCTGTTGCTCCCGAAAAATAAAATTCATTACTCTTTGGAATACTGGTGGACTATTGGACAACCCAATCGGGACCCCCATGAACTCGAAATGACCGCTTCTCGTTGAGAAGGCAATTTTCGAGATGCTGTCCTTGATGCACCACACTTTTTTTTTTCTTTTAATCGCCTCTACTTTGGACTGTTGGGGTCACTCTTCGTTCCTAGTGACCACGTGGTCCTGGTACTCTACCTGTGACGGTAGTAATTAATCTTCTTTTCCTCGTCGGTCTTCTTCCTTTCGAGAGTGACGGACCTCTGTGAACATGAGTCTTGAGGCGTGTCAATCTCTTCTTAGTCACTTGTGGAATCTTGACTCTTTCTCACAGTGACCTTTGTTCCACTTTTTATTTCTTTTCGGGCGAGGACTCGAACGGCTGTTCTGAATAACCTCCCCGTTCTCTTTGCCTCAACCACCATGCCGATGTCATCTTGTCTTCAAGGTAGTACTCGTCAGTCGTCACTTTTATTTCTGAAGAGTAACTTGACCGCCTCCTTGGAAAGTGTTATCTTCCCGTTGAGATTTCCGCTCTGTGATACTTGCAAATCACGTTGACCCTCATTGCACGTCCCTTGCAGCGGAGAGTAGACGTCCAGGGAATCCATATCCACAAATTTTTCTTCGCTGTCTATTCCCTTATCATTTAACTTCCCTTTGGGATTCTGCTCGACAACTTTTCCAAGTATCCTCGAGCATCACTGCATATCCCATGCAGCGGAGAATAGACGTCCACGGGAACCGCGTTCCCGGGTTTCATTCTGACTCTCCTTGTCAGAATCATGCTGGTTTCTTTATTCTGTCCGCTACCATTCCTGGTCTGATTACCTCTTCGTTCAGAGTGAAGACTCTTTTCTTTTCCAAGTTACCTTCGTTTCGTCTTCATATTCTCCAAAACAACACGCCTATGATCAAGTCTTGCGGAGCCTCTGGAATTATACAGACACAAAGGAATTCTACAACACCCCTTCCCATAGTCAAACTTAATTCTACTCCCTTACGTGAATGGGTGGGTCCTGTGCAACCGTGTACTGAGAAGTTGGCAACTGTCCAAAGAAAGCTTCCGATGTTCTTCTGCATAGTTTATGTCAATGCGACGGAAGCTCCACCATTGTCCAGCGCGGTGGAAGCTTGTTGAGTGACGAATACTGGTTGGGTGATCAGTCCTTCTGGGCTCTCCTCTTTTGATAGACTTGTCTTCGACGTTCACCTCCACATCCTTGATGTTGTCCTCCTTCGTGGCAGTGGCTATTCTTTCTTCTGGATGTTGTGAG
This sequence comes from Bathynomus jamesi, assembly GCA_023014485.1. Classification (NCBI taxonomy): domain Eukaryota; kingdom Metazoa; phylum Arthropoda; class Malacostraca; order Isopoda; family Cirolanidae; genus Bathynomus; species Bathynomus jamesi. The sequence goes on along the minus strand of JAJOZX010004319.1, from coordinate 320,461 downwards.
TTGTAGTTCCAGGATGTGGGAGGATTTTGGAGTTTCTGCAGTCTTCGGCTTCTGTCTTGTCGCGTTTCTTCTCTTAGGACATCTTCATCTCTTAGTCCTAAGCTTGGGTTGTTTACCGAAAACTTGATTGATTCCATCCAATATCCCCGAAAGGATGTTCCTTTGATGAAATTACGAGCATACTCCGGCATAACGGACCTGACGCGTCCTTAAGTATGTCATCTTTAATATGTCTCCTTAAAGGATTAGCCTGAACCAAGGCATTACCTGAACTTAATAATCTTGTGGCAAATATGTTGAGTGTCTCACCTTTTTCCCTCCTGGCGGCATTTGGGCTGGTTCCTGGATTCTCTTGTGCCCGTTCGCCCATAAACGTCAGCGAACTTCTTTCCAATGTGTGTCCAAAAGTCGTTTGCTCAGGACCCCTTACTGCCTGTGGGAAATTCGGGATATAAGATGAAGGGTGTTGTTCTCCTGATGAACCTGGTCTCCACTCAACCCTTTCCTGCGTCGAAAGTTTTTCTTCTGTAACGGGAGGAACTAGAGAGATTCTCCTGCGACGAACCCCCGACCTGCGGTTGTCCCAATATTCCAGCTGCGGAGTAGTCATTGCAAGGTCTTCCGGTTTTGACCCTCTTCGATTTATTTCTTCCTCTAATTCCGTGCATTCCTTTAGTAACCGATTAATGTTGGAAAAATTATCCTTCTTAAATTTTCCAAACGTTTTGTCCTCTCTCTCCTAAGTTCGTTGTTTCGGTATCACTAATATCACTTGCATTGTCTTCCCCGTTCGTTATATCCACGCTCTTTACCGACATCGCGAAGCTTGTTGTTTATTTATTTATTTTAAAACCGGTTGCCACTGTTAGCGACACTTTTCACTGTTCCCAATATTTTCTACGTTAGTGCTTTTCTCTGTACGAAAGTTTATTTTAACAAATCACTGTTCCCAATATTTTCTACGTTAGTGCTTTACTCTGTACCAACCTTTATTTTAACGAATCACTGTTCCCAATATTTTCTACGTTAGTGCTTTTCTCTGTCACGCAATTTATTTTAACAAAAAGTCACACTCGTGCTACTAATACCTTGCAATAAGATCCCACTTCTCTGACACCATTTATGTTGTGCGCACCTTTTTTTTATTGCACTTATTTCGTACGCGCGTGGTTCGTTTATTTCAGAATGACTCTGCCGATCCACTCGGATGGCCTTTCAATTTTATACGCGTAGTTTCCCTTGGCTTACTTGAAGCCCACTTTGAATTGCAAATTTTCATTGTTAATTTTCCCTCAGCTTAAAAGAGAGGCCCATTGCAAGGTAGCATAGAAACGACACACTCCCTCTTATAAAGTTTATTTAATTTCACTCCAATTAAGACATAAATTGAAAGAAGTATACGGATGTGCGATTACAAATTTTGTTTAAAAAATCAAATTCTTAATTTAAAGAAAATGTTTGCAAGTATTTAAGTCTCAAAAAACATTTATACAGAGGGGTTTTTCATTTGCGTGTAACTTTAGAAACAGCACTAAATTCAAATTTCGTAATCTAAGTAGTAGTTTACAAAAAGGGTTTACTTACAAAAATTTGGGAAATTTACTCTCAACAGTTCTGCGCAAGTTCCGCAGATTTTTCCAGGAAAAAAGTCAGTCAAATAAATTAGATTACTTCTCACCATAATTGAATGGTTATGCACTAACTTCCCAGGTTTCCACGGGAACCAACTTCAACACAAGATTTTTACTCTTCCCTTAGGAAACCTATGTCGCAAACTTGCAGTTTAACATTTAATGAGAACAAAATTAAATTAAAAGAAATTCCACAAAATCTTTGTCTGTCGGCTAACATTAAGCAAGCTCTTCCACCTAAGTTCGCACAAAACAAAGCAATTCAAATTTTAAGTACAACGTGAAACAGTTTTAACTCAACTTAGAAATTTTCATTCTTTACAAGCCACTTTATCTTTACAGGACCGAAGTACAACTAACTTAGAAATCTAAGTTACACCTTAAAATTTCAAGGACTCCGCCTTACAATATTCTGAATGACCTATCAAAACCATTTTCATTACAAGGTCGTCCCTACGAAAGCTTTCATCCATACATAAGGACAGAAGGACTTTTCTTTTTCCTATTGGGTGTTACAAGAATCATTGTCCTTTGATTGGATATTAACATTCCCTTCGAAAAAAGAGCTCCTTTTCCTTAAAAATCAACTTAAAATAAAGTTCTTTCTTCGAAGCCACTTGGTTTCTCAAATTTATGACCAACGTCATGGTCCAATTTAACAAGTGGATTCGAAGTCTGTCTCACAAAAGTTTAACCACGAAGCGAAGAGAAAACAAACCATTTTACATCTGAACTCGGCCAGCTTGTTTTCCTCGACCCTACCATAAGTCTCTACCGCGAGGCTGTCTTGGGTCATATTCTTACCGTGAGAATACAAAAATAAAATCGAACGAACGTTAAACAATCTGAAACATTTTTATTTTTAACCCTGTAACAAGAAACCTATTTATATTCTTCAATAACCATACTCTAAACGACCTTGCTTTAGAGATTTAAACAACAAAATCTTAAAACTAAAATTTCTGCTCCTATTGTCGTAAGAGATTTCGGCACGCAAATTTGCCGTCACAACACCCTCTTTGTTGCTGGTTTTGTCTGCTTACCTGTCGGGTTCCTTTGAGGGTGGTAGTAACGGCATTTTTGTCCGTATTTGCACCTCCCATATCTTGCATAGGTGTTGCAGACAGTAAGATGGTGGAACTTGCACTTTTTTCAAATTTGCAATATCCTCGTGTGTAATGTGTGTTATATAACGTGGGATGTGCATAGATGCATTTTCCATCCCGATATCTGCAGTACCCTTTTGCGTAATATTTACAGACGGTATTTTCTACACTTCTATTTCTTGTTATCTGATTATTTTCTATATTTTTAATTTTGATATTGTCATTATTTTTCTTCGGATGTTTATTTCCTACGTTTTTAGTTTTTATCTTTTTATCACTTTGCTCTTTGGGCAGTTTTACTACACCGCAACTTTTACTTATCTCTTTTTTCTTTTATGTCTTCATTCCGTATTCTATTGTTATTCGTTATTTGTTCTTCTCTCTCATCCACCCGAATTTTCATTGAGACATTTCGGAACTCTTGTTTCCCCATTATTCCCTCTTTTTGAAACACTCGAATTCGCTTTCTCCATTTCTTTAAATACCGCAAAGGAGTTTACAGTCTTTGTACATGCGTCACACAGAAATTTGACACCCGCAACCTGTTTAGCTTTCGAGACAAGAGATATTTTCCTATCATCCCAATTCATGCAGATAAAGTCGTGCAGTTTTTGACAGAAATCACATCTTATTGCTGCATTTTCAGTTATTTTCAGATTACACAAATTGCAGATTAAGTGAGAATTTGGACCTATGATCATGCTATTCATTAATTATCGTAAAAACACACACACACACAATTTTTTTCTTTCTTTTTCTTTTCTTTCCTTTCGATGGTCACGGTGTGGTTTCTGACCTTCACGTTTTATGAACTTTTCCTGCTTTGTTTCAAACTTTTCTCGAATGCCAACCGTATTGTAATCTAAATATATACGTTAAACTAATGATAATTTATGTAAACTGTATTGCGCTTTCTTATTTTTAATGAATTTCACTTTATAATTTATATGCACGCATTCACTGATACTTTATACACTTTCGGGTGTAAACAGAATAAACCGCCGAGTAGTTTATTTCCTTATTATTTGAATGTTAATACAGCGCGAGATACAACACGTCCATTCCCCACGAGGTATATATATATATATATATATATATATATATATATATAAATAAATTATTAATAAATGAGCAGTGCTTTTTTCCTGGGAGAAAAAGGTACCGGAACCCTCATATATATATATATATATATATATATTAGGCTGTTTCGAAAAATCGAAATTTATGATGGCTCAACGCAAACATACTAAAAAAGTAATATGTCATGAATAAAGACTTCATGCAAAATATTAAGACAAGAGCTTATTGTTATCCCACCCCTCAATGCATATCTATTTTACCCCTCATGAGAAAATTTTCATTTTTCTGGCAAATATATTTATTTATTTTGTGATGTCCTCTTAAATTTGGTATATAAAATTCATAAATAAAATTTGAAGATAAGTAGGTCATTTTCAGGAATGGTCCAGTAACCCCCCTATATTCTTTAGAGAGAATTCTAGAAAAATCTTCCTTCAGGATAACTATTCTAGAATGTCCATTTTTTCCCTTTATGGATTATATGATGTTTTATTTGCTTTTTCATCTATAATTACTGATATTCTCACAAGTTTACTGTTCTAGAAAGGTTACTTCATGTTACTTTTACAACTTTCTTACAGTAATCAAGTCATAATATAATTTAGGTGAGTGATTAATGATTATATTATATTATTATTAAGACTAACAGGTGGTAAAACTTTTTCCCTCAGAATTATGGCAAAAACCAGAAACAAGTGTGAAGTCTGGTTGGTCGGACAAGTGCTGGAAGAGGGTTTTTCTGAGAAGCAGCTTCCAACTAACAGTGATGTCCTTAAACGTCTTTTTTATCACATTAAGGTGGGAAAGCAAAATGTCTCTGTAGCTTGCGCAACTGTAGCCAACGAAGTTATTGCTATGTGGGAAAAAGCCTCCTTAATTACATCCCACTAGCCTTATGTTGTCTCAAAGCTTAAAAGGCTTTACAATAAGCATGAAGGGCTGGTCAAGAACCGAACTCGACGAACTCCTACCCAAGAGAAGAATGAAGCAGAATTTGTCACCAGCTTAAAGAAGCTTTTCGATGTAGCTCATTCAGAAGTGGAAACAGAAATAAAATTGCAGGAGGATAAAGATTTTCTTAAGGATCAAAGGAACGATCGGAAAATGATTATGGGTCCAGAAGACAAGGAGTTTTCAAGAAAGGCAAAAGCACGACAGATAAGCATGGAAAGAATGGAAAAACTTCGCAGGAAATTAAAGGAAGAAATGAGGCAATTGACAAAGGTTGTGGATCTCAACCAGTGTGAAAATTCCGGTTCAGGAGGAAGTGAAGAATCATCTGGTGATGAATTGTTCTACAGAGCACTCTCATCATCATCTTCAAAAAAGGAGAAGCTTGAACCAGGTGTAATTGTTAGGGATAAAAAGTTCTTGGCTGCTCTGGACCGCACTGGAACATCTGCAAGAGCTGCTATGCACATTGTGGCACCTGCCCTTTCAGCTGCTGGAGTGGAAATTGAAGAGATCACACTTTCATCATCCTCTATCTACAGGTCTCGGCGATCAACACGGATGCAGATGGGAGAAGACATTAAAGCAAGTTTCCAACCAAATACCCCTTTAATAATTCATTTTGATGGAAAGCTTCTTCCATCCATTCATGGGGGTAAGATTGATGTAATGCCCATTTTTGTGACTGGTGCAGGCGAATTAGAAAAAATACTGTCTATTCCAAAGCTTATTTCTGGAACGGGAGAAGAAATGGGGAGAGCAGTTTTAGATGTCTTGAAGCAATGGCCACAAGTAAATGAGTGGGTAGCAGGCCTTTGTTTTGATACTACTGCAAGCAATACAGGTATCCATGCTGGGGCTTGTACCATCATCCAAAAGGCCCTTCAGAGATCACTCCTTTTTCTGGCATGCCGCCACCATATCCACGAGCTTCTTATCACTGCAGTTTTTGACATGTTTTTCTCTTCTTCGGGTCCACAAATTCCCTTATTCAATCGATTCAGAGATTGTTGGGATAACATTGATCAGCAGAATTACAAGCCCTATGAACCCAATGATCTCACCTCAGAATCTTTAGATCATTGGATCTTGAAGCACAGAGATAAGCTTATTTCTTTCATCAACTCCAAACTTCAAGAGGGCCACACTCGAGGTGACTACAGGGAATACTTAGAACTTGCACTTATCTTCCTTGGTTGTCCAATGCTTAAAACAAATAAAGGCTCTGATAGCAGATTCCACTACCCAGGAGCTTACAGCAGAGCTAGATGGATGGGAAAGGGCATCTATTCCTTAAAAATTTACTTATTTAGGAACCAATTCCTTCTCACCCCTCATGAAAAACAAGCTCTGATACGAATAAACGCCTTTTCAGTGACAGTTTATCTTCAAGCTTGGTATACATCTCCAGTTGGAATTGATGCTCCAGCAAATGATTTGGCCCTCCTCAAGATGCTACATATCTACAAGATCCAGGTTGATAAGGAAGTGGATGCTACAGCCCTCAAAAAACTTCAGAACCATGGTTGGTACTTGAGTGAGGATCTTGTAGGATTTGGCTTTTTCTCAAACCTCGTGACTGAAGATGATAAGGTTCTAATGCTCCACAACCTTCACCACGCGCCTCTTCGAAAAGTGAGGGCAAGAAAGGTGGACCCCCGAATGTTGCAAAACCCCAATGACTTAAAGATTACCAGTTTTGTCACAACTCAAACACAAGACTTCTTCAAGTGTTTGAAAATAGAAATTCCCAAGAAACTTGAAGACATTGAGGAGCACCGTAATCGGGTCATGGCAGTCAAAGTAATCAACGCCTGTGCTGAACGAGGAGTCAAACTGGCTACAGAGTTTAATGAGAAGCTCACAAAGAGTGAGGAAGAGAGACAACTGGCCTTTCAAATCATTGAAAATCAGAGAAAGGAGGTCCCTCAGCCACTGAAATCCCTATATTCTTAATCAATATATGTCTTAAATAGAATTTAAGTCGCTTTGTTTTAAAACATATTTTTCGTTCAGTCTTATATTTGCTCTAATTATCCATTAATGTAAAAGAAGTGCCATCTGAGGGGTGCCTTTTTATCATTCAAATAAAATGATATTTTGTCTATTTGTTTTTCTTCCTTTATATAAAAAAATAAAAGTGTGTGCGTTTATCAAAATTCAATTTGAAAAATTACCATATAATCGTGAAACGGTCTAATATATATATATGACCAGCCATGCGTGGCTGGCTACTAGTGCAGGAGGAGCACTGCATACGCGTATAGAGACCTTTCTTCTGATTTCATCGAAGCATTCCTTCGAGGACCTTTCCTGATAAACTCCTCTTAACTCTACTGACTCTTTCCAAATCAACTTCAAGTGATGGACTCCTCTCACTGACTTTTCTCGACTCTTTCCCCGTTGGCAAACTTCTGTCTACTGGCTCTTGCGCTCTTCCCTTCTCCCTTCAGAAGAGAATTCTGGTTGTTCATCTCGCGCTTTGACAAACATTTCTTTGTCGTTTTATCATTCAACCTAAAACTTAGAAATATCTATTAGTACATTATTTTAAACGTTTTTAAAAATTCCTATCTGGTTTGTATTAGTTACTGATTGATTTGGACTATTTTAGAGAATTAAATCCTATCATTTTATATATATATATATATATATATATATTTAATATATATATATATAATAAAAAAACCGTTTATCCCCTACTTCACCAGTTTGTAATAGAGAATAAAAAATGTCCGTTGTCAGGGGAGACGAATCCTTATTACAAATTGTTAATTCTCGAAGGTCACTGTAAATGCTCGATGAGTAAATTGATGTTATAATAGATCTTTCTTTAAGTTAGTGACCCTCTGCGTGAATTCTTTATCTTCCGCTTACTTCTGTACCCCCGATTTTAGTGTGTATTTGATAATGAAATAGTTGGTTTGAATAACTTTTAATCAATAAATTTAAGTCACATTTGGTTACAAGTTCAGTCTCGAATTTGAAATATAGTACGGTCAAGTTCAGGTTTTTGCTTAAACTAGTCTTAACATTAATTAAATAATTTAAGTTCTCTCGTTGCCCATCCACTACATCCCTCGCAGTAGTTTAGGTTAACGGCTCTCACTATTTCCTCATAAACTCAAAATCTCATATTCTCTCAAACTCAACATCTCGAACTCAAATCTCGAACCTCACTCAATAACTCTCAAATTTAGTTTTTTTACGAGCAAACTCTCTCAAAGGCCTACTCGGAGAAATTCCAGCGCTACCCGGCCTTTCTCTCATTCCCGACGAAGCGCCGGATCTATTCTGACCGGTCCGCATCTGTTTTCGTGCTCCATCCCTCCTACGAGTCCAAAACACGCCGAGGCAAGCATTTAAGAACAAAGAAAAAGGGGGGAAGGAGCGTCGCACGAGTCGATGACACTCGAGGTTTATCTCAAGGGCTGTTTTAAATATTGAAGATAAAACATGGGGTATTATGGGAACTCGAGTGGCTTGTGTATAACATATATATATATATAGGATGAATTTCACAATAAAACACGTGAAATGAATGAATGCTGCAAACCCACAAGGAAAAAGAAAAACGATTCCAAGGCCTTTCGTGTATTCAAAGCTCCCTGACGAGGTGTAGCTTTGAATACACGAAATGCCTTGGAATCGTTTTTCTTTTTCCTTGTGGGTTTGCAGCATATATATATATATATAATATATATATATATATAATATATATATATATATATATACAGAGTGGGCCAAAAAACTATTACCCAACATTTGAACAAATATTGTGGTTCACCCTGTGTATTGATCTTACTGCTGAGGCCGTATGTTGTAACCATACTTTTACTCTTTCAAAAGCTGGCTTGGAATCTTGATTCAACGCTTCAGGAGTAGAGGTACAGGCTCACAACTGGAGGGAGGTATCAGAATATGGTGCTCAATTGAAAGGCGGTCAAAGTCAGCAATTGATACTTTCAGATGACAGTCAGTTTCTCCATAAATAATTAATTTTCCTTATTTTTACACAAAATAATTAATTTATTTCCTTTTTCATTACAGACCATCATTCTGCTATAGTTGGTGAACAAGTTATAACATAATGAAATACTCCTTGGAAGATGAAGCATTGATATTGAACCTGCGTAAGGAGAAACACTGGGGTGCAAAACGAATGAAGAAATAGTTTCCAAATAAACGATGGACGATAACTGGACTTCAATATCTCAAAGAAAATCGATATCACAGGGTCGACCAAACGAAAAGAAGGCAGTGGAAGGCCAAAAACATCATGAACTGAGGAAACTATTGACACGGTTTCATCCATGATATGCAGTCAAGAAGAACGGCCCAACACCCACAAGTCCGTTAGAGAAATTTCAAAAACTACTGGTATTTCTCGCTCTAGTGTTCGTCGTATAGTAAAAGATGATCTGGGTTTTAAATGTTTTAAAAGAGTCGAAGTTCATAAGCTCTCTGCATCAAATAAGCAAGCAAGAGTTGAAAAATGTCGTGCTCTGTTAGATCGATTCCCAGACAGAGAAGTGTCGAAAATATGGTTCAGTGACGAGAAGACCTTTACGGTTGCTTCAATAATAAACACACAAAATGACCGAGTTTATGGAAGACAGGACAAAAAATCTATCAAACTAGATCGACTTTGCAGAGAACTCCGCATTTTTCTCAAAAAGTGGGTTTCCATCTTTATTTCAAAGTTAGGGAAGTCAGAGATTGTGTTTGTTGATCAAAATGCCAAAATCACTGCTGCTTATTACCAAGAAAAAATTCTTGATGCGGTACTGCCGTCGATAAGGGAGAAGTCAAGGTTGCAAGCGTGCACTGATAATGGAGGAGAGCACATTCCGCATAATCTTGGACTCAAATAGGTAACTGTATAGAAACAGTTTTTCTACCCGTGTCTGTATAACAGCGAATTACAAAATAACGGTTACAGTTAGCAAAAATCCAACTCCACTATGAAATAGACCACGAAATTCTATACAGGACACATATATTGATTGTACAAATAAAATTTGATAAAGGTAAAATTATATTGTTCAAAATCAGGGTAATAGTTTTTTGCCACTAGCAATATATATATATATATATATATATATATATATATATATATATATATATATATATATATATATATATATATATATATATATATCTATCAAGTATCATAGAAAATTAAACTGTTGTAATGACATGACTGGACGAAAAAGAGGCGTGATATCACGTGACTGATTTTCTCATACCTCAAAACAGAACCTGTTCAGATGTTTACATGCCGATCGTCACGTAGTTACTTTTTGGAATTTAATTTAGGACTCCAAGAAATTTCTGTTTTAATTACCTATGTTTTTCTTTTATATGTTATGAATTCTATTATTTTACATTTATTAATAATTAATAATAAACCACCAATTTTACAATCCCAGTCATCCTACAGAATTGCATGTTTCGTTGCCGTGTGGTCATCCCTTCATGTTTCGATTGGTACTGTTCCGCTTTCTTATGTAATTTCTTGCAATTAGCAGGTACGGTGAAGGAACTCCCATCTGTGATGTCTCTCATTGTACGTTAGATAATTTTTTAGTCTGATGCTATCGTTAATATCGTTGATCTTTATTTTTTTTAAATTTTTTGGGAATCTCAGCCAACATACTCATTGACGGGCGATGTACTATATTCCAACTTTCATATCCTGGGTAAATTTAGCAAATAATAAAATAATGGAGTTTATATTTAATTTAATTCGAGTTAACAATGGCTGTTTTTTAACGAAAACTGCACAGAATTGTTTATCTCTGTCTGCATATCTCTTTTGTAAAGTGTCTGCGTACATACTGTATATTGTTTAATTTGTGCATCTCGTGAGGATTTACTTTCTTGTCAGATTTTGTTTCGTTATAGTATTAGATTTATTTTCCGTATTTGTTTCTGCCTTGTTGTATGTTATCTTATTCGGTTTTTTTATGCGCTGCTTGTTTCTTCTTCATCTTTGTCACCACTTAATTTGTTTTTCTCTTCATTTTCATTTTCTACGTCTGCCCTTTCTACATTATTCTCCTTTAAACTATTCGTATTAAATACTGGAAAGGAATTTACCCTTGTTATACAGTTATTATACAGAAGAATTTAATTAATTTTATTTATTTCACAATCGAGTTGAGACAAACATTTGTATTATCCAATTTCAAACATTTAAAATTAGTAGATATACACTATACAGTATAAAAAAATCGCATCTTTTGGCTTTGATTTCGTCTGTGGCAAATTTTCGCATTATGCACAGTTGTTGGAATTAACTGTAAACCGCAATATTATTTAATTCGGAATCCAGTTAAAAACGCTTTGCCTTTGTGAGTTTGTGGAAGAGGGGATGGGAGAGAGGGAAACAAGCGAAAATACGCCTCTGACGTTGTGGAGGGTGGGGGTTATAACGAGGGACGAAGGATCACGAGTATTATCTGATTGGTTAAAAGAAGGAATGCCTAGAGGATAACTATAAGAAGAGGGGTGGGAAATACCTTCACTGATAGGGAGAGCCAGGGAGGTTATTTTAAATACATAAATTGTTCATTGGTACTAAAAAGCTTTTATTATAAGCGCTGTAATTTCAGATCTTTAGTTATGTCACTTTGTGGTCACCAGACATTCATTCAAACACAGGTATATAGGCACACTTACAGAAATTACAAGAAAGCTGGTTGGGAACAGTTCAAAATACAGACTGAAGAACAATTCACCACATCAAACAGCACACCCATCATAAACATCAATACAATACTCAAGACATCTAATCAGATCATCAATAATGCAAAGAAATACATACCCAAGGGCAACATTAGGAAATACAACCCAAATTACACTAGAGAAATAGCCCACCTCATAAAGCAACGTAACAACCTCAAACATAACAAACAAACACCAAACACAGAAGCCATAAAACAGCAGATACAACAGCTCAACACAGAAATAAACAACAAACTTAAAGAAAAACAAACAGAAACATTTAGTGATTTAGGGAATTCATAACTAAACCACTCCACAGATACATCCAGGTTATACAAGACTATAAACAGCATTACCCACTCAAACAGCGGCATTCACACCTCACACACGGCTATATGTCACAGCCAAAATAATATCCCAACATATACACAACAAGCTAACATTTTAGTTAATCACTATGCAAAGATAAGTCACTTAAACAGAGACCACAACCAGAAACACGCAGACAGACAAACAGCCAGGACACAAGAAAACCTACAGACTCGACACGACCATTACACCCTTCAATACAGACCAGACCACCAAGATCATCAAAAACATTAAGAATTCGAAGGCTACTGGACCAGACAACATATTTAACATACACCTTAAACACTTGGGCCCACAGGGAATACTAGCCCTCACAAATATCAGCACATATTCATACCAACACTGTATTATTCCTGACATATGAAAACAAGGCAAAATTATTACACTACTCAAACCAAACAAAAATCCAACAGAACCAGCTTCCTATAGACCCATTACTTTACTATGCACACCTTCCAAAGTAACAGTTAGACATCTTACAAATCAGCAACCCACACATACCACTATCGCCTACTCAACATGGATTCAGACTTCACCACTCAACCACGACATTACTCACTAACCTCACGCAGCACATAATGGATGGCATCAACTCCAGACGACTAGCTCAACGTACACTATTAGCAACAATAAACATTAGTAAAGCATTTGATGCTATCCCACGCTTCCCTCTCATAAAAAAAATACTCAACACAAACATGCACAATAACACCAAAAGGTGGCTGAGCAACTATCTTTCAGGAAGATATTCACATGTCACACTTAATGGCAAGTCATCCAAAAACAAGCTTTTTCCGAACGGGGTCCCTCAAGGCTCTGTTCTCTCACCAACATTGTTCAACTTATACATGCATGACATTCCAACACCTATAGATAACAAGCTTACCTTATCATCACATGCAGATGACATCACTCTAACATCCACCCACAACAACATAGACACCGCTACAAATAACGTACAAACATACATAAACAGTATACAAGACTGGCTCACACACAATAGACTCAAAGCAGCGCCCACAAAATCAATCATCACCTTGCTTACAAGCAACACAAAATAACACCAGATAACTCCATAGCTTACACTAAATAACACCAACATTCCACACATTCACAGGACCAAAATACTTGGGGATCACATACAACACATCATTATCTTTTGCAAACCATATTCACGACATTAAAAACAAATGTACGTCAAGACTTAACACGCTTAGGGTACTAACAGGCACAAACTTTGGACACCAGCAGGAAACAACAACACTCATATACAAACAATATATTCGCTCAGTTATGGACTATGCTAGCCCATGCTGGGCACCCATTATCTCAACACACACATAAACACCTTACAGACAATAGAAACAACGCACTTCGTATCATTACAGGATGCACTCAAACAACACCAATAGAATACCTGCACACAAACAAAAATACTGAAAGTTAGGGAACATTTAAACATGAGGGGAACACAATTCATGGCAGCAGCGACAACTAACCCACAACACCCTTGCCACTATATGTACAATCATGCACCGACACCTCGCACCATTAAGGTAACACCAGAGAGACATTATAACCAAATACTCCATTCCATACCACGTCCCACAGAAGTCACACAATACAGAAACCACATACACACACACACACCTAACCCACAAAGCATTGACACGACTCGGTCCGAATGCGGTCCAAGGTGCGAAGCCGCCACCCATTAACAGGTCAGAGATCAGCCTGAGCAGATCGGATCGAGTTAACTTAGTACGATTCCGATGTGGACACCACCCCAACTTACGGACATATAAACACAGACTAGACAACTCCACAGACGACACCTGCCACCTGTGCCAGGACACACCACAAACAATTGAACACATTATGATAGACTGTACCGCTGTAGCACAACATAGAACACAACACAACATCACTCGTGCGCTGAACCTCTGGTCCACTCCGGAGAGGGCGATCGGTTACGTGCGTGCCGCCGGCTTGCTCGATTAGGGTGGGCTGATCGGTTAAACAACAACAACAACTTCATAATAATCGATATTTCACGTTATTTCATTTCAATTATATATATATACAGTATATATATATATATATATATATATATATATACTCTACATGTATAGTATATATATATATATATATATATATATATATATATATATACTCTACATGTATAGTATATATATATATATATATATATATATATATATATATATATATATATGAATAGAAACGACATAAGTATTAAGGAACGTTTCTGCACACGAGGAAGAGAAATCACGAATAAATTTCTCTTCCTCGTGTGCAGAAACGTTCCTTAATACTTATGTCGTTTCTATTCATTTATATACTGCGTGGTCATTGCAGTTAAATGCATATATATATATATATATATATATATATATATATATATATATATATACACACACATATACTATACATATACAGTATATATATATATATATATATATATATATATATATATATATATGCGCAAAGATATAGACAAAATCGAAAGAGTTCAAAGACGAGCAACTAAGATGATTCCGTCGCTTTGGTCAAAGTCGTACGAGGATAGGCTTAAGGAGTTAAAATTGACTACACTCGAGACTCGGAGGCTAAGGTGTGATGTAATCCAGGTTTTCAAAATTATGAATAGGTTCGATAACGTAGATAGAGATAGCTTTTTCGAAATATCTCAATATAATAGGACTAGAAATAACGGGTGTAAGTTGACAAGTAGAAGGTTCGAGACAACAGTTGCCAAAAACTTTTTTACGCATAAAATAGTAAATAGCTGGAATAGTTTGCCGGTAGAAGTAATTAGTAGCACGTCTATAAACACGTTTAAAAATCGATTAGACGTATATGTTGAGAGATTGGGTATAGTTTAAGGTAGTAAAATTAAGGCTTTGTGGTGATAGATCCCACAGCTCAATACAAGTGTTGTGGGATATAGGGAGGCAGCATCTTGGGTTAGGGGATACTCTCTGTCTTTACACACCCCATTTAAAGAGATTCCTCTGCCGAGCGGTGCCCCCCATATTACTGTGAGGTATTGAAAAACTCATGATCTTCACTTGCCCCACAAACACCTTTAAATGAAAGACCCAAAATGGGTGCACACACATTTCTATATTACTGTACAATCTTTACAGCCACACCTACACTTTTCCTCCTAAGTATATAATTTATATTGTAATGTATATGGTTGTAAATTGTGAGTTGGTCCGCAAGTGATATGGACCGTGACTTATTTTTGGTTGGCAAAGTACTGGTATTGATGGATACCGTAATGAAATTGACTGGATACTTTGGATCTGTATTGAAAAATTTATTTGAAAAATTATTTAATTTACTTGAGAGAGAGTATTTTTATTTGGGTGCAATATTAAGGTTAAGTTTACTTTAAATAGACACAGTAATTATAGAAATAATAATGGCCCATTTAGACACTGTCAACATAGCTACATACTTTTTCACTGTAGGCTAGGGCGGAGTGAAAAACTCATTTTTCGAATTTTCAAATTGGCTAGTGTGGAAAATGTGTGGAGTAGTGAGGAAATAAGCTGGTATAAATTTAAAATCATAGCATTAATATCTTCAGGTGCCACAATGACCTTCAATATTGAAAAAAATTGAAAAAAGCAGATTTTAACCAATAATTACAGAAGAGTCCACGATGCACAATAGACAAGAATTTATTCACACTTGTATAAAAATAGCTCAGTCAACCTTTAAAAAAGTTTCTATTCTCTAAAAAGCAAAGATTGATATGTTCAAAAATGAAGCACACACGAAACTTTTTGACATTGCAGCGTGCAAGTGCAAAGTACTAACACAATGTTCTTGTCCCAAAGAAAAAACGGTTCCAAAGGAAGAAGTGACGTTCCTCTTAGATCAAAGGAGTGAAAGAAAACTGTTTATTTACAGAGTAGATATTACACTCTCAAAGAAAAAAGCATCTACGTTGCTAAGAAAGCAAAAAGAAGCTGTGAGGCTCACCAAAGAATCTTCACAGGAGAAATTGCAGGATACAAATGTTGAATTATCATCATCGACATCAAATAGTGAAAGTGAATCTGGCGAAATATCAGACGATACATTTCCAGAGCCAGTTAGCTCGAAGAGAAAGCTCGAACAACCTGAAGAACAATTATTCAAGAAAAGGAAAACTACAAATCTACCTTCAGTGGCTACTGCTTGTGACAGGACTGCAGTTTCAGATCGAGCTGCAGCATTCATTGTTAGTGCAGTATTGCAAGATATTGGAGAAGTTTCTATTGACAATACATCTGAAGTAGTGGATAGGAGTAAAATCAGAAGAGAAAGACAAAAGAAGAGATCAGAAATTATGAAAGATCAAAATCAGGTCCCAATCAGAGGAATCTATTTGATGATCGAAAAGATTCTACACTCTTCCAAGAAAAAAAGAGTCCAAAGTATATCAGAAGAAGGTAACAGAAGAACATATCACTTTAGTGAGAGAACCTGGTTCAGATTATTTGGGCCATTATTCTGTGAATTCTGGATCAGCTGAAGAAATATGTAAAGGAATGTTTGAGTATATTGGAAATAATGACATGAACCTGGAAAACCTTGTTGCCATTGGATGCGATGGTGCAGCAGTCAACACTGGAGAAAAGGGAGGCGTT
Source organism: Bathynomus jamesi (assembly GCA_023014485.1). Taxonomy (NCBI): domain Eukaryota; kingdom Metazoa; phylum Arthropoda; class Malacostraca; order Isopoda; family Cirolanidae; genus Bathynomus; species Bathynomus jamesi. Next base: position 303,931 of record JAJOZX010004319.1, on the reverse strand, counting down.
ATAAGGCTTATAGAATTGAAGCTGAAGAAGCCAGTTCAACATTTAGTGTGCCAGCTCCAAGCCAATGAATTTCCATTACGCCATTTAGTGGCAAAGCTGGATGGAAAAACATCTGGCCCCCGCGGATTCACCTGTCCTATTGGCAGGGAATTAGAGAACTGTGAGAGTCTTCCTATTGTCGAGTTTGAAAAGATTGATGCTGAGGAACCAACTGTAGACTGTGAAGATCTTAGCACCGACCAAAAATATCTAATTGATATTCATCAGGCCATAACAAAGGGATATTGCTCTCCAGATCTTGCTCATCGTAGTCCAGGCAAAATGGCACATTCACGATGGCTGACTACAGCAAATCGTTTGCTTCGTCTATACGTTTCAACTGTAAGTCCATCTGAGAACCTCATGAACATTGCTTCTTTATAATGAAGGTCTACATCCCAATGTGGTTTTCTATTAAGCAAAGTACGTGTTTTGTCAATGGCTCAAAACATGTTTTCAAAACTATTGAACTAACAAGAACACTGAATGACGAAGTAAAGGATATTGTAAACCCTGTCATACAAAGAAATGCATTTTTTGCAAATCCAGAAAATATTCTAGCATCAATGATTCATGATGACCGCAGCGCCATAAGAGAATTAGCGTGGAGGCGAATAAAGAAAGCAAGGCAAACAAACAAGGAAAAAGTTGTGAGGCGTTTCACAGTACATGTTATTCAATTTGAAGCTACTGATTATACTGATTTAATTAATTGGCAAAAATGCATTGTCACTGAACCACCTGTGACAAGACACCTGACAGAAAATGAGATTGAAGAATTCATAGAAAACAAGAGTACCCCTCCATTCGAGAAATTCCCTTGTCATACACAAGTAGTAGAAAGAATGGTAAAATTAGTGACTGAAGCATCATCAAAAGTATTTGGATTGAACGCGCGAGATGGCTTCATAAGATCAACACTTCAGTCACGTAAAAAAATGCCATCATTCGAAAGTAAAGCTGAATATAAAGTTTAAATAAAACGTTAATAGAAAAAAACATGCGCAAGGATGGGTGGTTGGGAGGGCATGGGTGGAGCTCGACACGCAGCCACCTCCTCGTGGTGAGTTCTAGATTATTTACATCATAATCAAAAGAACATTGATCTAAATAACTAAGAGCTGCGTAATTCAGTAACTATTTTGGTAATTGGAACACTTAATATATAATAATAAAACAAGTAAGTTTCAGTTATTGTACTAATGCAGAAATAAGAAAATCATTATATTTCACTTTTTTTCGACGGCTTTGTGACCTGAAGATATAATTTCGCAGGACTAATATTTATGCACAGTCATTATCTATAGCACCCACATATTTTCCGTACTAGCCATATTTGAATTTCGAAAAAAGGTTTAAAAACCTCATTTTCGATCCGCCCTACTGTAGGCT
>JAJOZX010004319.1:295000-300000 GCA_023014485.1 Bathynomus jamesi | reverse complement strand
GCGAACCCACTAACAGATTCAGATGATTTTTATTTCTTTTTATAGCCTATAGCCTAAGGAGATACAACAGCGAAATTGTTAACAGCCTTGCCTAGCCTAAGGAGATACAAAATCGAAATTAGTAATAGCCTTGCCTGCCTACAGTAAACATGGAAAATGGAAGTGTGCGCTTATCATTTGAGCAACGAAAATGGATACTAAAGTCGTATTTTAAAGTTGAGAAGATATCAAAGGTTCAACAACAGTGGAGAGACAATTTTGGAACTAATCCTCCAACTCGACTTACCATTTCACGTATCTGTGAGAAATTTGAAGTATACGGTACTGTGCATGATGTGTACAAGCAAGCGACTGGGCGTCCAAAGACATCAACAGATGCTAACACTTCTGATGAAGTGCTACAGGTATTCAACCGATCACCAAGAAAATCTGTGAGACAATGTGCTCGTGAAACAGGGAAAAGTAAGACAAGTGTCCACAGAATTCTGAAGAATGCTAAATGGAAATCTTACATCCCGAGATTATTACATGCCTTGAATGAGGATGATCCGGATCGCAGAATCCAGTTTTGCGAATGGTTTCGAGTAAAAAACACAGAAGATGGCCAATTTGTGGACAAAATTGTGTGGTCTGATGAGGCTACTTTAAGTTGAATGGTATAATTAATCGTCATAATTGCACATACTGGTCACAAGAAAATCCACACATTTATGTGGAACGACATGTAAATTTACCGGGTATAACTGTCTGGTGTGGTTTTTCTTCCAAAGGTTTGGTTGGTCCATTCTTTTTCGATGGTACAGTTACCGGTCATAGCTACCTCAACATGCTTCGGGGAAAAGGTTTTCCTGCAATTCGACAGTTATACGGAGATGAGGACATTTACTTTCAACAAGATGGAGCACCTCCTCATTACCATCAGGATGTCAGGAACTACCTTAATGAAACATTTCATTATCGGTGGATCGGACGACGAGGTAGTATCGAGTATCCACCACGTTCACCAGATTTGAACCCACTTGACTTTTTTTTATGGGGTCAAAAATGAAGTATACAGTAGAAGACCTACATCACTTGAACAACTAAAGAGCACAGTTGAAGAAGCGTGTAGAAATATCCCTACAAACATTTTTGTTGAAGTCTGCCAATCAGTGAATCAAAGACCGCAGTGGTGCATTGATGTCAATGGTCGACATTTCGAACACTTACGTGTTTAAAACAAATTAAATTATCTATTATTTCGATATTGTATATTTTACCTATAAAAAGAAATAAAAATCATCTGAATCCGTTAGTGGGTTCGCCTGTTATAAGTTTTTTAAAAATGTATACATGGTTTTGGGACACTCTGTATATATATATATATATATATATATATATATATATATATATATACACACCATATGTCCCACAAAAAGTACACCCAACTTTAGATTGTACTAATTCCTCCAAAAATTGAGATATTTTGGATCTGTTTGTTTGATTTAATATAGCAAATTATTCTTTGTTAACGTTCAAATTTATTCATGTTTAAACGATTTAGTGTTTAAGCACCTGCTTTTAACTGAAGGGTACAGCAAAATGGGTTGCGCGGAATGATCATTTCTCCCAGCCAGATAGCTCCTCTTGCTTTAACCAATGTGCTACTTTTTACGTCGAAGGATATTGCAAATATTTTTTTTAAATAATTCGGACTTTTGTATCTAAGATACGAGTCATACATATAAATGAAGAATCTGAATTACTAAATTTATAAATAACTTTGAAACCCTTATCATGCAGTTTACACGAAGGCAGCGCGTTCTCATGGTCACAACTTATCTGCAAACTAAAAGCTTAAAACAAGTTCAGAATACCTTCGAACTGCAATTTCCCGATAGAGCTTCTCCAACTAAACATACAATTTTGAAGAATGTTCGGAAATACAAAGAAGAAGGAATGGTCCTCAATTTGAACAAACGACGTTCAGGCCATCCGAAGACGGCAAGAACAGACGAGAACATTCAGCATGTTCGGCATTTATTAGAGAGACATCCAAAAGTGTCCACCAGGCGAAATGGTACAGAACTCTCACACATGTCATTTCACCGAATAGTTCGTGAGGATTTGAATTTGTACCCATACAGAATGGAAATTCGACATCAACTCATTGAAGGAGATCTACCTCGCCGCCTAAGATTTGCCCAGTGGTTTCTTGAAAAACCAGAAAGATTCACGGAACAATTAGTGGTTGGAGATGAGGCGGCCTTTTTATGAATGGTCTAGTGAACAGACAAATCTGCCGTCAGTATGCACCAAAAAATCACCCACCTGACAATCATATCTACGAAAAGAATAACTCTAGCCAAAAACTGTCTCTCTGGGTAGGACTGTGTGGTAATGGAGCGGTAATTGGCCCGGTCTTTTACGATGGTAATCTAAATGGTGAAGCTTACCTAGAAATGATAGACCGAGAAATCCTTCCACAAATACGTATTACTTATGGAAACCGATTTAATCGTATTTGGTGGATGCAAGACGGAGCTCCTGCTCACAGGAGAGTTACTGTGAAGGAACGCTTGCAGGAAGTCTTCCACCAAAGAGTAATTGCTACAGGCCATGACATTGAATGGCCTCCTAGAAGCCCTGACTTGACCCCGTGTGATTACTTTTTATGGGGTCATTTGAAAAATAGAGTATTTGCATCACAACCTATCAATTTAGATGATTTGAGGACTCGCATCACAGCTGAAATCAACTTGTTAAAAGACAATCCAGATCTTATCAAAAGAGTGATGGGGAAGATGAGAGCTCGACTCCAGATTTGTATCGATAGGAATGGCGGTCATGTTGAAAGAAAACGAAACTAAGCATAACTTTTGCAATAAGGAATAAAGAAAAATCTGCTTTGTATCTTATTAAAATTATGTTAAAGTATCTATATTATTATGTATTTGTCTTTTCATTACATCGATAGCACACACATTATTTTTTCATTGACCAATTTTGCGCAATCCATTTTGTTGTACCCTTCAGTTAAAAGCAGATGCTTAAACACTAAATCGTTTGAATAAAATTGAACGTTAACAAAGAATAATTTGCTATATTAAATCAACCAAACAGATCCAAAATATTTCAATTTTTGGAGGAGTTAGTACAATCTAAAGTTGGGTGTACTTTTTTGTGGGACATATGGTAATATATATATATATATATATATATTATATATATATATATATATTATATATACACACTACTATACACATATGTAAATATATATATATATATATGGCTAAAAATACAATAGTTACCCCTTTTTCTTTGATTTATTCAATCCGACGTGAATGCAACGAGTCTTTTACTTATATAGAGGTTCTGAATGTAGTGGGACTAGGCTTGCTTTAAACCCTAGATCCATGTCCCAAAGCTGGATCCTGTCTGCTTTGCAGATAGCTGGTGAGGGAAGCTATATTTATGGGACCTCTTTGCGAGAGATCCGTTGCCCACGTCGGGCTAGCATCATGAAAAAGAAAAACTATGGTATTTGTCATTTACCATTACTTATTCGGATTATAGTGGATTTAATTTTCCCAGAAGAGTTCCTTGTTCCATGCACGGTCTGTGTTTAACATATAAGTTTCTCATGGGACCATTCTGAGTTTGTGTATATGTATATTATATATATATATATATATATATATATATATAATACACTATACATATATATATATATATATATATATATCTATATATATATATATATATATATATATATATATATATATATATATATATATATATATATACACACACACACTATACATATATATATATATACACACACAGGCCCGGATTTAGCTATAGGCGAACTAGGCGATCGCCTAGGGCAGGCGTGGGCAACACTTGGCACGCGTGCCAAACGTGGCACGCCAACGACTTTTTTCCGGCACGCGATTCCCCGGGCTCACCTTAAAAAAAATTAAAATAAATAAATATCCAAATTCTTCGCTGAGTTTTATATTTTAACTTAATGTTTTCTGCTAAAAAATGGTAAAGATTAACTTTTGCATCAAAGATTTGACGATTTTGGCACGCTCACTTAAAAAGGTTGCCCACCCCTGGCCTAGGGCCTCGCGCCAAAGGGGGCCTCGCTCAAGCCGTTTTGCGCGTTCTGTTCAAGTGATATTAATGATTTAGACCTCTATGAAGAACTTAAAGTACTTTGCAGGTTTATACCTGAGAAAACAGATCTCGGAAATGCCCTTGTTTATACAGTGCAAAAACAACTAAGTGAGATTTATCCTAATGTTTATGTTGCACTTCGAATAGTATTAACCATCCCAGTTACTGTTGCTTCGGCTGAAAGAAGTTTCTCGCGTCTCAAACTTATTAAAACATATTTGCGTTCCACCATGTCTCAAGGGAGATTGCAATCATTAGCTATGTTATCAATAGAAAACGATATAACAAATTCATTAGATTATTCTCAATTAATTGAAGAGTTTAGCTCGAAGAAAAGTAGAAAAGCATTGCTGTAATATTCAAGGAGCATCTGAACCAAATATTAAAGCATTAATATTTAGCCTGATAAGTCGATCGCTCACTATTATAAAAAATGAAATGTCAACATCTCTTATACATCACATATGAAAAACGTTTGTATACAATGGAAAGTCATTACCTATAATATTATATAAATCTTAGAAATCATTGTCTTATATTTTCGATACAAATCTTGATTCATATTATAATTTATACTTATTTGTATGGTTTATTTATATTTCTTATACAATTTCCATGCGTGATTATTTTGGTTTGGTTTAATTTTTAAGTGCTGGCATAGTTCTGTCTATGCGGGATTCTAATATTGCTGGTATAGTACCGATAATTAAGTCCATATTTTCATATATATAGCCCTAGGACCTCGCAATTTCTAGATCTGCCTAGGGCCTCGCAACTTCTAGATCCGGCCCTGTATATATATATATAATATATATATAATATATATATATATATATATA
>JAJOZX010004319.1:160000-290000 GCA_023014485.1 Bathynomus jamesi | reverse complement strand
GTTCACACAAGTCGCAGAAGCTTCAGTAACTGGTGTAGCCACCGTTAGCATTCACACATTCTTGACAACGTTGGCGCATGCTGTTCATCAGGCGTTGGAAATAACCTTGAGGGATCACTTGCCATTCTGCGACTAATCGCTGAGCCAGTTGCCGGAGGTTGATGGCAGGGACGTGATGTGATCGAACTCGCCGCCCTAGTTCATCCCACGCATGCTCAATGGGTGACAAGTCGGGTGAATATGCAGGCCAATCCATGTGCTGAACGTTCTGCTCCTGCAGGAAGTCGGTCACCACCCTGGCACGATGAGGTCTTGCGTTGTCGTCCTGGAACCAAGCTCCTGGTCCAATCCGCTGCAGAAGTGGAATTACCAGAGGTTGAACAATCTCGTTGAGATAACGCTGACCAGTCAAATTTCCGTGACGACGTACAGAGGGGTTCTGTGGTTCATGGAATATCCCGCCCACACCATCACACTTCCTCCTCCAAATGGTAGACGTTCAGCAACGTTGACATCAGCAGATATCTCTCCTTGACGACGATAAACACGAGCCCGACCATCATTGAACTGGAGCGAGAAGCGTGACTCATCTGTGAACATTGTCTCTGCCCACTAACCACGGTTCCACCGGATATGACGTCTGCACAATCTCGGCGAGCCCTTCTGTGACGGTCAAGTAGCGGTGGTCGGACTGCAGGACGCCGGCATCGCAAACCTCGGTCTCGCAGACGATTCTAATGGTCTGGTCGGACACGTTGGTGCCTCTGGCAGCTCTGAGTTGATCCCGAAGATGCCGTGCGGTCACAAAGCGCTGTCGCAACGCCGTTAAATTCGTTGCGTTAAAATGCCTCCCTCTCCATTCTTCTCTCGACCTTTGCACCTTCAACTTCAGAGTCTCTTTCTCTCCCTACGACGTTTTCCAATCATCCATTCACCGGCATTTTCTCTCCTCACCGAATGCCCAAAAGAGATCCACAGAGTGGCGGACTGGGCCCCATTAGGGGGTCTTGCCATTTCAGAGAAATGGGAACTTGCCATGCAGGTGAGCCTTATTGGGACCCCTAAACTAAAAAATCAACAAATGAGGATGAAATAACAACATAGAACCTGATTTTTTTCTCTCAGAACTTTATTAGCATCAGAACATCAGAAGCTTTTACATTTTTAATAGGTTAGTTAGGCTAGGTAGCCTAATTCAGCTGATAAGGCTCCTAACCCACAAAAAACAGCAAACCGTAAACTATAGCCCTGAATGTACTAACTAGGCTACAGCTTCCTGATTCACCAACAAACTGTTTGATTCTAATAAGTCACAAAAGTTCTAATAATAATAATAATAATAATAATAATGATAATAACAGTTTACAGTACCCTAGGACCCCGGTGTGAAAAGCGCATACTACAAAGAATACCTACCAAATGATGCCAAAAAACAGGCGCAATCTATTTGATCAATATAACAAACAAAAGAAAATGCAAGCACGTCCGTCCAGCACGGGCTCTAGTCTATCACACTGTACCAACTTGGTCCACTTAGTTATAGACTAGACAATACCCTCCCTAATCTTAATTCATGGCTGATAAGCTAAAGATGTACGGTTTGGTTGATTAAATTTATGAGTAATGCTTTGCGCCAACAAGAAAATGTTTTTGTTAACAAAAAATAATTGAAAGGCAGCTCAATTTTTTCAAATTTTTGGTAGCTAAAGGGGGCCAATTGAGGGGGGAAAGGAGGGGCCCTTGTGCCATGGCACAATGGCCAGTCCACTGCTGGATCCACACAATCACGTAAGGACTCCTGAAACTGGATGCAGGCCTATAACTCTTTAAGCAACAAGGTAAGCAACCCCTTTCATGCAAGTTTTATCGGTTTTCCTATTCATCATCCAGCTGATCAATAGGTTTCACCTCAAAATTACCCTACTTTCATCACCGACACAAGGCCTATAGTTTCCCACCATCAGAAACTGACAGACCTATCGAGCATCGACGTGAATTCCTCGGCAAGCGATTCCAGGATTTCTACGTTCATTCCGAATTGCAAGTTTCTCTCTCCATCTCAATAGACTACACAATCTATCTACCAGGCTTGGTAAACCTTTGAATTAGTCCAATCGTCTTAGCCTACAGTGTACTGTGTAGTTTTAGGTTCTCGCGTAATAGCCTATGAACTAGTGACCAACGCCTAGTCGAGATTAGGCTATATAAAAGTGACTCATACCGTTCTAGGTGTTTTACCTTTTCGTTAGTGTGTCCGTGAGTAGGCCTTATTATCGTCGTATAAAACCTATCCTCATTATTGGCTGGTGAAACCTGTCTTCATTAATAGGCATCATTACTGTCTTGCAAGGCTTATCCTTATTAATAAACGTTAATACTGTCTTGCCAAGTTTATCTGTACTGATAGGCCATCCCATATATTTCTTTGTCGTAATTATTGTAACTAATATTATTGGGTCATTAATTTATGTTCTGTATAAAACTTCTCACTGACGTTAACAACCATTTCATAATATTGCACAAACCTATATGTAAATAACCGTTATTCACTGCAAAACGTTATTTCCTTTATTTTATTAATTAAATAAAAAACCACAGAACTATTTTTATCTCCTTGATAAAAGATGTTATTTATTTGTTTGTGGTCGAAAGACCATTGGTGACCCCGCTTAAACATCTCATTCATTTAAATTTGCCATCATTATAGTTGGCCTACAGCCTCGGCCCACTATAGGCTATCTATATATATATATATATGGTAATGATAATGACAATGACAATGCTAATATTTATTGGAAGGAGACAGAGCCTTCCATCTAGAAAACAAAAGAGTACACTATCCATCAAAGTAATCAACGATACAACTAATTAAACAATAAATTTGAAAAAAAAATGGACTCCGGTAATAAAGAAATAACAATAATGCACGTAAAAAAAGATAAATAATAAAATTAGTAATAACAGCTTCATAAAAAAACATGGTAATGTAGAAAAATTCAGGGGTATCATCCAGTGATGATATTCGATTATTGGGGAAATGGCTAATTTTCGAGATAAAGGCCGTTTCTACCCTAACGATGTGGATGACACGAAAATGGCAGGGCTTTGAAGAAGAGGAAATTGAGGGGTAAACACAAAAAAAAACAGTAATAAGCACACTAACCTAACCTAACTTAACTTCTGAACTGCTTGAACGAACGAGCGATTGCAGCCGTCACACGCATGCAACAAGCAACCAATTGATGCGCATCCGGCTAATCGTCAAGAAACAAATGCGCTGATTGGTTACAGAATGTAGAGTTTTTCATTGGACGTAAATAAAAAATTGAATAGCTTCACAACTAGCCATTTCCCCCAAAATGAATTTCAACACTGGATTCAGAAGCAAAAGTACCTCTAGAAATACCACTTCTTATTAAAAAATCGTTATCCCGGGTTTGTTTTCTCTACATTAGCCAAAAATACATATAATAGAATGGCTAATGCAGGAGTTAAGTGGAGCTATAGACAAACGTTTTCATACCAGAGTCCACAGTCTAGAAGACACAAAGCAGGACTGATGAATACCTTGGACAATTGGATTATCTGAGTTTTTTTAATTCTTCGCATTTGACTGTATTGAACACGTCTTGTTACCTCAGGGAGGTTCTGAACTTTGCGGTCAGCGAGCATTTGAGAGGCTGAGCATCTTGGAGGTAACTTATGCAGCAGTTTATAGGATCTGTTAAAAGCAAATTGAGGATTCTGCAGAAGCCTCATTTATAACACTGGTATGCATCAATTTTGCTGTCAAGGGTTTTGTAATTGATTCTTATAGAGTCTTTCCTGCTGATTTCGAATCTGCAATCCGTTTTTCTCAATCAGCTCAGGTTTATCCGGCTATGGCCTCATAAGTAAAATAGAATTTTTCGTGATTTTGTCAAAGCGGAATTGGAACAGTAACATCTATCATCACTTGTTTCACTTGTATAATATCTTTTTTTACTTTTCAGGCATATAGATAAATATTTCATAATGAATAGAGCGTGTAAAAATGATCCCAATAGATTCTGCTACATATGTGGGACGGTTACCATGCCAAATAACCAGTCCCAAATCACTAAATTTGTGAAGACAATGTATAGAGCATACTTTGGAATTAAGCTAAGGGACCAGGACAAAATTTCGCCCCTCATATGTGCTGCAAGACGTGCATTGAAAATTTGAGAAGATGGAGCAAAGGCAGAGCGAAATCTTTGCCTTTTGGAATTCCCATGATTTGGAGAGAAGGAAAGGATCACGTGACAGATTGCTATTTCTGCATGACAACCTCCAAGGTGGGCTTATAATTTATTTTTCTTAAATATTTTGAAATCCTCGTATGAAACTTGACATAATATTCACCATAATGTAATATTCACCATATATAGCATAATATTCACCATAATGGTAATCATACATTTACATATACATATTGTTATAGAAAATACATTTACACATACATATTGTTATACAAGTTAATTTACATATACAATGATTGTATATTTTCTTTCTTTTTCATTTATATTGTCCCCGAAGGGACAATATGAATGAAAAAGAAAGAAAATATACAGACTCCATCGACCTATTTCATATCTTACAGACCGCAGCCTTCCCTCACGGTCCGCACTGTCCTGAATGCTTCTTCTATTTCAATGCATTTTATATCCATGTTCTGTGTTTCTATTTTCAGGAGTTAACAAGAAGAATAAACACATTGTTGTATACCCTGACATTCCTTCTGCTATGAGACCTGTACCCATGGTCCTGGAATTCCAATACCGACCCACCTCAACCCTGGACTTCGATGATTCTGATGATGAATCAATGACCAATGCCAATGACCAGTCCCAGTGGTATATACCTCAAAATACCGCTTCAAATGAGCCGAGCCTCTCAACCAGGCCAACTTAATGATCTTACCAGGGATTTAGGACTTTCCAAATTAGCTGCCGAGATCTTGGGCTCACGACTTCGAGAGGACAACTTGCTGGCTCCGGGAACAACATTCTCCTGGTATAGGAAACGAGAGAAAGAATTCCGCAAGTTTTTTGCAGTGCACGAAAATACCTCTTCCTTAGTGTACTGCTGCAATGTTGAGGGGCTAATCGAATCCTTGGGCCTGCCATATAACGTATCAGAATGGAGGCTATTTATAGACTCGTCTAAACGAAGTTTGAAAGCAGTACTTCTCACATTGGGAATAGGGTTGCATCAGTCCCTGTAGCACATTCCGTACAACTTACTGAGAGCTACGATAACATGAAAATTTTACTGGATGCTCTCGTATACGACCAACATAACTGGAGAATCTGTGGATTTGAAGGTAATACTAATATCATAAGTAAACTATTGCTATTGACTATGTTGTTTTTTCCAAAGGTTATTTGAGCGTATAAGAACACTTAACTTCCCCACAGAAGTGATACAGTCCAATGCATAGATTTTTTTATCTGATAGAACAAATGCTCTAATTCTTTAAATATTTTCATTTTTTTTCAGATTGTGGCATTTGTATTGGGAATGCAAGGGGGATACACGAAATACCCATGTTTCCTCTGCAAATGGGATAGCCGAGCGGATGAGAAGCACTATGCACAGCGTGAATGGGCATCCAGAGAGAATTTTGAACCTGGGTCGCATAATATCGTTTCAGTGCCCCTTGTACCACCAACAAAAATTTTGCTCCCACCACTTCATATTAAGCTGGGCTTGATGAAAAATTTCATCAAATCAATGAATAAGGAGGGTTCAGCATTCGATATCTCGAGAGTAAATTTCCTCATATATCTGATGCTAAACTAAATGCTGGGGTTTTTGATGGTCCTCAAATTCGAACTTTGATCAAGGATACTCAGTTCGAAAACGCAATGACTCCAACTGAGAAGAATGCCTGGCAGGCATTCAAATCAGTTGTCACTGATTTTCTTGGCAAGCGTAGAAGTCCAGAATACGAGTCCGTTGTCGAAAACTTGATGGAAACTTTCAAAGCTCATGGGTCGCGCATGTCCATAAAAATGCACTTTTTGTGGTCCCACTTGGACTATTTTCCTGAAAATTGCGGGATTATAGTGAGGAACAGGTGAACGATTTCACCAACATATCAAATAATGGAAGAGAGGTACCAGGGAAACTGGGATATCAATATGCTGGTGGACTATTGCTGGTGTTTGAAGCGAGACGTGCCCGAAGAAAAACACAGATGGAAAGCCAAAAAAACTTCCTTCCTTCCTCAATAAACTTTTTTCCATATTCTTGTATGAATAAAAGTATTTATTCACACAATGTTTTCATTTTTCACGAGTGTTCTTATAATATTACTCGTATCTACAGTGTTTAAGCTAAAAAAATCAATAAATTTGGGGGATAAAATTGGACTTATAATAAATGGCCAATAGAGAAAAAACCTGACCTGATTGAGGAAAACCAATGTCATTTTTGAATTCAGCATGGTCGAATTATATAATATGAGTTGAAGAAACCCTCACAGCAGACAAAAAATTCATATGCATACCAGTGTAATTAACCAGAATTGCTGCCCATAAATATTATGCAGAAAGTATGAAAAAGTGTTTTTAGCTTTGAAGTTCCTTATAGTCACATTTGCCTGTTTGCCTCTGCAGAGTAACTCAGATATTGTTTCCTTCTGTCTGAGTCGTCACTCAATGAACTGATGATAGTTTGATCCAAATACTTAAATTCTTGTACAGTTGCCGCATATGTAATGTTCCTCGCCTCAAGGCTCCGTACATGTGGCAGCGCCGCAGTGATAGTCAAGGTACCTCAACTGGGGGTAAGGTGGGTGGGAGGGGGGACAGTAGTATGCCCTCAAAATGGGAGTGTAAATTGCAATGCAATGTTGATCAATTGTTACAAAGGGGAAGTGTGTTTAGCCCCCAAGTTCAATGAAGGGGGAGGGGTTGGTCTGGGAGAATGACTCCCCCCAAAAGGGGTACCCTGACCTAGGAAGGTAGCATAAGAGAGAGAGAGAGAGAGAGGAGAGGAGAAGATTTTTTCGCAGGCATGTCTCATCGCATACTAAAGTTCTTAACAGACTCAGTTGGCTTAAAAGTTTTAATCAGCCAATTGGCTTAATCTGGCTTAGAAGGCGTAATTGTCTTGTTTAGAAAGGAGTGTGTATATATATATTGTAATATATTATATATATATATATATATATTATATATATATATATATATATATTATATTAATGGAATAGATGTTCAGCCACAACGAAAAAAGAAAAGAAAAAAGTTTGTTTGTTTAGAAGGCAATATATATATCCGGTTCAGTTCATAAGAATAGTTGCCAAATTGCACTATTTATTTACTTTGTATACATCTAATCGAGAGATGTTCTCCGTATAATGAAGTTCTTGCCAGTTTCAGTCGGCTTAGAAGTCAATGCAAATATATATAACTTTTGTAGTGCCGTTACTTTTAGCGTAGAATAATCAAATAATATCATTTATATATACTTTGAATAATAATAAAACACAACTACGTCATTCTATTTATTTAATCGAGTTATTTAACATGGAATCAATTATTTAGCATACACTTATTCGAAATTTATTGGAGATAAATATACAATGAAAATAATAATAGTAGACGAAATCTATATACACCCAAAATACATATTTTAAGCGAGGATTATATGTTATATATATATATATATATATATATATATATACACACACAGTATATGTGTGTATATATATATATTATATATTATATATATATATATTATATATATGTATACGAGTATATACATTCTTAAATAGTAATAATAGTACAGTAGAAATCTATATACACGTTTAATATATGTACGCGCATCTACACCTTATATATATAAGCATAAAAAATAATAATAATACAGGGGAAATCTATATACACGTTCAATATATGTACGCGCATTTACACACTTATATATATAAACTTTAAAAATAATAAGCAGAAGAATTCCAATACATGGATAATAAATACATCAAAATATACGCGCTTTGTGTTCTACTGCGCTAGTTAAAATACTAAACTCGCATGTGATCGAGTGTACAGCTATATCCTCGTTGCTTTGTACTATGCAATAAATACGATTTAAAATTATTTCACCACTCAAAGTACACTGGTATCTATACACAATGTAAAGGGCTTTCAGATCGTTTAACATTATTTTTCTACCCACTTTACAATTGGTTGGCAATTTAACACTCTTAAACACGGTTAGAATACATTCAAAAGCACGCACAAAGAGGGCATCGTTTGCCGTAACATCGTTATTAAATTCAAGTTTATAAACACTCCTTTCCAAACGAGGGTTTATTCTTTCCAATCCGAGCTTTTCAACCGTGAACTCTTCTTCACAACTCATATCGACAATTGAAGTAATCTTCTAAATCGTGCCAACAGCTGCTCATTATATAAAGAAAGAGCTCTTCAGGGTAAACAGTGTAGGTGAACTCAGCCTGTACCGCTCAAGTCTTTGTACCAAAGTTCAAGATATCTCGAAGAGTTTATACCTTTTAAATACGCATCCAGTTCTAATCCATTCTCGCCTTGTTCAGTCCTACACTCGGTAAACCCGTCGAGGGGAGCGATGTATACGTATTCAAGAACCGTGTCAAAATAAAGCATATCGGCAACACGCGCGTCTAATATAGGCTTCAGCTTGCGGAACCCGACGATTTCAAACATTCTGTCTGGAATAAAACGGTTTCGCGTGGGGACAAGGACTTTATTACCAGCTGCATTCTTCCACATCAACCGTATATCAGTGCATGGCTGGTCTCGATTTATACATAACGTACAAATAACAGCGTATGAGGGTGCATCACTAATCTTCTCTCTGTTTTGCGTGTAGATGCAGGTATTTTATAACGGTCCTCACTCCACTTCTCAACCGCCACGAAGATTCTGTTTATCTCTTCAACACTTAAATAAATTACGTTCCGTTTACCAGAGTTTGATTGTCTACAACTCGTTTCAAGTACATAATTAACAGCGCCGGTTTTACGCCTGAACACACGCACTGACTTCGTCACGGACACGTCGTATACGGCATTGCTGATACTCCTCAACGGAAGCTCCATCTTATATTGGTTTTCTGTTGTGAGGAGTGCACGTCCAGTCGGGTCAAGCTTTGAGGTGACTATGAGCAACCGGTGAGCGGTTTGGCTCGGTGGGAGGTGTGGGAGAACGAGTCACACGGGTGCGTCATGCCAAGTGTTAGTGATGCGTGTACGGGGTTGTTCCAACATGAAAGCATCATATGAATACTTGTATCCCATTATACCAGGCAATCGTCTCGAGAATTTTTCCGATACATGAAGTAATATCGGTTTTAATGTTTTAGCATTCCCACTCCCCAGAATGAGCACCAGACATCTTCGTTCAGGGGTATTCAACATCGTATTTTCACGAACTACGCAAATTTTATTAACACTCCGGCGCTCTATTTGAGAGAAACATGTGTCCATATCTGTCCTTTTTGCTTAACAAGCGATACTCATCCCTAAACTCTTAAAAACGCGCACAAGCCGTTAGCCACAACCTCACTGTGAACCTCATCATGATATTATAAAGTAATGATAAAACTATTTTAGACTGTCCATGATAACAGGATTTATATTCTCAGACGCAGGGTATGCGTACTCGGTGTGTTATAACATGATATAATAGCGCTTGTCACACCATTCGTCAACAAGGTTCACAACCCAAACCCGTTGTTTCTGTTCGGCACGTGATGCTTCTTTCACTTCGCGGTGTATTTGTGCTTTTACGCAGTTTAGTCCTGTGACGTAGTCCATTACATCATTTGAGCCACGAAAGACCGCATTGCTCTCGCCAGAATATCCTTAGAGCCTCTGTGGGCAACCCATTGGCCAATGGCCATGTGTTACCATTTAGCAAAAATGTGTGGCCAACTCGATTTAGGTGAACCGAAGTTTTATATTATAAAACTTCCACTATTATAAAATTTATAAATAGCTATCTGGGAAAGACTGAAGAGATCGATTTTGAACTGGAGAAGCTGCAGCAACATGTGGATTGGCTTCACTGACTTCGACAGCTTCAACCTGACATTTCAGTTCTTGAAAGATCCGTTTAGCTTCATTATTGTAAAGTCATCGGAAGAACTTGTAAATTTGATTAGCGTGAACAAGCAAGAGTTCGAGAATGACATGCTGTTGCTACAGAGCCAGCAGTTGCAACCGCAAATTCGCAATGAATCTCTGGCTGAAATGTTGAAAAACCTCTTGGAAGATGAAGAGTATCCTTCCCTGAAAGCCGTCATTACCAAATTGTTCTCGTTGTTCGGGTCTACGTGGCTGCAGAACTGAGATGTGCGTTGTTTTCGAATTTTGGGGCGCAGTTTCTTGACTTGGTGAGAGAAAAAGAATGCCAAATCTCTCATTGAAATTTCACGTTTTTGTCAGTCAAGTTCAGGCGTTGTTTATAATTGACCTTGACTGTCATTAGAATCCTGAAATAAATTTATTTTGCGAAAATTTTCTGTTTTATTAATAGTGTGGCCATTTCTTTGGTCGACTGGCCACATCCGTGGCCAGGAAAAAAATTTGGTTGCCCACCCGTGCCTTAGCGTATTTGAACCAACTGCTCCTCACACTTCGTTCTGTTCAATATTGCCTTAAAAGCCTCAAAGGAGAGAGGACTAGGGGTCTAGGGGTTCTTTGAGTGTTCACCACATCTGTAAACTTTATCGAATACCACTTCATGAATGTTATGCACGGATATCAAAGGTGGCCTTCGCTATTTTCCGTCTAAGCGGGAATTCTTCAAACTACACGTCTGAGCTCCACGCTTGTTGAGGTCAACTGAGGCCGCAGGGCAGAGATGTGACCAAATAGTGGCAGGAGTCACGTGACTCCTTTGATTGGATATACAGTGGGCGGTGCTTAGCTTTTTACTGCAACCGCACACACACACACACACACAACACCCACACACACAGAAAGGAAAAAATGAAACGCTAATTGAAACATGATTTATTTGAAATAAATAAATACATCGTCAACAAGTATATAGTCTCTAATTCATGGCATATATTCAAATACACGTAATAAATAAATAAATATATCGTCAACAAGCAATTAGACATATATATATATATATATATACATTCAACTGCAAAGAACACGCAGTATAAATAACGTAAAGAACGACGCTTGTATAGGAGATATTCCGCGCAAGACGAGAAAGAGAAAACAACAAATGAAAAAATGAAGTACCACCTGGGAATCGAACCCGGGATCTTCCGATTGCCGGTCAGACGCGATAACCACTACACCATGGACTTCACTCTTCCAAATGCCGTAATTCCTCTACATACTCGCAGAAACCAATGCCCAAGGGGGCACCTCCGCATGCCGTAACATTATATACATTCAACTGCAAAGAACACGCAGTATAAATAACGTAAAGAACGACGCTTGTATAGGAGATATTCCGCGCAAGACGAGAAAGAGAAAACAACAAATGAAAAAATGAAGTACCACCTGGGAATCGAACCCGGGATCTTCCGATTGCCGGTCAGACGCGATAACCACTACACCATGGACTTCACTCTTCCAAATGCCGTAATTCCTCTACATACTCGCAGAAACCAATGCCCCAAGGGGGCACCTCCCGCATGCCGTAACATTATATACATTCAACTGCAAGAACACGCAGTATAAATAACGTAAAGAACGACGCTTGTATAGGAGATATTCCGCGCAAGACGAGAAAGAGAAAACAACAAATGAAAAAATGAGTACCACCTGGGAATCGAACCCGGGATCTTCGATTGCCGGTCAGACGCGATAACCACTACACCATGGACTTCACTCTTCCAAATGCCGTAATTCCTCTACATACTCGCAGAAACCAATGCCCCAAGGGGCACCTCCCGCATGCCGTAACATTATATACATTCAACTGCAAAGAACACGCAGTATAAATAACGTAAAGAACGACGCTTGTATAGGAGATATTCCGCGCAAGACGAGAAAGAGAAAACAACAAATGAAAAAATGAAGTACCACCTGGGAATCGAACCCGGGATCTTCCGATTGCCGGTCAGACGCGATAACCACTACACCATGGACTTCACTCTTCCAAATGCCGTAATTCCTCTACATACTCGCAGAAACCAATGCCCCAAGGGGGCACCTCCCGCATGCCGTAACGTTCTTTACGTTATTTTAGAGTCAAGTTTCGATATATATAAAAATAAAAAGAAGATTAAAAGTTAATAAAGTAGCGTACAAGTTTACCAAAGATTTAGCGTCCTACCCTTTTTATCTAAATTTGTTTTTGAAGGAATTCAAAACAACAGGATCGAGTTGAAAAAGACCTTTGCTTATGTTGAAGTTATTTGAAAGTTGGATAATGGCAGACTCAAGAATATTTCTATTGACAATGTTGCTAGAATGAAATAAAACTGAAGCATTATTCCAATCAATACAGTGGGATAACTCTGACAAATGGACAAAAAGAGCACTGGACAACTGTTCTGTTCTAACGGAATATTGATGCTGTTTTATACGTGTGTGCAAATCCTTTCCCGTCTGACCTATGTAAAAGGAATCACATTGTTTACACCCAATTTTATAGATAATGCCTGAATTATTGGAAGGGCTATTTTTTACTATGATATTTTTCACAATATTGTTATATGAAAATACTACATTAATATCCAAAAGTTTAAGTACATTAGCAATGCCTAAAAAGCCCGGGAAAAATGGAAGTACTAAATATTTTTTGACAAGTACGAGTGTTATTATTGACACGATAGAAAGTTCGTTTTGCCTTGTTGAGACAAGATTCCACAAACGCAGATGGGTAACACAGATCACTTCCAATACCGTTGATTTTTTCCAATTCGGCATCGATGTGTTCCGGACTGGCGCTCCTAAGGGCGCGGAGAAACATTGATGAAAAAATGGCCTTCTTAGTGGGGGTGTCATGTCCCGAGTAAAAGTGTACGTAGGACAAATTGTTTGTTGTTTTCCGATAGATACTAAACTTAAAACCTGGGCTTTCCCTATGTACCCGCACATCCAAAAATGGATTGAATTGTCTTGTTCCACTTCTAAAGTAAACTTAATGGAGGGGACTTGATCATTTAACTGAAGGAGGAAGTTATCCAGGTTACGATTCATGGGCCAGATACACAAAATATCGTCGACGTACCGCAACTAAGGGATGCCAACCCCCAGGATTCTCGGAATGTAAGTAATTTCGAAAAACTCCATATAAATATTGGAGAGGAGGGGCGATAAGGGGTTGCCCATGGCCATCCCAAACACTTGTTGATAATACTCGTTATTGAAAGTGAATTTACAGTCTTTGATGCAAAGCTTAATAAGTTCCAAAACAATGTGTGAAGGTAGTGGCAGGTCATACTTATGTAATTCTTGGGAGAGGAAGTCAAGCATATCATCAATCGGCACTTTTGTAAACAATGAACAAACGTCAAAACTGATCAATCTATCGTTAATTTCAGTACGTGCATTATTCAATTTTTCAGTAAGATCCATGTTTCCTTTCCTTCGTGGTTTTATTCATCATATATATATAGCAAAACATTCAAGGCATTGGTACCCAAAGAGTACGGTATCGTAGGTGGCAAGCACCTGGTAGCGTTTCCTATGTGTGTTACGGAACACTTTCGTTCCCCTAAGCTCCTTCACGTCCCCCAGTCCCTACAGTCAGTTGGGGTGCCTGGTCACCCTCATCTTCTAAGCTCACTAGTTCCTTCAGCGAATCAAAGTTAACGATCCGCCGGTTCGCTTGGTTAAGCGTGATGCCTTTAGCTTTCAAGATATCTCACTTCCCCCCACTCTCACCCGTACCCAGTAAGTTTTTGGGCCTGTTGAGACAAAAGAATCAGCGTAGTCACTATCTCCATACTCGTCCTTGATCTCATCAGTCAACCCTCCGAGGAATTCCCCAGTAGGTGGCACGTATTCACCTTCCCTCTCCGTGAATATCACACTATCTGTGTCTGAGTACAGACAAAGTTTAATGTGAGCGTATGCTGTTGTGAAACTGGCTACAGCTATGTTTGTAACACGTGATGTATCTGTAGCCAATTCGGTTCTGTTGTACAAAGTTTAATGTGAGCGTATGCTGTTGTGAAACTGGCTACAGCTATGTTTGTAACACGTGATGTATCTGTAGCCAATTCGGTTCTGTTGTATGTATTGCCCACATTCACGATCTCCATGACTTCTTTATCGGGAGCATTGGCGTAATCCCACACCTCGCTATGACTTTGGGCTAGATGGACGTTACCGTTGTCTGTATTCTGAGCAAATTTCCCCAAGACTATTTAGGCACAACTTTGCACTAAAGCGCTTTCCTGGGTTCTTACTTTACAATTTGGGACCGTTCTAGTTGTATCCTTTCACGATCACAGTAGCGCTGAATATACGCCAATTTTTCATTTTCGGCCTCAACTCCTCGCGGATACCCTGATGCTTCTACCTTATCCTTCAAAAAAGTGTTTATATATGGTGTGAAAAGGTTGGGGAGCTTCTGAAACTTCAACACCTCATATATCTTCAATATTTTGTAACGGTGGCGAATGGCTAGGGACAGCTCGGGACTTGTATATACGCATCTGATCTTCCGCTGGTTGGATGTATGATTACAGGCCCCATTGTTCTCCACTTCGCACTCCACATACAGGGAAAACATGAGTTCGTGGTCTATAACGACGGGTAAGAGTAGTATCCATAAGTCGCGAGTGGGGAGTACATCTAAGAAAGAAAGGCCGAAATAGTTATCGTTCATATTAGCTGGGAACTCTTCGATGGTGGGCAGGGCATCCCACCAGCTTTTCAGGTGCTCCTACGGGGTACGGATTGTTCTTCATCACGTAGGGGTATATAAAACAGAAGTCGTAGTAATGGAGTTTCACGCTATCTGCAGGTGGAAAATATAGTTTGAAGGGGTTTGTACGTCCACCGAACAAGCTATCGCCGCATTTGAGAGGATCCAACACCATTGAACGTTTGATGTGTTTATTTCTTCGCAGTACTGCCCATCTGTCTCCATCCGTGCATCATATTCATGCTCCCACATTACCTTGTGAGTGAACTGAGAGCTTATAAGCTGATCGGGGGTCCGAGTCGATGCAAGACTATCGGCAGGAGATCTACCATGGATATCTCCTACGATTCCACACTCAGGACGTGGGCATCCATGCCACCAGCACCCGTTAAAGGAGTACGCAGTCTTCTCACCAGTGACACGGTCTTCGCTTAGAGCCTTAGACCATCCACCCAAAAAGCACGACCATTGGCCTTAATGGCCACTTCACCCATGTTGCGGGCATATTTTATGTATACACTGGTCTGTTGCTGCTATTGTAAAGAGCCTTGTGTCCATAACTGCATGGGTTATTTCTGTGAATGACGGCTAGTGTGTCTTTAGGCATGAAGTTGTTCTTGAACACCGTAAAGCACAATGAGGCGATTGTGGTTGCGACTTGTAGTGGGGTCGCAGTTGAATCGGTCTATGTACATCCTTTTAGATGCCTGGAAACATACTCTAAGCACGCGCACATCATTTACGCAGTAACGCTCACAGTCATCCGCTATATTGTAAGGAATATCTTCATTAAAACTGTTGTAGTAGCGGTCAAAATTTTCACGCTCACTATCACTCATGTTGACATAATTAAAGTAATGTTTGGTGGGTGGAAGGCCTACGTAATTTAAAGTGTCGCTATTGAAGAAAGTGTAAAGGAAATACCCTTTTGAAACTTCGGCGGGTACGCCCATCACCTTGGGTAGCTTGGCTAATTTACAAGGTGTGAATAATAAAGTGTCTTTAAACTGAACATTACCGTTTATTTGCAGCTGTATAAGTTTGTTTCCCCTTTTCAAGTGATCGCCTGTAAATATCTCCGATGACTTGTGTTCAAGCATTTCCTTATAAAGGAATTGTGTGTCAAATTTTGCACCGTTATGGGCAAGAATATACACAGTAATTTTTTTGAACTTGTCCGCTAACTTGACAATATAGACGCAAAGATTTTCACGGGGTTGTCGTGTGTGTTCGTTTTAAAAACGTTTGTTCGTTTACCACATTTGAGATACTCATCACACTCGACTTCCATGCACTTGTCGCAGATAGTCTGGCTCACAAGTAGATGCAGGATAACCTCTTTGATTTCAGCATCCGTATGTTTCTATATCGTGGTATACAGTTATATAAGTTTTATTTTTATCTTTATATAACACACATGTTTTACTCCGCCTTATAATTTTCATGACATGTAAAACAGTGAATTTCATCGCATTTGTGCTCAAACTTTCCCCAAACTTTTCCCTCAAACTTTCTCATTTACTTGCACGTGCCATTCGTTTTATGGTGAGCAAAACAGATGTTATTGAAAAATGTGCGTCTACACATATTACATTCCCTCTTCTCAGCCTCAACTACATGACTTTCACACCTGGGGCTCTTACACTGTTCACATACCATATGGCTTTCCTTACAATGTTTCACTATATCATCCGCAAACTCGAGACATCCCTTACACAAATCATGATGCCTTCCATATGTTCGACTTTTATCATAACTCGCGTAAAGATCCCTAAAATTGCAGATGCGGAAATACGTTGTTCCTGACAACCCTAAAATAAGTAGAGGTTTTGTACGGTCTCTCAAACTGCTTTTAAAAACACACACACCCCTACGACGATCATCCATCCCAAATACAACTATACGAACTTTCATTTCCTGATCCACCCTTCTCAACTCTTCAGGACCCATATTACAGTCAAACTGGATCTTGCAATCTGCGGCCACTTTACGAACACGCTGGACAACCGTTGGCAGCCAAATTTTTCTGGCCCATGCATTTAGCACAGTAAACATATGAGCTACAACTACTGCTATAAGCCGCAACCACGCTCGGAGTTTATATGCCGTCTGTAAACAGCCTGAGAATTGAAATTAAGAGTATAAGGTGTGGACATATGTCCCGCAACACGGAATACCCGGTCAATATCTATCGTGAAATTATCCATGTTGAAGGCGATGCTCCTTTGAGAGGCCTGCATTATACTCCCCATAATATATTCTATATTCTTGATTATTATAGAAAATTATATAGAATTATATAGAAATTATATAGAAAATTTGTTCCTTAATTTGTTAACGACGTTTTAAATTCTGTACCGATTCATCGATTTGTTGTAGCTGGTATTCCATACATGAAAACTAAGCTTACCCTCTCGTCTATTGTTAATTTCGCAGCCATCCCCTACCTAAAAGAAAAAAAATAATGTATTATAGTCAACACTGAAAATTCCTATGATGCGCGACTTTGGTGCCACCCTGTATAATATGTGCTGTACCGTTTATCTGGACTTCCTTAGACGGTAGCTATATGCACAGGTGTATTTAAATCTGATAAGGTATATGAAGAAAATAAAAGCATTCATATTTATTTGATATATATATATATATATATATATATGTATGTATGTAGGGGGGGTCATATACTCGTATATGAGCAAGCCTTATATTTGTACAGCTGTCGAAAAAGAGATAACAGGAATGACAATCAGTGTTCTTGGATAATTCACGTTATAATTAACTTATATATATGTATTATCCTTCCTGCATAATATATATATATATATATATTATATATATATCAGTGGCGACTCCAGCTCTTCAAGACTACTCGGGCTCTTTTTAAATTTCCAAGTCTACATATGAGCCGACATTTAAATGCATGACAATAACTTAAGATTAACAATAAAATAAATAAATACATACCTCGGTGAAAAAATTATTTGAATTTTATTTACTTGAACATAAAGTCCAAGCGTCTTCGTTTTAAAGCAAATTCCTTTAATATTCAGTCATGTAATTCCTTTTTGCTTTCTAAATCAATAAGTTTTCTTTTCAATTGAAATCCTAGCCAGGGACGAGAGTCGTTCTTGAACCATTTTGTTTCTTAAATATGATCTAATTCGATCAAGAACAGAGAAACTTCTTTCATTTGATAATTTCTCGTTGTTTAGCGATGTTTCTCCTTCCAAATGGTTTTTCTTTTAATGATAACACTATGTCCTCCATGGGTGGGCTATTCTTCTCAGAATACTTATAATATTAAAATAAATCAGATTATTTAAGAAAAGCGAACAACCTCACATTGCGGCAAAAATCAACTGCACCGCCGTCCAAGGCAGTTGAAGGCACGCTTATCGAAACGTAAAAAGTTACCATGTATCGCCAGAATTAAAAATTGTGCCTCTACAAGGCAGAAGGATATAAGCCCGAGTTGAAATGTTTTTTCTTTATAAAAAATTAATAGGAGGAAAAGCGTATTTTATTTAATGAGAATTAGAAGAAGGACTATTATGTAACCGTATGCAAGCAATTTTAAAGTTCATTAAAGAACTTTAAATATATGATATTACTTATACTTTCTCGGGCGTAATGTCTTGCGCCCGAGTAAAGGATCTTGAAAGATTACACGAAAACTTACTGTGTCAATATAGTTTTTCTATAGGTAGTAAGGGTATCTAAATGCGCTCAAAATTTGCTTGCCTGACGAAGGCTAGACAGAAAAATAGTAACATACTACCAGCCAAAAACCATTTTTACAATTTGCATTTAAAACTTTTTTAAAAACTTAAATCTATAAATACACAATTTTATCTCTCGTGCTTCTCCTTGCCCCTTGCCTCTCGGGCTCAGCCCGAGAAGCCCAAGTGCAGGAGTCGCCACTGATATATATATACACACGTGTGTATATTTAGGCTTCGTCCACAATTATGGCAGCTGGTAGGAGTGATAACCTCTGGATGGGTTTTTTAGGTTAATTTAGGTTAGGTTATTTTTATTATTTTTTTCCAGTTTTAGCTAGGTCAGGTTAGGTTACTATGGTTTATATTGAACTGGTTCTCCCCAACATTAAATTAGGTTAGGTCACGTCACTATACTCTATATTAATATCACTATTATGCCTAAGAGAGACTTGGATGGTGGCTGCTAAAGTTCACAGTATGATGTCACACACACACACACCTATATATATATTTTTTAAGATGGTTGCCGCTAAAGTTCATGGTATGACGTCACATATTTTTTTCTTACTATTCCCACCTCTTTATTCTACTTTTGAGAGATTAAAATTTTGCTTTTTCCCCTTTTCATCTCACCGTCATTGGCACCCCTATCCCCTCGTACTTTTTTCACCCTCATACTACTACTTCCCCTGCTTTACACCATATATCGTAAGCATCTTTTGATTCCCTTTATTATTATTATTATTATTATTATTATTATTTATCTGTTGTTATTAACAGCAGTAATCACGGTATATATGCTCTTAAAAGGTTCAGCTGAAGCTTCCAGCAAGAAGCCTTCATTTCCAGAAGCCCAACAGAAATGAAAATAAGGTAGTATTTATTGTTTTTCTTTGGAAAATTTTTCTAATTGAAAACTAATTTCCATTGCGAAAGAGAACAGCACAATAGCACTGGTCATAGTTGCACAAACTCTTCTCACGTAGGCAATTAGTTTCGATAAAAAATTTGAATTTAACCATTAATGAATAGTGTCGAAAAATTAGATGGCAAAATTAAACCACACACACAACACACACACACACACACACCACACACACACACTTCTATTGACGTTTCCAAGACAATACAGAAAAAATCAGCCAAGTATCCGCAAATTTAAACTGGGTTAAAATGGCAATTTTAGGTTTCGTTAACAGCAAATTGAAATATCATATTTTCATGTCTCAATGAAATTTGGTGGATAAAATCCGTAGATGTTTGTCTGCATTATAGTTTTAGTAAATTAATTACTCATCAGTGAAATATGTGAAGACTGGAAAATAACTGTGAATTAAGAAATCTCCTTAATTAAAATGATTAAAATAAAATTTTAAATATTTAATTTAATTATTTTACTCATCTCATTTATTTTAAATTATTTTCTATGTGAATTTTAATTACTTTTCTTGTATCATAATTTCAACTCTTATCCACAAAGTAAATGAAACTTTGTAACAACTACAAACGCTTTCGTGTTTATTTCGTTATGAAAAGCTGTTTATCATCATAAACCTTTACTTTTTGTGGTCAGTCTTCCTTACAGAAACGTGTCTGACATCTCTATAATGAAAAAGAATGTTCATTCTTCTAAATAACGTGTCATCCTCATAGAATGAGGTCTATAAATTCTTCAAGCATAATAAGTATAATGAAAAGACTTCGCGGTGAACTCATAATAATAAGAATATGTACATAAAGTCTTTGGGTGAATTGAATATCAATATCTAGCTGCTTTAAGCCCACCTTTCTTTTCATTCCATACAAACTCCTATAATATCTGCACTCTGCCCATATTTTAAAACAATGTAGACAACGGTAAAAAATAGCTAGTTTTCTGGCTTTGAATGACAAGAAAATAATAGCATACAGAACGTCCACT
The DNA here is from genome assembly GCA_023014485.1 of Bathynomus jamesi. Lineage (NCBI taxonomy): Eukaryota > Metazoa > Arthropoda > Malacostraca > Isopoda > Cirolanidae > Bathynomus > Bathynomus jamesi. The sequence continues at coordinate 269,502 of JAJOZX010004319.1, read as the reverse complement.
GAAAACTTGAAAGGCAGTATTTTAAAAGGTTATAGTTTACTTTTAAAACTGATGAATAAGCACTGAAGATAAAATACCACTTAGGCAGATAGGCAGTCATTATACTGTAGGCTGGATTCACATAGTAATATATACCGTAAAATTCGGTGTACAAGTCGACGTGGTGTATAAGTCGACCCAAGATTTTGCTTAAGAAATTCGTGTTTCAAGATATATCCTTTGTATAAGTCGATCCCCCTCTCCTCCACTAACCAACCAACCATTCATTCAAAAAATGTGGGATTAGTAATCAAATGGATGGGATGGAAGATGATTTGTTGTGGAGAGATAGTGATAACGAAGAGATGCAGTAAACAATTTTACGCGATTCCATTTCAGATTCAGATACATATGGCGACCTTGATCCTAATCCTAACTAAATTTTTAAAGTTTTTTATTGTCTTTTAACCTTTTAACTGTGTTTTTTAATAAATAAAGTGTAATTCAATATCTGTATTTGAGCTCATCCTTGATCATGTGCACCAGTTTACCTCTCTTGGATTAAGGTTCTGATTTCATACTTGTTGTATAAGTCGACACTAAAATTTAAAGATATTTTTTAAGGCTTTAAACATCGACTTGTACACCGAATTTTACGTAATATATATATAATCTATATATATATATATATATATATAATATATATGATGAATAAAACCACGAAGGAAAGGAAACACAGAATGGTGCTCAAGCGCTTTCATCTAATGACATCCTCAGAACACTGAAGTACATAAACCATAAAGGGTTACAGCCTATATATAGGTTACAGAAAAAAAAACTATATATATATATATATATTATATATGATGAATAAAACCACGAAGGAAAGGAAACAGAATGGTGGTCAAGCGCTTTCGTCTAATGACATCCTCAGGAACACTGAAGTACATAAACCATAAAGGGTTACAGCCTATATATAGGTTACAGAAAAAAAAACTCTATATATATATATACAATAAACGGAGAGATAAAAAAAAAATTAAAAATTATTAAACATTAAAGGATTGTGGGAGGAGCATACAAATTTGTAAGGAAAACTACCGATTTTTAGCACAAGATCAAATGAATTGTTTTCCAACCAATGTTATAGAAAAAAATACAAAAAAAAAAATAATAAATTTATACTGGAAATCTGCCCGGGTTTTTAGCACTTTGCCCTTCTTGTTTAGGTTCGATGTATAAAAATAAATTCAAAAAATACAAGTTATTTGAGTAGCATACAAGTTTACCAAAGATATAGCGTTCTACCCTTCTTATCTAAATCTGTTCTGAAGGAATTCAAAACAACAGGATCGAGTTGAAAAAGACCTTTGCTTATGTTGAAGTTATTTGAAAGTTGGATAATGGCAGACTCAAGGATATTTCTATTAACAATGTTGCTTGAGTGAAATAAACTGAAGCATTATTCCAATCAATACAGTGGGATAACTCTGACAAAAGGACAAAAAGGGCACTGGACGACTGTCCTGTTCTAACGGAATATTGATGCTGTTTTATACGTGTGTGCAAATCCTTTCCCGTCTGATCTATGTAAAAGGAATCACATTGTTTACAACCAATTTTATAGATAATGCCTGAATTATTGGAGGACTATTTTTTACTATGATATTTTCACAATATTGTTATACGAAAATACTACATTAATATCCAAAAGTTTAAGTACATTAGCAATGCCTAAAAAGCCCGGGAAAAATGGAAGTACTAAAATATTTTTTTGACAAAGTATGAGTGTTATTATTCACACGATAGAAGTTCGTTTTGCCTTGTTGAGACAAGATTCCATAAACGCAGATGGATGACACAGATCACTTCCAATACCGTTGATTTTTTCCAATTCGGCATCGATGTATTTCGGACTGGCGATCCTAAGGGCGCGGAGAAACATTGAAGAAAAAATGGCCTTCTTAGTGGGGGTGTCATGTCCCGAGTAAAAATGTACGTAGGACAAATTGTTTTTTTTTTTTCCGATAGATACTAAACTTAAAACCTGGGCTTTCCCTATGTACACGCACATCCAAAATGGGATTGAGTTGTCTTGTTCCACTTCTAAAGTAAACTTAATGGAGGGGACTTGATCATTTAACTGAAGGAGGAAGTTATCCAGGTTACGATTCATGGGCCAAATACCAAATATCGTCGACGTACCGCAACGGTATTGGAAGTGATCTGTGTTATCCATCTGCGTTTATGGAATCTTGTCTCAACAAGGCAAACGAACTTTCTATCGTGTGAATAATAACACTCATACTTTGTCAAAAATATTTTAGTACTTCCATTTTTCCCGGGCTTTTTAGGCATTGCTAATGTACTTAAACTTTTGGATATTAATGTAGTATTTTCATATAACAATATTGTGAAAAATATCAGTAAAAAATAGCCCTACCAATAATTCAGGCATTATCTATAAAATTGGTTGTAAACAATGTGATTCCTTTTACATAGGTCAGACGGGAAAGGATTTGCACACACGTATAAAACAGCACCAATATTCCGTTAGAACAGGACGTTGTCCAGTGCCCTTTTTGTCCATTTGTCAGAGTTATCCCACTGTATTGATTGGAATAATGCTTCAGTTTTATTCCACTCTAGCAACATTGTTCATAGAAATATTCTTGAGTCTGCCATTATCCAACTCACAAATAACTTCAACATAAGCAAAGGTCTTTTTCAACTCGATCCTCTTGTTTTGAATTCCTTCAGAACAGATTTAGATAAGAAGGGTAGAACGCTAAATCTTTGGTAACTTGTATGCTACTCAAATAACTTGTATTTTTTGAATTTATTTTTATATACGTCGAACCTAAACAAGAAGGGCAAAGTGCTAAAACCCGGGCAATTTCCAGTATAAATTTGTATTTTTTTTTTTTGTATTTTTTTTATAACTTGGTTGGAAACAATTCATTTGATCTTGTGCTAATCTTGTGCTAAAATCGGTAGTTTTTCCTTGCAAATTTGTATGCTCCTCCCACAATCCTTTAATGTTTAATAATTTTTTAATTTTTTTTTTTATCTCTCCGTTTATTGTATATATATATATATATATATAGTGGTGTTTTTTTTCTGTAACCTATATATAGGCTGTAACCCTTTATGTACTTCAGTGATCCTGAGGATGTCATTAGACGAAAGCGCTTGAACACCATTCTGTGTTTCCTTTCCTTCGTGGTTTTATTCATCATAATATTTTTCACGTGTTACTTTCGTGAAATAATTTTCATATATATATATATATATATATATATATATATATAAAATATGCTCTTCAGTAGTGTAGTATTAGCATCGTTGACTACGAATACACCGGCCCGGGTCCGATTTCCGACAATGGCAAGCGGCGCTAAGCTCACTCAGCTGTTCATCCTTTCATACAAAAATTGAGTGATAGAACAATAGATACCGTTGGTAGCCTAGTGGTTAGGACGCTGGGCTACTGATCGGGAGGTCGTGAGAGCGAGTCCGGGCAAGGATTTTTGTAATTTCTGACTACCTGTGGTGGGTCGTGGTTTGGATTACACTTTAAGCTGTAGTTCTAACGTGGGGCAACAAACTTGACCTTGGTCAGAATGAACAATTTGGGTGGAAACAAACTAAGGTTTTATATATATTATAATATATATACATATATATATGTATGTAGGGAGGTTAACCTTGGTTTTTGCTTCCGCCCGAATTGTTTATTCTGCCGAAAGTCAAGCTTGTGACTCCACTTTAGACCTACAGTTTAACGTGGAATCCGAACCACGCCCCACTATGGACGTTCTGAAATTACAAAGTCTTCCCTCGGACTCAATCTTACAATCTCCCAATCAGCAGCCCAGCGTCTTAACCACTAGGCTACCCAGGGTACCCACTTATCTACCAACCAATTTTTTTATTTTGTGGAACGATGAACGGCTAGGATTTGCTGCGCGCCGACTGCGTCATTGGGTCTCGATCCCGGGGCCGATGGATTCGTAGTCAGCGATGGTAACCACTACAAAACCAAGGCGCATTATATGCATGCATGTCTGTACGTCAATCATGGTTCCCCAACATTGAGGACTTCTGAGAATTACTCTCTAAAAATTTCATAACTCACAACCAATGAAGTCAAGGAAGTGACAGAAAAGTAGAGGAAAAAACAGTTTTTGGTCACTTTGAGAAACATTTGCTGGTTGTAATTATTAGAACTTCTTGCCCGGATAATATGATTGTTTTTGTATCTTTGAAACATCATAAGCCTTGGAACAAGGTTAGAATGTATTAATAGTGTCGAGATTTAAAATCTGACCTCAATGATTATTTAATTTTCTTGCATCATGCTCAGTATACTGAACATTTAAAATGACCTAGTATCCTTTCAAATATCATTGCCTTTCCCCGTCCCCCGCAAGATCTTTGATTTTAACCCTTTAAAGGCGGCTACATGATGCAATAGTAGCAAAACCTTGAAAATGTTATATATTAGTCTTCTTTACCAGTTTTATAAATTTCTATTTAGAAATTTAAAAGAAAAAATATTTTTCCATTGTTATTTTTTATGTTCTCAAAATGGGAACGTTGGCATATTAAGCTATACGTTTTAAGGTCAATTTAATAAACGCTCTTTTTTGTTCTCTTAGAATTGCTATGACTAAAATTAGGAAAAAATAAACAAATACCCAAGTTTTTAATTTATTTGGAACAAGAACTGATATATATATATATATTATATATATATATATATGTATCGTACAAAGTATGATTCTTACTGTTTACATTTTACTTATTATGAAATGTTGCACTACATGCTTTATGCATCCTTTTATCGCACTTGGTACAGTTCATCCTGGTATTTTTCATGCACACAATGCATCTTCCCTGAGAGGAAGATTCTATAATATGATTAATTTTATCGTACCTAGGGGCATTGCTGGGTGGTGCAGATGGACCTCCCTTTCGTAACCTTTGTTCTTGCGTTGCTATCAAAGCTCGGGCTACAGCTCTCCTGAACTGTAAATGGTTTACATTTGATGTTGTGTTTATATGCTTATAGAATCTAAATGTATCGATTACAGAGAGATTCATGAGAGTCGAGAATATATTCCACCACCATTTTTTAGAGCGTATTCTTGATCGATACGAGGATAGCAATCGGTCGCAAACATCCACCCCTCCCATTCCTTTATTTTACATAGAAATAAGAAACGGCTTACTGACCTTTTTCTTATGCTCTTGTTTTATTCGCCTTTCCGTTGTTTGAACTGGGGACGCCGTAGTAATTACCAGCCACGGTTACAACTGAATTGTCGTTCCTTTGACGCACGACACTTTTCCATCCGCTCTAAAATCAAATGACCCTCGTTCCTTTTTTTCATTTCCGACATAGTCAAAAGGGGCAGTGCCCAGTCCGGTTTTCACGGATTGTTCCACAGGCACGGATGTTGCGCTCAGTCAAATCGGTCAATAGATTATAGCTTGTAAAAAATTTCAAGAAACACCACATCTTGGTTTGGATTTTCAACGGATTGCAGCATTTCTGTTACGACACGAGATTCCAGAGACGCAGTACTGTTACTTTCTTTACCACAATATATTGAAAAGTTATAGGGAAACCCATCTGCACTACACAGCATCCACATTTTGTAGCCAAACCTAACTAGTTTGTTTTTTATAATTGTTTTGCGCTGTGATGGCCGTGGTATGGAATTAGTGATTCGTCAATACTTAGAAATTCATGAAATGTTCCAAATTGTTGGCAGTTATGCCGAAGCATTTCAAGTAGTGCTAACACTTTGCCTACTTTTGATTGAGCCAGATTATTATTGTCAGCAACATGTATAAATCGTTTTATGGACCTAAACCTTTCTCTACTCATTGTTTTGGCAAGTATAGGCGCCTCCATGTCAACACTGGTAGACCAGTAATCATTTTCAGCGGGAACACTATGATAACCACTTATTAGTAACAATCCTAAAAATTTTCTTATTTCTTCTTCGCTAACTTCAAAGCCTTGAACCTTTTTGTCTCGTACCGCATACAAATTTGTCTGTTCCATTATAAATGTATCATCTCATTTGTAAAAAATAAACGAAATATTTCATAAGGTTCCTTACCGCAGTGATCTTCCCCTACTTTATGTGGAATAGAATGGGAGGTCAAAGAAATCTTTTCAGTTTTTCGCCAGCGCGGACTACTTTGCGAATAGCTTACAGTTTCGGCACTATCCTCATATTCATTCAAATGCAGTTCAACCTCGCCAGCAACTTCATTTGGCAAACCTTCTTGGTCAAAACTGCATCATCACATTCATCACTATCGACGTTCTGGTTACCCGTTTGAGGAGGCAGAACAACAACATGTACCTCAGGAGCGCTTGAATTTGCAGCAGCTTCTGTCGCCGTCTGAAGGAAACGAAATCTCGAAACACGAAGGCGTGATCTAAAAAAAAAATTGTAAAACAATAAAATCAGTCAGGTGTCACTTCTAAATTTACACTCTTTATATTTTTCATAAATTGTATAAAAATCCTTATCATGAAATAAAATAATGTAAACCTAGTCCTAAAGCAGATAATTACAGACGATGCATTTATGTCACACAGTAAGTACGTAATATATATATATATATATATATATATATATATATATATATATATTATATACTTACTCATAGAATGATGAAGATTCCATAATCACAAAAAAATGTTCATTGTTTGCTACTCATATGACACATGATGAGAAATGCGTTCCTGGGTTGCTTTTATACAAACTTATTACGCTGAAAGTAAAAAAATTGCGTCATCACAACTGCACCAATGACGCAATAATTGATATAAATGCATCATAAACATGTGATACATGTAATTCTGACTCATTTTATGCGTCATCTATTTTATGCGCTTTATCTTTCAAGTAAGACACATTCCATTGCTTAAAATTTACGATATGCACAAAAAAAGCCCGGAAAAAGCATAGCTTGACATGCCAACGTTCCCATTCTGGCAACATCAAAATAAAAATTCTATAAACAGCTAATTAGATAAAGTATCTCACAGAAAAGTATATAATACACTAAAAGAATACTCTGTCGATGCATAGGAATCGGTGTTAGCATCCTGACAAAATTTTTTGTTAAAAAAAAATTAGGTAAAGAATAGTAGTGAATAGTAGTACAAAACGGCAAAAAGCGATAATTTCAAACAGTTCAAAAACAACTTTAAAAAATTTAAAACTTTAAAATAACAGAATATGTTAAACCAACATTCAGAAAGACAGAAATGTAAAAAATTTTGAAAGTTTTTGAAAATATAAAAAATACAGCTATTTTATTTTGTTCCCGAAATGGGAACGTTGGCATGTAAAGGGTTAATTAATTTTTAAAAAATGGATGAAAGTTTGTGCCAATATTCAGTAGATGGTTGTACTGTTAAAAATAACAGTTTCATGACAGTTTCAAAGTAGATAGTGCTGGAAATGGAAAGTAAGGCCTATTATTCTTTAATTTATCAGCTGTAATTTGAAATCAAATTCACTTACATATATGAATCATGCATATTATAATTAATAAATTATATAACGAGATATATAGGATGTATTATCGAGTATATTATGTCTATGTAGTGTTTGACTAGGATCATATATATTTTGTTTAGTTTACTGAAATGTTGAAGCATCTTACAATGCCATTTCAGGATTTTGTGGCCCTGGGATACAATTTGGTCTACTGACAGGGCCCTGCATCATGCAATTATTCCTCAAAATTCCCAAATAAACTCCAGTCTATGAAAAGTTTATATATATTTGGCCTTTTAGCGAAATTGAACTTTTTGCTAAAGGGTTAAGTCATGATTTTTCGTTAAACAACGAAAATCTCACGACTTAACCTAACCAATCGTCAAGGGCGGACAGTTGACCTAACCGGGCTTTCAATTAACCTAAATCGGCTTTTTTTTTTTTTGCAAAAAGGCTGATTTCGCAAAAAGGCCGCAACATCTCTCTCTCTCTCTCTCTCTCTCTCTCTCTCTATACATATATATATATATATATATATATATATATATATATATATGTAGTGAACAGACAAAGAAACAGACAAAGAACAGCCAAAGAAATCCTTTCCACCGACATTCTCAAACATCTTGGAATCATCAAGAATCGAAGGACACACGTGGTTTTGTCAAGGACAGAGAAACAACAGGACGCTTGTAGGCGTCTCCAAAAGTCTGCGAAATTTAGCGTCTTAAGAGTTTATAAAAGGCTGTGTCCACTGATACACTTTCTCACTTCTCGCTTGCAATTTCCTCGTCTTAGTCGTCACGTCTCACTCTCAGCATCCTTCGTCAGCAGCACTACACGTCAAGCTACCCGCTCTCCGGCCTTCGCTGGAGAGCGGCCTGCTGTTCCTTCCAGGCTCCGGTCTATCATCAAGTAAGGCCTTCTACAGACCGCCTGCAGAAGCAATCCTTCAAAACCCAGCGCCATTCGACTTCAGCTGGCCTCAGTCCCTCAAGCAACATCCCAACTCTACACAAAGTGAATCAACACTTGCAGCGACATCCTTCCGACTCTGGTTTAACTCATCCTTCACCTCAAGTCGATCGGCGCCCGTTCAACAAGCTTCAATAGGCCACGCTACCAGTTTCAAGGTCATCCTCGACGTGCGAAGTACAGGACGATCAACTTCACCTCGAGCCTACAGTCTACAAGGTCAACCTTCAAGCATCTCTACATCTCTAGAGGTATTCGACATTTCGGTAAGCTCTCTGTGCCTCGTTCTTAAGCAATGCTCGCTAAACATACAGAGCGTAACCGGAGCGGCGTGATTAGGCTGTACCTAAAAGTGCTCTCAATACCGTTCAAACTAACTTTCTCGTTAGCATTGCAGTAGGCCTATTCCAAGTGTCATTTCAATATCGTAATCGTGTATCATCCTGTTATTGTGTTATTTTATGTAATTCATTTTATTAGGCATCCGTTTGTTTATGTGAGCCTTTTAAGCATTTCATTATTGACGGCCTAATCCACTTACAGTGCAATAAACGTAAGTGCATTCTTTCTAACATTAATAGGCTGCATCATCCATTCTATGTTCCTTTTATGCATAACTCTTTAGCCTACCTAAGTCAGTGTATTACGTAATCCATTCAGTGTACATAACGTACGTTCATTATTTATATTATCAATAGGCTGCAGCATCTATTCTATGTTCCATTTATGCGTAACTCTCTAGCCTACCGAAATCACTGTATTACATAATCCATTCAGTGCACCGACGTACGTACATAATTTCTGTTATCAATAGGCTTCATATTTCATGCTGTGCTCCATTTTGCATACCATTAGCCTATCATAAATGAGTGTATTACTTAACAATTAATCTGTATAACCATTTCTTTATTTGCTAATCCTCAGTCATATTTAGCATAATATAAATGCCGTTAGATAATTGTTAATCACTATAACTACCGTCATTGCATTGTTAATCGCTGTGATCAAATAACTTATTTTCTTAATTAAACACAAAACCACACGGTAATTTTTCTAACCTTATTAGTATTATTTGCTTTGGTGTAATCCAAGCTGGTGATCTCGAATTATTCATCACATTTCATCCAGTAATTATAGTAGGCCTACTTCATTAGCTACATAAACCGGTTAATACTAGGCCCACTATATATATATATATATATATATATATATATATATATAGATATATATATATATTACAGGAAGTTACTCAACAGTAAATTAAATAACTGTATGGAATATATATAAAAAATTTAAATGCCACCAGATATTATCAGAATTAAATACAGTACATCGTATCATGTATATATATACATATATATATATATATATATATGAAATGAAAATGAAATGAAAATGAAAAGGTTTATTGGCAGAATATAGTCCATATGACAAATATTATTAATACAATAACAGTTCACATACTAAGGCTAAAATTATACAAGTGATTAGAAATAATACAGTAATATCAAACTTAAGTGGAGCTACAGACAGACGTTTTCTTACCAAGAATTCCATAGCTTAGACTTTAGAGGATAAACGGCAGAATTCATGGATAGCTTGGATAATCGGGTTGGTTAATTTTTTAATTCTTTGCATTAGACTGTATTGAGCACGTTTTGTTACCTCCGGGAAGCTCGGGACATTGCGGGTAGCAAACATTTGCGAAGCTGAGGATCTCGGGGGTAATTTATGTTAAGAGTCTATAAGACCTGTTAGACAGCAAATTTAGAGTTCTGCAAAAACCTTTTTTATAATTCATCCAGAGTTGCTGTCCATATATATTACTGCAGAAAGTACGAAAGAGAGTGTCTTTAGCTTCACTTGTACATAACCGAAAGTTCATTATAGTCATATTCGCTTTAGCACAAAGGCTTCGAGATTGTTTTCTTATATCCGAGTCATCACTCACGGAGCTAGTAATAGTTTGACCCAAATACTTAAACTCTTGTTCCTCAATTACTTCACCTTTCATTTTAAACCTAATGTCAGCTGGCTGAATGTAGCTTTTAGGATGAAATTGCATAACCTTAGTTTTTGTAAAATTAAAAAGAATATCATGTTTCTGCGAATACACTTCGCAGACTTTTAGTAGCCGATCCCAGTGGCGTACTAAGGGGGGTGCGAGGGGGCGGTCCGCCCCGGGTGACAGCCAGGAGGGGGGTGTCATCGGGAGAGTTGAAATACTAGTACAAGTTTTCAAACCAAATGAAAAATTCGCCAAAGTAAGAAAAAAAATTTAAAAATGTTCAAACTATTACAACAGCTTAATGTTAATTTCCACTATAAAATAAATTTTAATTTTTATTGGCAATACAAAATTTACAAACGAAAAATTAAATATTTGATAAAAATTACATCGAAAGGCGAACGTTTGTTGACGTTTTAGTCATCAGTTTGTTGAGCATAACCAGCTGGCTGCAACTGACATTCCAAGTCTTGTTCACTTGACACTGTGACTCCACATACATGAGGTATGTTTCATTAAATAATTATGATAAAGCATAAAGTGCTGGTGTTTATAACAATATCATGGTACTTATACCAGATTTTGCTGTCTGCTGTATGTGATTTCTCTCTTTTGAGTTACCTTTCTTTCTGGTGTGAAGTCCTGGAAGAAATTAATCTCACACAAAAGTATTTGCAAACAGTTGGAATCAGCCTTGAAAAGTGCATTGTGAAGCTCCAAGCTCTAAAACTGTTTCTTGAAGATCAGCGCAATGAAATTGTGGAGAGGGCCATTCATTATGCAACTACAAGGTGTGAGGAAATGGACATTTCTATGGAGAGAAGAGGGAGAGTAAAGCTCCGAAAAAGGATGTCAGGAGAGATGGCAAAGGATGCTGGTCTCATATTGCCAGAGGAAGTAAAAAAGGGCTATGTTTGAATGTCTTGATCGCTTTCATCAAGAATTGGAGATTCGTTCTAGGCAATGGATCAAATTCTGTCAAGCTTCGCTGTTATTCAGCCAAACACTGGTTGTTGCAACAGAAGAAGAACTTCGGAAGTATATTCCAAATTTGACTCAGATTTTCGATGAATTCTCTGATGAAGATATCAGTGTGGAAACTGGACGACTTCAGAGGCATTTGGAAGCTGCCAAAATCAGCGGTGAAGAGGCAAAGAAATGGACAGCATTGCAGTTTCTGGAGTTTATTGTGAGATGGGATTTTTGTGAATCTTTGCCAAGCTTGTCACTGTGTTTGAGATTCTTTTTGACTGTCTGTGTGTCTATTGCTTCATGTGAAAGAAGTTTTTCCAAGTTGAAATTGATAAAAAATTTCTTTCGCTCGACCATGAGTCAGATAAGATTGACAAATCTGGCTTTACTTTCAATTGAACATGAATATGCAAAGGTGAATTTTGATGAGGTCATTGATCAATTTGCAGAAATTAAGGCTCGAAAGCAGAGACTGTGAATCCTCTCTATTTGAAGAATAGGCTGAGCGTAGGCTGAGCGTTGAGACTGGATTTCCTGTGTTTTTTGTATAAAATAAAATGCAGTATTACCTGTTCACTGAATTTTTAATGTCCTGCATTTTTCTTATTTCCAATTTGCTTATGACTACTGTACTGTTTAAAAATCTACTTGCAAACATAATATATTTTCTGTGTGTTTAAATTTTAAAAATTATTTATGGGGGGGGTGCCAAAGGAAGGATCCGCCCCGGGTGCCAAATACTTTAGGTACACCCCTGGCCGATCCAGACCTTTAACAGAGGGACTTATTAACACCATATCATCGGCATAAACTAAGTTATTTATCCTTGTGTTATCTATACAACATCCTACCGTTGCCTCATTAAATGAAGCAATTAATCTGTCAATATACACATTAAACAGCGTAAGGGAAGAACAAGGAGCCTTGTCTCACCCCGCAAGAGGAGCCAAAACATTCTGATAGTACATTGCCCCACCTAACGGTAAAGATTGGTGGGAATACCAAAATTTCAATAAATTTAATATATACATGGGAACCTTCCTGTCTTCTAGTTTTTAAATAAAATATTGTGGTTCACTCTATCATACGCCTTACTTATATCTAGGAAACAGGAGTGGGACCTTTTAAAACCAAACTGATTAGATGTTCATAGGTAATCATTTAATCGGAGTAACAAGAGTTTTTCTAGTTGTTTCGAGAAGCAGGAAGCGACAGCAATTGGCCTGTAATTATTGCTGGACAGAATGTCTCCATACTTATTTTTAACCAGGGGCAAGATATATACCCTCATGAACTCTGCAGGGATAAAGCTATGAGCAAGCATGGCTGATAAGAGCAATGATATGTGCAGACATACTACGTCATTGGCATATTTCAAGTGCTCATTCGATAAGTCATCTACCTCTGAAGCAAAACCAGTCTTTCACTCTTTAATTAATCTCTTTACTTCAGGAACTGATATCAAAGTATTTTCCCTTGTCCCTTCCACAGTCATTTCGCTGCAATCTATCTTAAGATTATCCCTACTCACACTGTTAAGAATATTAGAGTAGTGTTTTTTCCATAGTTTTGCAATTTCATCCTCTCCCGACACCCCATCGATTGATTGTCAGAGGGAGGACACACTTGACACCCGTTTGAGTATTAACAAATTTCCAAAATTTGTTATTATCGTTATTTATGAGAGCTCCACAGGCTTTTGATGCTCGAATAGACTTTTTTTCCTGTTTACATCGCCTTATGGCCGCCTTATACTGACCCCTACCTTTCCACAAATTCATGTATAATGGTCCTAATCTGGGTCTACCATGAAAGCACCACAAATCGTAGGCGTCTTTCGATTCCCTCTTCAGGGGGGCAATAAAATCATTCCATCCAGGAATAATCTTTGTATGATAGTTGTAAGATTTAATCAGGGGGCTTCCTGCTTCTCTTAACAGGGATACTATCTTACTATAATACCTATCTATGAGTTTACAGTGAGAATCATTTGAGCAAGGATTACTACAGGCAAGATGCAAAATTTCTAAAATATTAAAGAGGTGTATGTGTATATATATATATATATAATATTAGGGTGTCACTTAAATGCAAAGTTTGAAATTTTCATGCTGACACCCCGCGAATCTATTCCATTGGTAAAAAAACATGGTGACTGAAAACTCTTTTTATTTGAATAACTATAAAAGGTCGCCCCCGCCTTCCAAAGTTTAATGCTTGCGCGGCGTCTCCATAATCGTTCATTAGATATCTATATATCTCTATATACTGTATGTGTGTGTGTGTGTCTGTGTGTGTCTGAATATCTGAGAAATAAAGTGAACAATACTTAACGATTCACCGTTTCTCATTTCAGCTACGTGATTTCTGGTGATGGAAACCCGGAAGTGTATATACCTATTAGGGGCAGCGGTTGATGAGGTGAAAGGATGCAAGCTTCCTTCCTACAGGCAAGCATTCTGTTACTTCCTTTACCTTCACCATGAAAAGAAAATGACAATACGTGACGCGTTGAGGAAGTCACTTCGAGCAGTGATGTCCTTCTGGGAGAAAGCTCACATTCCAACCAGACTCGAGACACACTGCGTCAGCAAACTGGATAAAGTCTTCGAGGAGTGGAAAGGACTCAAAAACACGCCTCAAGGACGAGCGATTCACACAAGACGAAAGAAAAAGAATTCATTGAACGCCTCGATCGTCTCTTTGACATCGCCCACGCTGATTGTGAGAAATTGGTCAAGTACCCAGAGGATTGGGAGTTCCTTCAGCAGCAACGCCAGAAAGGACGTCCAGGTTCAATGGCAGGTTTGGACATGACCCATCAGCGCCAAGTCAAAGATTGTACTCGACGTCGGGAGGAAGAGGAGAAACGAAGAAAGCGATCAGCAGCTGAAATGGAGGCAGTATCCAACGAAGCGGTTTTGGAGTCCTCATCCTCCAGCTCAGATGATAGCGAAGAAAAAGGAGCATGTGGTGGTTCGTTAGCGTCTAAACAAAGAGCAACGAAGAACATCATGACATCGGAATTGGCGGCAGCGCTTGATCGCACGCAACTCTCGTCAAGAAAGGCCACATATCTGCTGTTTGAGGCAGCTTCCAGCTTAGGGCATGATGCTAGCGACTACAACATCAATCGTGGATCCATTCATCGTCAGCGTGAAAAATTCCGTACCCTTAAGGCTCGGCAACTGAAGAGCGAGTTCCAAGGCAATAGTCCGTTGACTGTTCACTGGGACGGAAAACTCATGCAAGATCTGACGTCACGAGAATATGTTGACCGCTTACCTATTCTTGTATCTGGCTCCGGGACAGAGCAGCTCCTCGGGTGCCAAAACGTCTGTCAGGAACCGCGCTGGCACAAACAAATGCCATCATAGATTGCCTGAATGAATGGGGAGTGACCGATCATGTCAAATCTATGTGTTTCGACACAACCGCGACAAACACAGGCCACCGTGGAGGAACTTGTGTTCTTCTGGAAGAAAAAGTTGGACGTGACCTGTTACACTGCGCGTGCAGACACCATGTACTGGAGTTGGTGCTACAGGCGGCATTCGCAGCATCGCTAGATTCAGTATCTACCGGTCCAGAAATTCTGCTTTTCAAGCGCTTCCATGATTATTGGACCCGCATTGACCAGCAACAGTTCCAAACTGCGGACACAGATGCGTTCACCAAAGCAGCTATTTTTAAGCATAGAACGGAGCTCATTGAGTTTGCAAAATCACAAGCACTTCAAGTTCGTGATGACTATCAAGAATTCTTCGATCTTTCCGTCATCTTTCTTGGAGGAGTTCCATACAAGGGACTAAACTTCCGCGCCCCTGGTGCTATGCACCGGGCGAGATGGATGGCTAAGGGGCTCTATGCCATCAAGATCTGGCTCTTCCGAAGACAGTTTAAACTGACGAACACTGAGGAACGCGGAATTCGAGATATCTGCCTCTTTTCTGTTCTAGTTTACATGAAAGCGTGGGCAACAGCTCATCTGTCCATCGAAGCTCCGCTGAATGATTGGGAATTGATGAGGACGCTCCTTCGATACCCGCACAAGAAGATCTCTGATGGTACCACCAAGAAGCTGTCTGCGCACCTGTGGTACCATTCGGAGGAGGCAGTGGGTCTGGCGTTCTTTGATGAGAGGATATCGATGGAAGTGAAGTGCAGCATGGTTGCAGCGTTAGATCAAGAAGCCCCTCACATGCCGCCAAAACGACCTTTGGTTCTTGATACTATGATCCTCAGTGACAGCAAAGGACTGGAGCAACTGATCACAAAGAACACCCGAGGATTCTTCTCAAAACTTCAGTTGCCAGATTGCTTTCTGCTCCACCATCCCAGTTCATGGACGTCAAACTCTGAATACGTGCAAGCTCGGGATGTGGTCTCCAAACTTGCAGTGGTGAACGACAGAGCAGAACGGGCCGTGGCTCTGGTGAAGGAGCTGAACGGAAGTTGACAGTGAAAGAAGAACAGCTCCAGTTCCTCGTTCAAGTTGTCACTGACCACAGAAAGCAACACCCAGCTCCGAACAAATCAGCATTAGTGAGGACGCGAAAGAACTAATCACTGATCAGCGTATGAGCACCAATTATTCTGCTACTGTATATGTATTTTATTTCTCAAAGTTTTGCTTTTGTTGCTTCTCCATTTTGTACCATTATTCGCCAAATTATGTCTTCTATTTTGATTATATAATAAACTGTTTGTATTCTTTGCGTTTTTAAGTGTCTTACTTTCGTTATTTCACCAAATTGCCTTGTTTTTTATTATCTGGTTCGGCCCAAGCTGTGAACACTGAACAGCTTGTTGACGTCAACAAATGGGTCTTGTTTTCAGTGACGAGGGCGACCTTTAAATGATGACCAATAAGGACCAAATTTCTCTTCCGTATGTTTTACACCAAATGGAACAATTTTAGGGGGTGTCATAGGAAAATATCCATCGTTTAATTTCCCCCCTATTACCTAGTGACACCCTAATATATATATATATATATATATATACAGGGTGTCCCAGAATTAACTATCTATTTCAATGAAATCGGACAAATTTTTTAAAAACACACTTTTATTTATGTTTATCATGTTTAATATGTGTTAAAAATGTATAAATTTCTACATTTTTTTCATAATTTTATTTTCATAATTTTTTCATTATCTGGTCCAATGAAAGACCGTCTGAAGTCATAGAATGGCAAAGAGACTCTCCAAAAGTTAACGTGTGGCTTGGAATGACCAAATCCAAAATTTATGGTGCTCCATCTTGTTGAAACACAACATTATCAAGAATGCCATCATCAAGAAGCTGTGGTTCGAGAAACTGCTGAAGCATATCAAGGTAGACGGTACCTGTTACAGTTGCTTTCGCAAAGAAGAATGGGCCATAAATTTTGGATTTGGTCATTCCAAGCCACACGTTAACTTTTGGAGAGTCTCTTTGCCATTCTATGACTTCAGACGCTTTCATTGGACCAGATAATGAAAAAATTATGGAAATAAAATTATGAAAAAAATTTAGAAATTTATACATTTTTAACACATATTAAACATGATAAACATAAATAAAAGTGTGTTTTTAAAAAATTTGTCCGATTTCATTGAAATAGATAGTTAATTCTGGGACACCCTGTATATAAAATGTGTGTATAAGAGAGAGAGAGAGAGAGAGAGAGAGAAATATATATAAATTGTGTGTGTGTGTGTGTGTGTGTGTGTGTGCACTCGCGCGTAGGCAACTTGGCATAAGTGAGATGAAATGTGTAATAATTCACAGATGTAGGTAGTATGGTGTTTTTTGTGAGGTAACACTTTTGGCATCTCGGAACATTAAAAGTTTTATATACAAAATCTAGAAATAACCCTAGAAAGCCTCGCTTATGCATTTGTGTGCGTGTGTGTGTAAATTTGCTTTAAAGTTGATTGTGATGACAAAACAGTGCAATAGAATAGAGCAAACACTAGCTTCTTGCAGACAGGGAACAAATGATGTAAGGCTTTAAGCCTTAAAGCATCCGATATTTAGAGGTTGGAAAAAAAAGACAAACAGAGCATTGATAAAAATTTCGAGAATGAATTAGATGCGGAATGAAGTTTGTCGAGAAAATTAAGTGTATGTCTTCGGAAAATACTGAAAATTTCTAAGTTCACCAACAATTCCTAATATGATAAAAAACGAACCAACAACAAGCAGTCATAAAAAATGCGTCACTCTTTGACCATTCGTGTAAGATTATTTTTCCAATGAATTAACTGTGAATTCTTGTTCAATTTTAAAATTTTCAGTCGCTTTCCACAGATTTTATTTCGTCACGAACTTTTTCCCACAATTGTACGATCGAAGGTGCGGAAGGAAGGTAAAAAGTAGCTAAAAGGATCAATAGGAGAGTATACGTGAAGTAAAATACTGGTCATGAAGGAAATATTGGAAAGAGAAGGAGGATGAGGTCAATGTGGTAGTTAGAATGACAGTAATAAAGACTGAATGCAATATCAACATGTTAGTGCAAGAGGATCAAGCCATAATGAAAAGTTTTTCACTGAATTACGTGGATAATATAAATAATATGAATAAACGTAGCTTTGGTGGATTGTGTTGAACTTCATATCATGCTGTTATGAGAACTATAACGGTATACAGGGGTTGGACAAAATAATGGAAACGCATTTCCGTTGTTGTATTTTCTGATATTATTAATGGCGTTATATTCTTGAAACCCGTATTAAAGAACACAAATATGCCTTCAGAAGTTGTAATACTAATAATGCCATTTTTTATCACGCCAGCCAAAATAATCATGCTATAGATTGGGAATCAAGTACGGTACTTTATAAATGTAATAATTATGTCAAAAGAAAAATAATAGCATCTGTATGTATAGAAAAAGTAGATAATTTTAATTTGTGCGAAGGTACTTATAAGTTAGACCCTTTAATTAGATTCTTGGTCAAAAAATCCCTTACGAGTCGGGGGAAAGTGTTCTAACCTAAGTGTGAATTTCTTAAAGGTCTCTGGATTGTTTCCTTATTCGTTGTTAGTAAATGTAATAATGGAAGTAATAAATGTGGAAATAAATATAAATGCAACAGATGTAATAATAAAGGTAATATTATAAATTTAATAATTAGGGTAAAGGTAATAATAATAAATGTTTAAAAAAAAAAATGTAAATGCAATAATAAATGCAGTAATTATATCAAAATATTATAATCTGTGTGTATAGAACAAGAAGATAGTTTTAATTTGTGCGAATGTACTTATAAGCGGGACCCTGTAATAAAATGCCCTTCCGGTGTCGGGAGAATGGTATCTAACCTAGGTGCGAATTTCTCAATGGTCTCTGGATTGTTTCCTCGCCTTTTTCATTCGTTTTTCGGTTTATAAGTTCTGTATAATAAACAACAATGTAATAACCAATGTAAAAATAAATTTAAAATTTATGTAATAAATAATAATGCAATATTAAATGTAATAAATTTAATAATAAATGTAATAATTATGTAAAAAAAAAAAAAAAAAATCTGTATGTTTAGAACAGGAAGATAGTTTTAAATTTGTGCGAATGTACTTATAAGCGGGTCCCTTTAACGAAAATGCCCTTCTGGTGTCGGGAGAATGGGATCTAACCTAGGTGCGAATTTCTTAACGGTCGGTCACTGGACTGTTTTTCCCTCTTGTTTTGGTTCGTTCGTTTTTCTGTATCCACCCGAGGAGGATGCCAGTGGGCATCGAAACTGTTGTGGAAATAAACTCTGTCTATTAGAGTGGGTTTTTATTTTCATATTTTGACCTTCACGTAGAAAAAAGTGAAGTTTTTTGCATTTATTCTTTACTAAGTTGATATGTGAATGCATATAATAATACTGAGGACATTTATTTTAATATGCTGATACCTGTTTTGCCTGTTCTGAAAGAATAAATAAAAATATCACGTGGCTTTTAATACCGACACACCAAACAAACGGGGTCCTACTATCATACTCCTTTCACAGTCAGTGACATCTTTTCCAATCGCCATTTTTTTAATTTATTCTGCAAGAACCAATATGAGCATATTAAAATAGATGTTCTCAGTATTATTATATGCATTCACATATCAACTAAGTAACGTATATAATGCCATTAATAATATCAGAAAATACAACATCGAAATGCGAATGTTTCCATTACCGTTTCCAACCCCTGTATGTATGTATGTGTGGAAGATACTGTAGGGGGCAGAGAGAGAGAGAGAGAGCTGTGTACAGTATAAAGGAGATATTTCAGCTAGAATTGATGGAAACTGTGAATTGCGAAATGACAAAATTTGGAAGGAGGTGAATGCATGACTGTGATACCATGCAGAAAGCTATAAAAAGTGAATGTAATAATTCGACGAAACAAAAATGTTTTCAATGTATAAAAGTGACAAGGGAATGTAAGAACACCGTAAGAGCAAGCTCTCTTTGAATAAAGCTGTTAAAGTAAATTGGAAAATACGAACATATCGTAAAGGGAAGAAATTTATATATATATATATATATATATATATATATATATATATATATATATATATATATATATATATATATATATATATATATATATATAGGGGTGGTCAAAAGTTACTGGACAGTTCAAGTTTTTCTTTTTGTTACTCTTATTGTACTGTCCAGTAAATTTTGGCACCCCTATATATAAGGGACATTAAAAGGCTTTTTGGGGGATGTGGGTAGAAGAGGGGTTACTTCGGATTACTTCGGGTTACTTCGGGTCACTTCGGGTTACTTCGTTCTTCCGAAAAAAAGGAAACACAAATTTCTCAAGTAGGCAAGCAATTTTATCATACATTGAATGGGGTGTACAATACTGTACATAAATGGGGAAAAATTTGTGGCCGCGTTATATACAGTATATATATATATATATATATATATATATATATATATATATATATATATATATATATTGTATATATCGCAGCTACACAGTTTTTCCTCATTTATGTACACCCCATTCAATGTAAAATTGCTTCCTTGCTTGAGAAATGTCATATATATATATAATATAATATATATATATATATATATATATATATATATATATATAGACATTTCTCAAGCAAGGAAGCAATATATATATATATATATATATATATATATATATATAATCTTTCCTTTATCTGATCAAGTCAAAAACACTGTTAGACAATGTCGAAAACAACTTTTTATTCATCATAATGCTTTTTTCCGTTTCTTTTTTGAGCAAAATTGAAATTACATATACGACCTACAATACACACACACTATATATATATATATATATATATATATGGTGTCTTAAAAGTACCATGACGTGGTGGAAATTATTATTCCTTTGTTGTCATATTTTTTTAGTTTTTAGAGTGTGTGTATACACACACATATATATACGAATTATATGTGTATATATTTAGGTGTGTATGCATGTTTGCACGTATATGTGTATGTTTGTGAGGTCATAATAAACTAGTAAGGTCTCAAAAATTGACACAGACAATGGGCATGCTATATGAATACAAATAAAGTATTAAAAGCACGTTTATGAGGCCAGGATTCTAATGTATTGGTGTGCTATCCGTTTTTTCAAACAAAAACTGAAACATGGTAAACAAAATTTAAAATGAAAACAAATTTTTGCCTTAATATACAAATGTATATTTAAATTATATTACAAAAAATATTAATATAATTTTTAAATAAAACTAAACTTTAGTTTTAGGGGTAACTTATTTATTTTTATCAAAATCATTTACCACGCATTAAAGAATCTATCGAATTATTTAAAAGAAATTTTTGCCTTAATATACAAATATATCTTTAAATTATATTATAAAAATATTAATTTAGTTTTTAAATAAAACTACATTTTAGTTTTAGGGGGAACTTATTTATTTTTTATAAAAATCATTTTACCACGCATTAAAGAATCTTTCGATTTATTTAAAACAAATTTTGCATTAATATATATACAAATATTATAACTTAAAAAAAATATTAATTTAATTGTTAAATAAAACTAAATTTTAGTTTTAGGGCTAACTTATTTATTTTTTATCAAAAATTATTTTACCGCGCATTAAATAATCTTTCGAATTATTTAAAACAAACTTTGCATTAACTGACTTCTCTTTCTCTAAACTTAGTAGAAACTTAAGGACCGCCCACTAAATTTCGCTCAACCAATGAATGTTTTGCTTTCTGAAAGTGCGGGGGAGGGGGAAGTCTTTTCTTCAGCATGCCCCATTCTAGGGAGTTTTTCTCCTTGCCCTATAAAAACAGCAACAGTGTCATATGTGAATCATTTTTCTGTTGGAGAAGCAGTTCAATTACTGGATACAACCTTATAACCGAGGCTGCAGTCTGACGAGCACCCAATATCAAGTTGTGAGTAATTTTACTTCGTATATATTCTGTTCTAAATATACAAAAGTGGTCTTATTCAATAGTGCTCTGAGTGAAATATCTAGAAGTTAATTCTTCTGTATCAACATTTATGTAGAAGTGTGTTTTCTGTGAATTTTTCGTGATTATGTGGTTTATTGTGACTGTGCTCAATTTTATCTTCTTATTATTTTATCTGAGAGGAACGATTCATCTACACACATGTGCCTATCCGAATATGCTTCGCCACCTGTATACCTCTGCTGTGATACAGTGTGAATACTGTTATTTTATCTATCTATCTATCTATCTATATACACACACAGGGTGTACATAAAGTGAGGATCTATTTTTGTGAAGCACTTGGAAATTATATGGAATTCAATCAAAAAATGATAAAGTGGTAACATTTATTAAATAATTAAGAGTAGGATTCGACGTGACGCCCATCAGTATCCCTGCACAGCTCAAATCGTTCCGCAGCATTTCTAAACACATTCTGGAACATTTGCGGGGTTATGTTATCTGCAGCAGTTCGTATACGTGTACGTAAGTTTTCAAGACTGGTAATCTTCGTCTGATAGACGTGCGATTTGATAAAGCCCCATGCAAAGAAATCTAAAGGGGTTAAATCTGGTGATCTCGCTGGCCAAGGTCTGTTGCTGTTGCTTCCGCGTCCGATCCAGCGATTTGGAAAACGTCCATTTAGATAATCCTGAACAATTTTGGCATAGTGACAAGGAGCACCATCATGTTGATAGACGACGGGGATAGGATTGTTAGTACCGTCGTCTATCAACATGATGGTGCTCCTTGTCACTATGCCAAAATTGTTCAGGATTATCTAAATGGACGTTTTCCAAATCGCTGGATCAGACGCGGAAGCAACAGCAACAGACCTTGGCCAGCGAGAGCACCAGATTTAACCCTTTAGATTTCTTGCATGGGGCTTTATCAAATCGCAAGTCTATCAGACGAAGATTACGAGTCTTGAAAACTTACGTACACGTATACGAACTGCTGCAGATAACATAACTCCGCAAATGCTCCAGAATGTGTTTAGAAATGCTGCGGAACGATTTGAGCTGTGCAGGGATACTGATGGGCGTCACGTCGAATCCTACTCTTAATTATTTAATAAATGTTACCACTTTATCATTTTATGATTGAATTCCATATAATTTCCAAGTGCTTCACAAAAATAGATCCTGACTTTATGTACACCCTGTATATATATAATATATCACCATTCTCTACGTATACATTATTATTTTACAGAACTGATGCGTGTGTTCACTTAATGGGGCGTGTGGCCAATTACAGTGTATTTTCGAACCAGGCTCTATAAGATTTGGCACCACAAGACCCTCAGCCCGATGCCGACACTCTCCCGAGAAACATAAACGATACGAGCAGTGACGACTACATTATGTAAGCAATATGTAAATCGGAAGCAGTTTATTGTTTAAGGATATGCCTCAGCATATCATGTAACTAATTCCTCTTACAGAAAAGTTCTTTTGAAATGAATGGCGTATTAGTTTTTATTTTTCTATATTTATTTTAAAGCCCTGACGAGATTTTATTTTAAAACATTCGCCATACAATTAGGTCTCTCTCTCTCTCTCTCTCTCTCTCTCTCTCTCTCTCTCTCTCTCTCTTGCTCGAGTTTTTCCACGTCATGTTGAATGAGTATGATAAGAGTAGGGCGATTGATATACTTTATCTCGACTTTCAGAAAGCCTTTGATAAGGTACCTCACCGCCGGCTAATGGCGAAAGTGCGCGCGCTGGGTATCGGTGGGGAAATAGGTAGGTGGATTGAAAACTGGCTGAAGAATAGGCGGCAGAGGGTTGTAATTAAAGGCTAGTTCGGATTGGGCCTCGGTCACTAGTGGGGTTCCTCAGGGTTCCGTTTTGGGGCCGCTGTTGTTTATCATTTACATAAATGATATAGACGGTGGCATCGTCAGTCGGATCGCCAAATTCGCTGATGACACCAAGCTTGGGGCCAATATTGGGACGCCGGAGGCGATCGAGGAACTGCGTGCGGACCTAGGTAGGATAGGAGAGTGGTCCGAAAAATGGCAAATGACGTTTAACTTGGGTAAATGCAAGGTGATGCACATTGGCTACGCCAATCCCAAGTCGGACTACTCGATGTTGGGGAATAATATCGAGGCGACTGATTTGGAAAAGGACTTGGGTGTGCTAATTAGCAGCGACCTTAAGTTTACCAAACAGTGCGTAGAGGTGGAAAAGAAAGCCCAGATGTTGGGTTATATCAGGAGGCAATTTCAGTTTCGGAACAAGATTGTGCTCTCACTGTACAATTCCCTGGTTCGGCCGCACCTGGAGTATGCTGTGAGTCCTGGTCGCCCACCCTCAGGAAAGATATTGAGAGGCTAGAGCGAGTGAAGGCGAGGGCCACAAAGTTAATCCCTTCCGTTAAGCGTATCGGGGTACAATCGACGGTTACCCGCCCTGAACTTGTTTTCGCTGGAAACTCGGAGGCTGCGCGGTCAACTGATCGAGGTTTTCAAGCTCTTACGCGGGTTCAACGATGTCGATTTTAGAAGTATGTTTAGTTTAAATGATAACCCAACTCGCAACAATGGTTGGAAGTTGGATTTGAAACGGTTTAGGACTAGTGTGTGTGGGAATTACTTTACGTATAAGATGTGACACGTGGAACAGGTTACCTTCAGAAGTTGTGAACAGTTCCTCTGTAGATCAGTTCAAGAAAAAGTTAGACCAAATCTTGCACACTATTTGAAGGTGTAGAAAATTCTCCCTGGCACCCCTTGCCATTGGTACCTCCTCGGTATGGGCCGCAAGGCCTTTTGAGGTACTTCTTTTCCTATTAACTCCTCCTTGTAACTCTCTCTCTCTCTCTCTCTCTCTCTCTATTTATCCTGTGAAAATAATAATAATAATAATAATAATAAGAGAAGCAGGTAGAACGTAGAAGCATCAGGCTACCCGCAAGGAGTTGAGACCGAAAATGAAAAATCGGCGTATATTCAACGCTACCGTGATCGTGAAGGGATACAACTTGAACGGGGCGAAATTGTGAGGAACCCTGGTGAGCGCTTTAGTGCAAAGTTGTGCCTAAATAGTCTTTGGGGGAAATTTTCCCAGAATATAAACAAGGAAAACGTCCATCTAGCTCAAGGTTATAACGAAGTGTTAGATTACGCCAACGCCATTGATGAAGAGGTCATGGAGATCGTGAATGTGGGTAATACGTACATAATAAAGTACAACAGAACCGAATTGGCTACAGATACATCACTTGTTACAAACATACCTGTAGCCAGTTTCACAACAGCCTACACCCGCATCAAACTTTGGAGTTTACACTATTTTCTTGGGCGGAGGGTTCTGTACGCAGATACAGATAGTGTGATATTCACGGAGAAGGAAGGTGAATATATGCCTCCTATTCGGGAATTCCTCAGAGAGTTCAGTGACGAGATCAAGGCTGAGTATGGAGATAACGCCTACGCTGATTCTTTTGTCTCAAGCAGGACCAAAAACTTAATAGGTACGGGTGATGGTAGGGGATGAGTTCAAATACATCGTGAAGGCTAAAGGTATCACTCTTAACCAGGTGAACCGGCAGATCGTCACCTCTGATTCGCTGAAAGAGCTAGTGAGTTTAGAAGATGATGGAATTGAGGGTGACCAATCACCCCACATGACTTTCGGGCAAAGAAGTTGGGGCGCGTGAAGGAACTTAGGGGACAAAAGTGTGTCGTAACACATACAGGAAACGAAACCAGGTGCCTGGCACCTACGACACTGTTCCCTTTGGATACCGTGAGGTGTGAATATTTGTTATAGAAATAATTGTTATATTGGTGTCTATTTACTATTTATTTATTTACTTATTTTTCCTATTTATTACGTGCATTTAAAATAAATTATGTTTCAGCTGGCGTTTCATTTTCTCCTTTGTGTGTGTGTGTGTGTACAAGAAAATAATCTATGCACCAGCCACTGTATGTTACTGGCCAATTAAAGGAGTCACATGACTCTTGCTACTAATGCAGCTGGCGGGCCATATCTCCTCCCTGCGTGCTCAGTTGACCCCGCAAGCCCTGGTTATCAAACGTATCGTTTAGCTGTTGAGGAATTCTCGCGTAGACGAAAAATAACAATGGCGACCGATGATATTGCATGCTCTACATTCCTGAAGTACTACTCGCTAAAGTCTACAGATGTGGTGAACACTCAAAGAATTTCTAGTCACCCCTCCTTTGAAACCTTTAAGGCCACATTAAATCGTGAGAAGCATGAGGAGCAAGACGTCCAAATACTCTATGAATATTCTGGTGTGAGCATTGCGGGGTTTCGCGGTTCAAGTGATGTAATAAAATATGTTGTAGGATTAAACTGCACTAAAGAGCACATATATCGTGAAGTGAAAGAATCAACGCTTGCAGAAGAGAAACAAAGGATCTGGGGTTGTGAACCTTGTTGATGATTGGAGTGACAAGGGTATTATGCCATGTTACATCACACTGAGTACGCGTACACTGGACGGTGAATGTAAATCTTATGATTATGGACAGTTTAAAATATTCCTACCACTTCATCCATGTATATCATGATGAGGTGTGCAGCGAAATTGTAGCTAAAGGTTTATGCGAATTTTTAGTAGAATTTAGGGACGAGTATCGTTTGTCCAGCAAAAAGACCAAGTATGGATCAAGTATGGACACGACTTAACCTAACCAATTGTCAAGGGCATACAGTTGACCTAACCGGGCCTTCAATGGCGGACATCGGAATAACATTGAAGGCCCGGTTAGTATTTGAAAACCTCTATATTGAAAATTCAAATTCAAATGTGTTCAAATGTGTATTTGAAGTGTTTCTCACTTATTTGAACAGACCTGTGGATGTATGTATGTTTTAGCAGATTTAGTTAGTTAAATAAAGGTTTCCAACTTTATTGTGATGTTTGTTATTTCTATGAATTCATGACAAAAGTCATTTTAGCCATTTCACGAGTCTAAAGAAACTGTCTGACCGCCGATTACGCTATATGATTGGCTGGTTCTTATGTCAAATGACTGTGATCCTAAAGCTGCCCAGGAAAGCTTGTAAAGACGCCATTATGCGAAGCGTTATGCCAGCGAGAACATCTTCTATCTCTCTCTTTCGTTCTTGTGTTTTATTACCCTTGTTAGGTTAGGTTACCCACCACATTTGAAGGGTCTAGTCCCGGCCCGTATACACGTCTTAATAAAGGTTTTACTTTTTCTATACAAATCTGCATGCATACACACCCCATATATACACATACAATTCATATATATATATATATATACTTTTATGGGTCTGAGCTGCCAAGTTAGGTTACCCTCCCCCTCCCCCATTGGAGGGTCTAAACCACTCTCCCCCTTGTTGCATAGCCCCCTACCCCCCTTTGAGCATTATTGATCATGCTGCATTCAACTGACTTGCACTGCTACATTTTTTAGGGTATACTACTGATGTTTCCTTCAAAATTCATCCAGAAACAAACACGGGAAACATCAACTGCACCTTATCTCGTGCACTTAGGGCCTTAACTATGGCAGCCAAATCTGCAAATCTAAGACAAAAGTAAAACTGTGTTACTTTCAACACAGCCATATTTCCATCACTTCTAAGAAAATATTTCCGTCAGCTACAGCCGCTATTTTGAAGCACAACTATTTTCACCCGATTTTTTCACAGATTGGCGGAATTTCATCAATCTGTAGTATTAATTTATCTTTCTTCTGTCAACTCTTTTAGTCCATTTTAAATTTAAATTAAACTTAAATTAGTTATTTAGTTATGTTCAAATTTACCAAATGAAGCTTAAGTGAATTCTCTAAAATTTTATTTTTGTATTGATTTCTTCATGTAACTATAACTTAATTACCATATATTTATTTATGTGCATTATATAAAGAATATATATATATAAAGATTGTATATAAAGAAGTGAATATATAAATTTTCTTTCCACTTACTGGATTCGAATTGATATCACCGAGGTCTTTCACGCAACGTATGGAGTCCTCTTCTTGGTCCACTGGGAGACAGTAAAAAGGTTTTGCTCGACATTACAATTTAATTAAACACCTTTTTATTAGATAAAAATTCTGTTATTTGCATTAAAAGACTTTATATTCAGAAGAAAATAAAAAAAAGCACTCTTTAGAAATTAAAACAACTAATGTTAATTCTCGATGGACAGATTTATAGGGTCATGTTATGAATTTCGTAGCAGTCGGCCACAGGCTATGAATCTGTAAATAGGTTAAGAAAATACAATATGCATTTCATTTCTTTTATGTAGTTAATGCATGCACAATAACACAGGCCGCAATAAGCATACAAAAGTCACATTAAATCAAACAACTATTTATTAGGTTCCGCATACCGATGAAGTAATTTTAACTTTTTATTTTATTTATCTTAATTTTTCATGGACAGACAAATGCTGAAGTCAGAAATCAGAAATTTCATAAATCCGAAATTTAAATTCTCGCCTTAAAATTGTTGCTTTATAATAAGTTAACATTGAATATGAATTTTCATTTCATAAACAAATATTAGAGTGTATGGTAATTAAGACTAGGAAAAATATCCTGAAGACTTAGAATAAAGCCCATTCAGAACATTTATTTTACGAGTATATAGACATGCATTCACTATGAATGTGTAAGTTTTCTTCACGCACGCCTCTAATTAAGGCAAATTTACATACATTTTAACGATCTATTTGAAAATATCCATCATAGCGAACATAAAGAAAACTTTGGAAGAAAAATTGTCAACAATGTTTTCACGTTTAAAATTTGTAGTCATTTTTTAGTTAGTTGTTCGGAATTGCTTCATCGGTAAATCAAATGAAACACTGATTCCATCAAAACTGACGTAATTTCGGCTCGCTGTGAATGTAATATACTTCTAAAATGTCCCAAAATGGATATAGCAAAAATAAATATTATTTGCTGTTTTATTTTTATAGGTATCGAAAAAATTAAAAAAAACGAAGTGACTAAGGAGGTTTTGAATTTTCTTAACAGTTGTATACATTCACCTTAGATCTTATATTTAAGGACAGGTCTACATTCCATATTTCATGCATAGTAAACCGCCATAACTGCTGGAGTTGGGGTGAACACAACCCACATGAAATTATAAACATAAGAGGAATTTCCCTAAAGTAAATATCTGGTGTGCTTTGTCACGTTTTTCCATCTATGAACTTATTTTTTTACCAACGAACTGAAGTGGCAGTTCTTACCTAAAGGTGCTAGAGGAATTTTTTATTCCACCCACAATTGTAAGAGCTCCCTGCTTGTTACAAAGAACAACCTTCCAACAAGACTGGGCACCACCACATTTTGCTCGAACCTTCGAACATTTTTGAACGAAACATTTCATGGCGTTGGATTGGTAGGGGAGGACCTACAAAATGGCCTGCTTGCTCCCCCGATTTATCCCCTTTGCACTTTTATCTCTAGGGCGGTTTCAAAACAAACTACCATAATGTGTTTTCAGAATTTGAACGCAGAATAAGATTAATTATAACTAATGATGGAAGACATGCACAGGTTTATTAAATGAATTAAATAAAACTTATAACCTTTCAGATTATAATTTCATTTCGAATTTCCTGCTATCTGAAATAATAAATATACTGTATAATTAAGATTTGTTTTTTGGAATATTCATTTTTACAGTAAAACACTCGGATCTTTTCTGTTTCATGTACTGTTTCCAGATTTTGTTGAAAATAAGATATGTAATGCAGATTTTTACGCTGATTTAAAAAATGTAAGTCTTGTTTTGGAGAAATGAGCGATTCAAAAGTTGGGTTAGGTTAGGTTAACTGAATGCCCGGTTAGGTCAACTGAATGTCCGGTTAGGTAAATTGAATACTCGGTTAGATCAACTGTATGCCCATGAGGAGTGGTTAGGTTAAGTTGTGATATTTTCGCTAAAACTAACGAAAATATCACGACTTGACCTAACCAATCATCAAAGGCGTACAGTTGACCTATCCGGGCATTCAGTTAACTTAACCTGGTATTTAGTTGACGAAACCGGGCATTCAATTAACTTAACGGACAGAAAAATAACGGTCAAAATCTATTCACACAATTACTTAGGGACATAAGCCAATATTACTAAAGAATACAATAACTCTTGTATTAGTTTTCAGTTGTATTGTTATAGTTTTTGACCTAATACAAAATTACAATAACAAACATAACTTTTGAACTGCTCATTTCTCCAAAACAAGACTTACATTTTGTAAATCAGCGGAAAAATCTACATTAAATATCTTATTCTCAACAAACTCGGAAACAGTACATGAAACGGAAAAGACCCAAACACCCTCTATAGTAATAAATAATTTCAGTGTCACGATACGTTTATATATATATATATATATATATAATTCAGAAATGACGCTGAAGGTTGGCAACCACGTTAACTATGCAATGAACAGTTTCATTTAATCATAAAATTTTCGTGAAATAAAATTATTCATATTTTAATTTACTTGTGAAGTTTGTATCTTACAAATAAATAAAAAACATAAATTTCCTGTACAATATCGGAGCAAGTGTAGTTTACGTCGCCCTGTGGTGCCTAGTGTAGTTTACGTTTCCCCAACATTGTCCAAGTGTAGTTTGCGTTCCCCAACTTTGTCCGCGTATACCTAATCAAATGAAACGTTAAAACTAACGAAAATATTACGACTTAATCTAACCAATCGTCAATATATATATATATATATAATATATTGACGATTGGTTAGGTTAAGTCGTAATTTCGTTAGTTTTAACGTTTTATTTGATGGATTCACTTAAAAATGTCTCCTAAAGATCCTAGTGTAGTTTACTTCCCCAACTTTAACCTAGTGTATTTTGTGTTCCCTTTTGCGTCAGGGGGGCGTAACTACATTTGCTCTCAAATATCAATTTCCGTGTGATAGTCGCGCTGCCCTATACAAAAATCACTTATACATATCGAGATCGAGTCATCGACTGAGGGCCCTAGGGTTGCCAGATTTTGTGCGGGACAAAATCTTTTCTGAGGTTTTTTTAAGACCAATTTTTTTTTTCAAATTGAAACTAGATTTTTTCAACGGTTACAACAAACAAAAATTAGAAATTTTTTCTTAAAACAATGCTTAATAATGCTTGATTTTTTGATCAAATGCTGGACGTCTGGCAACCTAACTGAGGAATTTCCTCCAGCAACTCTGGCTACAACAGAGATCCCCGATGAGCATAGAAAAACGATGATTTTTTTATTATTCTCATAGAGTTAATATTTTTTGTGTATAATGGTTACATAATCTATAGTCTATACCAGTGTTTTTCACTAAGTTTTTTTAGGGAGCCACTTCTTCAGAACATACACCTGAGAGAGCCGCATATATATATATATATATATACACGGTGAACCAAAAGTAGGTGGACAGTAGGTTGAATACGGTTTGTGTTATATTATATTATAACTATGGTGTTCATTATAACTATGGTGTTTGTGTTATATTATATTAAATATTATAACTAAATTTATTTAAATTTATTTTGTATTATAGTATACAAAAAAAATTAAATATGTATTCTCAAATAAACGTTTATCATTTACTGTCCACCTACATTTGGTTCACCCTATATATATATATATATATATATATTATTATGCTGCAAACCACAAGGAAAAAGAAAAACGATTCCAAGGCCTTTCGTGTATTCAGAGCTACACCTCGTCAGGGAATGAAGACAGAAGGCAAGGTGCCCATAAATATATACAACGTAGCGGAAACCAAAGCAATTAGCACATACTTAACAGAGTTAATGAGAGGCAGAAGGAATTTTAACAGGATATTGTCAATCTTATACATTCCCGCACTGTTACTGAAATTGTTTTTAAAATGAATAAATCACATTCTAGAATATTTCTTTCTATTATATCTCTGTTTTTGACAAGCGCTTTAGAACTATCCCACTTGATGCTATGATTACATCAATACATATGGTTAAACAAAGCATTGAATTATTAGCTGTTCTACACGCATATTTATGCTGTTTTACCCAACTGTAATATCTAACGTTTTATCCGTTT
The DNA here is from genome assembly GCA_023014485.1 of Bathynomus jamesi. Taxonomy (NCBI): domain Eukaryota; kingdom Metazoa; phylum Arthropoda; class Malacostraca; order Isopoda; family Cirolanidae; genus Bathynomus; species Bathynomus jamesi. The sequence continues at coordinate 237,500 of JAJOZX010004319.1, read as the reverse complement.
GGCCTATATATACTGAGTTACATTGTTTACATCCAATCGAATACACACATCCAACAGCATTTTCCGGGCTATTCTTTATTAGGCATGATTTAACAGTATTATTATACTTAAAGACTACATTGATGCCAATTGCTTTAAGTAAAGTCGGGAGATATTGAAAATTAACATGGTAAGGTAGGCTAAGGATATTTTTACGCTCAAATTCCTTTACAGTTACATTATTATCCTATTCTTGGCTTTCCTAAGACAGTTATCTAAAAATGAAATAGGATAACATAATTTAGTAACAATATTCATAATATTGCGTAACTCGTAATCTAAAAATTCAGGACTGACAACTCTGAATGCTCTAAGAACATAGCAGAGAAAATAGAGGATTTAATCGAGGGATGATGGTCAGAATAAAAATGCACGTAAGAGTTATTGTTAGTAGGCTTGCGATAGACTTCAAATTTGAACTGATTAGACTTAGAGCATCTCCAAATTTTTAGATCCAGAAAAGATAGGCTTCCATCATTTTCTTTTTCAACTGTGAACTTAATAGATGGGACTAAATTGTTGAGCCTACCAAGAAATAAGTCAACATCCAAATCATTAGGCCAAAGGCATAAAATATCATCTATATACCTGTACCAAACCAGGTGTTGGATATGTGTATTCGATTGGATGTGCACAATGTAACTCAGTATATATAGGCCAAACGGGTAAAACGTTAGCTACTAGGGTAAAACAGCATAAATATGCGTGTAGAACAGCTAATAATTCCAATGCTTTGTTTAACCATATGTATAGATGTAATCATAGCATCAAGTGGGATAGTTCTAAGGCGCTTGTCAAAAGCAGAGATATAGTAGAAAGAAATATTCTAGAATGTACATTTATTCATTTTAAAAACAATTTCAATAACAGTGCGGGAATGTATAAGATTGACAATATCCTGTTAAAATTCCTTCTGCCTCTCATTAACTCTTAAGTATGTGCTAATTGCTTTGGTTTCCGCTACGTTGTATATATTTATGGGCACCTTGCCTTCTGTCTTCATTCCCTGACGAGGTGTAGCTCTGAATACACGAAAGACCTTGGAATCGTTTTCTTTTCCTTGTGGGTTTGCAGCATTCATTCATTTCACGTGTTTAATTGTGAAAATCATCCCATATATATATATATATATGAATAGAAACGACATAAGTGTTAAGGAACGTTTCTGCACACGAGGAGGAGAGATAACGAATAATGAAAAATGAGGCGAACCGCCCAGGAATCGAACCCAGGCCTTCCAATTGCCGGTCGGACGCTCTACCATTATGCTACGGACCTCACTCAATCACAAATCGAAATTCTCCCACATAGGGCAGAAACCAATGCCCTGAGAGGGCACCCTCGCAAATCGTGAATATGCGCATATAACTGCAATGACCGCGCAGTATATAAATGAATAGAAACAACATAAGTGTTAAGGAACGTTTCTGCACACGAGGAGGAGAGATAACGAATAATGAAAAATGAGGCGAACCGCCCAGGAATCGAACCCAGGGCCTTCCAATTGCCGGTCGGACGCTCTACCATTATGCTACGGACCTCACTCAATCACAAATCGAAATTCTCCCACATAGGGCAGAAACCAATGCCCTGAGAGGGCACCCTCGCAAATCGTGAATATGCGCATATAACTGCAATGACCGCGCAGTATATAAATGAATAGAAACGACATAAGTGTTAAGGAACGTTTCTGCACACGAGGAGGAGAGATAACGAATAATGAAAAATGAGGCGAACCGCCCAGGAATCGAACCCAGGGCCTTCCAATTGCCGTCGGACGCTCTACCTCATTTTTCATTATTCGTTATCTCTCCTCCTCGTGTGCAGAAACGTTCCTTAACACTTATGTCGTTTCTATTCATTTATATACTGCGCGGTCATTGCAGTTATATGCGCATATTCACGATTTGCGAGGGTGCCCTCTCAGGGCATTGGTTTCTGCCCTATGTGGGAGAATTTCGATTTGTGATTGAGTGAGGTCCGTAGCATAATGGTAGAGCGTCCGACCGGCAATTGGAAGGCCCTGGGTTCGATTCCTGGGCGGTTCGCCTCATTTTTCATTATTCGTTATCTCTCCTCCTCGTGTGCAGAAACGTTCCTTAACACTTATGTCGTTTCTATTCATTTATATACTGCGCGGTCATTGCAGTTATATGCGCATATTCACGATTTGCGAGGGTGCCCTCTCAGGGCATTGGTTTCTGCCCTATGTGGGAGAATTTCGATTTGTGATTGAGTGAGGTCCGTAGCATAATGGTAGAGCGTCCGACCGGCAATTGGAAGGCCCTGGGTTCGATTCCTGGGCGGTTCGCCTCATTTTTCATTATTCGTTATCTCTCCTCCTGTGGCAGAAAACGTTCCTTAACACTTATGTCGTTTCTATTCATTTATATACTGCGCGGTCATTGCAGTTATATGCATATATATATATATATATATACTATACCTTACAACCTTACAAAGGTTTCGCGTGATGATCTCTCATTTCGCGAAGGTCAAGCTTGTCGCCCCTCCTCTCGAATTGGCCTGGTGAAGTAGTGAGTTTGATTCTTGCGCTCTCCACCTCACATAGCCAGGTACGCCCGGCTCATCGGGGATTGTTCTGATCCAGGCGTCTAGTCTTCTTTTGAAGATTTCCACTGCAACTCCCTTTGTGTTTCTTAGGTCTTTGGGCAACTGATTAAACAGTTTTGGTCCTCTCACAACAAAACTATTTTCTTTCAGGGTTAAGGATGTGCCCTGTCTCGCCTTCAATTTGGGAATACGGCACAGTCTGCCTTTTCTACTGTCCACCGTTGTTTAGGGAGTTATAAGGTTCAGAGTAAGATTAGGGACTAGTTTCTCCTTATTTTCCAAGTGTAAATAATGGTGTATCTCTCTTCTCCTTTTCAGTGAGTATAGGTCTAGTTCGCGTAACCTTTCCCAGTAATTTAGTTCTTTGCACCCATTGATCTCGGCTGTGAAGCTTCTTTGGATCCCTTCCAGCTGTCTAATGTCTTCTTTTTTATATGGGGATGTTAGGACCGAGCAGTATTCCAATTTGGGTATTATCAGGGTTTTCAGTAGAGGAATCATTACATTCCTATCCCTTCGTTTAAAGGTTCTCAATATCTGTCCCGTTATTCTCTTTGCTCTGTTTACTGCTATCTTATTTTGTGTCGCAAATTTCGCATCATCCGTCATTACAACCCCTAAATCTTTTGCTCTGGGATTTCTCTGAATTTCCTGTCCATTTGGGGTATAATATTCCATGGATTTTAGGTCTTCTCTTTTTCCGTACCATAATAGCTGAAATTTCTCGGTGTTAAACTTCATATTGTTTTCTTCCGTCCACTTGTAGATTCTGTTTATGTCGGTTTGTAGGGATCTTATGTGTTCTAGGTTTCTTATTTTTCTATTGATCTTTTTGTGTCATCCGCAAAGGATGTTACTGTGCTGTCTCTGGTAACTTCCTCATCTATGTCAGTTAGCATGATTATGAAGAGTAGTGGAGCTAATACTGTTCCTTGTGGTACTGAGCTGAGGACCTCTGATTCTGATGAAGATACTCCTTGTATTGTAACGACTTGCCGCCGCTCACTAAGGAAATTATATATCCATTTCCCTACTTTTCCTGTTATTCCCATATATTTCAGTTTATGTATTACTAGCTAAAGTGGGCCCTACGGGCCCATTTAGCTACACCTGCAGTGCTGGGGCCTTGGGTCAGTTGTTCGGTTAATAAAACTATAGAAAAGAAAGCAGCAATGAAAATCTTAAGCTTCACAAATCTTAATACAATGAGTTCGAATGTGAAGTTTAAGATTTTCATAGGTGCGTTCTTATCTAGCTAAAATGGACCCTACGGGTCCATTTAGCTAGACCTGCTGTGCTGGGGCCTTCGGACCCCCAATTACTGGAGGGGGGGGCAACTGTTAAGCTTCACAAAAGTTCCTCGTAAAAATATTTAGTCTGTAATGGTTGCAGCACCAGTATGAAAGTGCATAAAAAGAACTCATTTGGTAAATTTTTGAACTTAGCCGCAGATTAAATTTCGGCTCAAAGCTGAACGCAAAAGCAAATATTTTTTACACTTTTTAAAATTATAATTAAAAGTAGAATTCATTACGCCTTTTTCTAATGCATTAAAATACAAATATCGCCCATATATATCAAGAATCTTCTCTTTTCGAGCGTGACAGACTGACAGACATTCCTGGGTGTTTATAGTATTAATGATTCCGTGGTCACATTTGTCAAACGCTTTAGCAAAGTCTGTGTATAGTACATTATAGTTTTCATTACTTTCCAGTGAATCAATAATGTTGTTGTAGTGTTCCATTAGTTGTGATAGGCATGATCTGCCTGACCGAAACCCGTGTTGGTTATCATTGAATTTTTTTTGCGTTTCTAAAAAGTTATAGATGTTCTGTCTAACTCTTCTTTCAAATATTTTAGTGAGAGGGGATGTAAGCGATACTGGCCTATAGTTTTTGGCCTCGGATCGATCTCCTCTTTTATGTATTGGAACTATGTTCGCGCTCTTCAGGATGCCCGGTATTTCTCCCGTGTCTAGTGATCGTCTCCATATTCAGTATAGGGGCTCAGCAATTGCATTCTTGCAGTTTTTGATCAGTGTGGCATTCCATTTATCCGGTCCTGCCGCTGAGTGTGTTTTTAGTTTCCCTCTGGCTTTTGTAATATCGTCCGTCGTAAAGTCGAAATCCGTTATACTTTTCCCTTGTGGTTCTTCTTCAAAGAACGCGTTTCTATTGCATATCAATTTGTCAGTTTTTGGGATACTGAAAGATGATTCGTACTGAGCTCTTAATATTTCAAATACTTCTGTTAGATCATCCGATAAAGCACTGTTCTCATTTTTTAAAGGTCCGATAGTCGCATGGTTTTTCGACTTTCTTTTTGCAAAATTATAGAAGTACTTTGAGTTAGCCTTTATCGCTTCTATAGCGTCGTCTTCTTCTTTTTCTGTATGCTTCTCGATTAGTTCCTATATGACGACATCGATGCTTTGCAGTTTATCAATTAATATTTTTCTGATGTTGTTATCTTTACAATTACTTAGTTTTGCAGTCACTCTTTTTCTCTTTCGAAATAGTATCTTTGGGACACGTTTTTCCACAATTTCTAACGTCTTCTCCTCTAACGTCATTAGCATCTCCTCCGTTGTCTTGGTCTCGAAAATGGTTTTCCAATCTATTACTTCCATGCTGGTTGTCACATCTTCCCAGTTTATAGTTTTGGAGTGAAAATAAAAAATTTCGAATTTGCTTTTTTCTGTTGTGCGTGTTCTTTCCTTTCCTGTTGTCTTTATATTAGTTGTTATTTCAATGATGTTGTGGTCCGATATCATAGTTGGGGATATTTCTGCCTTCTCAATTAGATTACTGTTGTTTGTGAATACCAAATCTAGGCAGTTGTTTTTTCTTGTGTTTCTGTTATTTCTTGCGTTAACATAAATTCATCAGCTAGAGCTAGTAGCATTTTCACCTGCTCCTGGTCTTCTCGTGTGCCCGCCTTGTCCTGGTGTATACATATATTTTTTTCTATCCTTTTATATTTCATGAATGGGAAATTAAAATCTCCACAGAGAAAAATATTTGGGGTTGGAGAGTGTAAATCTTTTACCAGGTTTCTTACCTCTGTAATGAAATCTGAAAATTTTGAGGTTGGCGTGTTTGGGGGGCTGTACATTGCAATCAGTACCAAATTTAATTTTTCAATTTTTGCTGCTACACATTCTACGTAGTTGTTTGAGGTACTTTTAGCCATTTCTGCTATGTGCCTTTCGCGTGTGTAAATAGCACATCCTCCTTTACGTCTCACTGTTCTGTCGGCTCGGAGGATGTTACAGTTGTCAATTTGTATTTCTTTTTTGTCAATACAGGACTCACAGTTTTCACAGTTCGCCTGGCAGTCTTTTAGACGAGTTTCCGTGAGGCATGCAAAGTCTGCTCCGGTTTCTTGCATGAGTCCTTTCAGGTATACGACTTTGTTCGTGGAATGGTTTGATTTAAGGCCCTGTATGTTGGCTAGGATTATTTTTATTTTTTCTTTCTTTTTCGCATACAGGTGGTTCCAATTTGTTTTCCAATCTGGGTGCCGGTTTCGTTGCCTTGTGGTCCTCCGAGAATATATATATATATATTGTTAAATAAATTAAATAGTATATATATATATACGGGGTGTCAGGTAATGATTGCCCCCCCTGTAGAGCAAAAACTAGAAGAGATAGATAAAAACCGGCGAGACCACTTGAAAGAGCGTTAAAATCTGAATAAAAAGCATTATATTCTATTCCTGTGATTTTAATTCTTACCATTTTTTTCCCACAGAAACCATGGCATCATCTATTTTGAACGATTCAGAGAAAAAGCGAGTTCTTGACCGCATTCGAGCTGTCACATTTCGTGAAGCAAAGGAAGCTGGTGCAACTTTCATAACTCGACACTGGGTGGCTGAGAGATTAAAAAGATCAGAAGACTTTGTCAAAAGGAATTGGAATAAGAATCCTGAAGATTGTGAAACAGAATTTCGAGGAGGAAGACCGGAGAAATTATCTCAAGAATCGAAAGACATTGTGCTTGCTGCATCACGGCGCCGAAAGAAGAGCTGCTCTGAGGTAGCGAAAGAGATACTTATCCGTCGTGGTAAGATAGTCAATCGGCAACTTGTGCATCAATTTCGAGTTCGCCAAGGCTTGAGTGCTTGGCATGAAATAGCTAAGCCACGGAAGAGTGATCTTAATATTGAAGATCGGCTATGGTTTTGTGATTATCTTGAGGAATGGACGGAAGACTATTTCCTTCACTTGGTTGTCAGCGATGAATTCTTCGTTTATGTCTCCAGAAAACCAAATTTTCAGAATGATCGGGTTTGGGCAACAACTCCTGATGAAGTCCCAGACGACCAGAAGTGTCGAGAAATAGTAAAAAATCCAGCATGTGTGGGTGTTTTCATTATGTTCTCTATTCGGAAGCTCATCTGGGTTATCAAACCAAGAGGAACCAGTTGGGATGGGCCTTATTTTCGAAATGTAATTTTAGCCCAACATGTAATTCCGTTTTTGAAAGACCCCGAGTGTGTTTTGGATGTTGAACAGGCAACCTTTCTTCACGACAAAGCCCCCTGTATGAAAGCACTTGCGACTCAACAACTGCTTAAGGACAATAACATTGATTTTTTCGGAAATAATGAATGGCCTGGCAATTCTCCCGATCTTAATGTCTGTGAACATGTCGGATCCATCATGAAGGATCGGGTGGAGTCCTTAATGCTGGAACAACCTATTCAGAATCGGTATTCAACAGAAATTATGACTGCAAAGATCAACGAAGTCCTTGAAGAAATGAGTCATGATACCGATCTCTTTGAGACACTTCTGGGATCATACCCCCGTCGATTAATGGCCGTCAGAGCTGCAAATGGGGGCAACACCCGATATTAAAACAAGTGTTTTTATTCAAAATTAAACGCTCTTTCGCGTGTTTTTTCTGTTTTTTTCTATTCATTTCAGTTTCTTCTGTACAGGGGGGGGGGGCAATCATTTCCTGACACTCTTTATATGAAAATTATTTCACGAAAGTAACACGTGAAAAATTGTATAAATTTGTATATATATTTTTGTTTATCTATAACATTGGTTGGAAACAATTCTTTTAATCTTGTGCTAAAAATCGATAATTAATTGTTCAAATTTTTTTTTTATATACAAAAAGAGCAGTGCTAAAACCCGGGCAGATTTCCAGTATAAATTTGTATATATATATATTTTTTTTTTTATCTATAACATTGGTTGGAAACAATTCTTTTAATCTTGTGCTAAAAATCGATAGTTTTTCCTTATAAATTTGTGTGCCCCCTTCCACAATCCTTTAATTTTGTTTTTCCGTTTATTGTGTATATATATATATATAATTTTTTTTTTTTTTTTCTGTAACCTATATATAGGTTGTAACTCTTTATGTACTTCAGTGTTCCTGAGGATGTCATTAGACGAAAGCGCTTGAGCACCATCTGTGTTTCCTTTCCTTCGTGGTTTTATTCATCATATATATATATATATATATATATATATATAGTGGACCTAGTTTTAGCCGTTTAAGGTGATAATGATTTAATTGTATGCAATGATTAATTAAGGCAATGACTGATTGCTTATTAATGAAAGGCTGGGTTAATAACAGTGATGTTGTCGAGACCACCAACTCCGAGACCGAGACCGAGACCGAGATCTGATCCTGTGAGACCAAGATCGAGACCGAGATCAAAGGTTCGAGATCGAGATCTACCTTCCGAGATCGAGACCCTTAAAATTCGAGACCGAGATCGAGATCGAGACCAAGCTCATGCCCTTTCAATTTGTTTTACAATACTATGGAAATTAGACTATGTTAAGTTGTTCTATGCTTTATTGAATTTATTGGTACTATTTTCTTTATGCTGCATTTCTTGCATTATTTTTGTGTGAAGCATTTTATTTTTTCAAATACATATTGGATGGGAGGATAATCGTTTTTATCACGCCATAGAGGTTGACACGCCGTTTGGCAACACTAAGTGGCCTTATAATATATACTTATATATATAATATATATAATTCTCTATTTAGTCTTTCCATTTTCAATAAAATTAATCTGACGGGGGTGGGGGGGGGGGGTGGGGGGAGGCAAATTTTTTTGTAGCGCAAACCTAAAAAAATCCAGACCCACACCCCAACGCAAGACAAACGTGGCAACTCAAAACAGGGTGACTGATTAATGAATACCTAGAGTCCCTTACTTTTACAAACTTTCATAAACATTCTGAATTGTGTCTGTTCAACCAAGCCACCATCATGAGTATGCCAATAACATGTATTTTTCATTACGGTCTCGAGTGGTCTCGAAAGGTCTCGGGGAGAAAAACCGAGACCGCGTCTGTCGAGACCGAGATCGAGACCGAGATCTAAATAGCGGAGACCGAGATCGAGATCGAGATCTGCAAATTGGGTCTCGAGATCGGTCTCGAGACCGAGACCGATCTCGAGACCTACATCACTGGTTAATAATTTATATTGTTATACAGTATCACCGATTGGAATAAATGGTTATTTGATTAGGCCCACCATACTATTGGAAGTGACAGGAAATGGCAGCGAGGTCACCAGCTTGGTTTACACCCAAGCAAATTAATATTAAGGTTATAAAAGACACCTTATAGTTTGTTTTGTATTTTATTATGAAAATAAAGCCGTTATTTATTCACTCTGATATAACAAAGAATTGACAGTAATTAAATGGTAGTTTTACGTTATGCTTATGACATAGACTTAGCTAATAAGATGAAATGTTAATAGCTTAATTGACACGTAATAAGTAATGTAAACGTTGATGGTATGAAAATGGCATGCTACATGGAACATTGAATGGGCCTAGTAAATGATATAAAGAATGCACGTGCGTTTGGTACATTGAATGGAAAACATGACACTGATTAAATAGGCTAAATGATTGCATGGATGCACATAGAATAATTGATGCGGCCTCATAATAATGGATTGATATGCTTGCACAAATATCATTTATATATAAGAACATTATGTGATGTTAAATGATTACGTCAAGAGAATATTTAGTTAATTGAACATAATGACGGATGATACGCGGAATTACGGTATTTAAATGACACTTGAATTGGATGACAGGCCTACTGCGTTCTTTCACGAGAGTCAGTTGGAACGCTTGATTACACACTTTGGGAGTATAGCCTACCGTTCGGCGGTAGGCTAATGTAGGCTTCACAAGAGTACTTAGGATAGGAGGTACTTATCTTAGGACGATGTAACCTTGTTGAAGGCGGGTTGAAGACGAACCTATTAACGCAGATTCGGGTTGTCGTTGTCGCGTTAAGCCTCTTGAGATGATGGATGTAGGCTTCGTTCGGAAGCCTGAGGTGATGTTACTTCTCGAGGTGCAGGACGGTTTTCAATGATCTTGCAGGCGCAGGCCTGTGGTGCTGAATATATCTCGAGGAATGTGGAGAAACTTGAAGGCCGACCCGGCAAACCGCAGGCCCGAAGCGATTCCGGTTGGGCCTCGAAGGATTGCTTCTCCAGGCGGTCTGTAGATCTTACTTGATGATAAATTGTAGGCCTTGAAGGAAGCAGCAGGCCTCGCCTCCGGCCGAAGCCGGAAGGCGGTTGAAGAGATGATATCGTACAGAGTAGTCTAACGAAATGGAAGCGCTAACGAAGTGAGAAAGAGTGAGAGTGGGTGCTCGCTTTTATACGTAGTTCCTGTGACGTAGGACTTCGCACCAAATCTTAAGACGCTTTGTCCGCGCGTCCTTTAGTTGATAAAGGTTTGCGTTCGCGCCCTTTGGGAAGAAACAGACTCTCCATTGTTTGACTCTTGCCCACGTGTGTTTTCCAAGTTCTTTGATGATAGCGTGGAAGCAAAAGATTTCTGTCTATTTGCTGGTCTGTTTCTTGTCGATCCGCTACATATATATATATATATATATATATTATATATATATTATATATATACACACAGCTCATCAGCTGTTCTTTTGTGATGATGATCCTATATAAATTGAATATATCCAAATTTCTCTCTCTCATTCCATGCTTCGAGAACCGCCACTTAGGCCATTACGAGCCGCATTTGGCTCGCGAGCCGCGCAATAAGTACCACTGGTCTATACTATAAAAAGGGAGTCTTGTCCGTCCGTCCGTCCCTCTGTATTCTGGATTGGTTGAAAGAGAGTGATATCATAGACACGTCATAAAATGGGCGGAGCTCTAACGCGTGCTTTTCACTCTCTGAATTTACGATTCGGCAAACAAAATTATAATTTTTTTAATTAGACAAAAACTTGAATTTTAAAAAATCTACATGGCCATTCAAAAAAGACGCAACACTTTAAATTGCTTATATTTCGTAATATTGTTAACGTACAGGAATGATTTTTGTATTAGTTTACAGCGTACACTGGGAGTTTTGTTACCGCTTAGGCCTAGTAGCCTAAGGCGCTAGGCGAACGACTCTTGTAGCCTTAAATGAATATTTTGACGATCGCGTCATCTCGAATCGCTTCCCTGAACGTTTTGCCTGGATGATCTTCGCCACCATATTATCCGGATCTCAACCCATGTGATTATTTTTTATGGGGATATCTGAAAGATAATGTTTACAGAAACAATCCTCTCACAATTAGTGAGCTGCAAGAGGAAATTTCATCTGTTGTCAGCACAATCACTCATGACGTTCCACGCACAGTACTTGCCAACTTTCAACGTCGACTGCAAATGGTTTTGGATGCCGGTGGTTCACACATTGAACATGTTTTTCATTAAATAAAAACTCCCAATTGTACGCTGTAAACTAATACAAAAATCACCCCTGTATGTTAATATTACGAAATATAAGTAATTTAAACTGTTGCGTCTTTTTTGAATGGCCCTGTATATACTAAAAAGGGTGTCAGGAAATGATTGCCCCCCCTGTACAGAAGAAACTGAAAGGAATAGAAAAAACAGACAAAACCACGCGAAAGAGCGTTTAATTTTGAATAAAAAACACTTCTTTTTAATATCGGGTGTTGCCCCCATTTGCAGCTCTGACGGCCATTAATCGACGGGGGTATGATCCCAGAAGTGTCTCAAAGAGATCGGTATCATGACTCATTTCTTCAAGGACTTCGTTGATCTTTGCAGTCATAATTTCTGTTGAATACCGATTCTGAATGGGTTGTTCCAGCATTAAGGACTCCACCCGATCCTTCATGATGGATCCGACATGTTCACAGACATTAAGATCGGGAGAATTGCCAGGCCATTCATTATTTCCGAAAAAATCAATGTTATTGTCCTTAAGCAGTTGTTGAGTCGCAAGTGCTTTCATACAGGGGGCTTTGTCGTGAAGAAAGGTTGCCTGTTCAACATCCAAAACACACTCGGGGTCTTTCAAAAACGGAATTACATGTTGGGCTAAAATTACATTTCGAAAATAAGGCCCATCCCAACTGGTTCCTCTTGGTTTGATAACCCAGATGAGCTTCCGAATAGAGAACATAATGAAAACACCCACACATGCTGGATTTTTTACTATTTCTCGATACTTCTGGTCGTCTGGGACTTCATCAGGAGTTGTTGCCCAAACCCGATCATTCTGAAAATTTGGTTTTCTGGAGACATAAACGAAGAATTCATCGCTGACAACCAAGTGAAGGAAATCGCCTTCCGTCCATTCCTCAAGATAATCACAAAACCATAGCCGATCTTCAATATTAAGATCACTCTTCCGTGGCTTAGCTATTTCATGCCAAGCAGCTTGGCGAACTCGAAATTGATGCACAAGTTGCCGATTGACTATCTTACCACGACGGATAAGTATCTCTTTCGCTACCTCAGAGCAGCTCTTCTTTCGGCGCCGTGATGCAGCAAGCACAATGTCTTTCGATTCTTGAAATAATTTCTCCGGTCTTCCTCCTCGAAATTCTGTTTCACAATCTTCAGGATTCTTATTCCAATTCCTTTTGACAAAGTCTTCTGATCTTTTTAATCTCTCAGCCACCCAGTGTCGAGTTATGAAAGTTGCACCAGCTTCCTTTGTTTCACGAAATGTGACAGCTCGAATGCGGTCAAGAACTCGCTTTTTCTCTGAATCGTTCAAAATAGATGATGCCATGGTTTCTGTGGGGAAAAAAATGATAAGAATTAAAATCACAGGAATAGAATATAATGTTTTTTATTCAGATTTTAACTCTCTTTCAAGTGGTCTCGCCGGTTTTTATCTATCTCTTCTAGTTTTTTCTCTAAAGGGGGGGGCAATCATTTCCTGACACCCCTATATGCTGTCTGTCTGTCTGTCTGTCTGTCTGTCTGTCCCACCCAAAAACATGGAAACGAATCCTCCTCGAGAGAAAAAATTATGAGGTAAAAGTTGTTAAAATTAATCGAAACCTACGGGAAAATTATTGAATGCCCGGTTAGGTTAGTTAAATGTCCAGTTAGGTCAACTGTACGCCCTTGACGATTGTTAGGTTAAGTCGTGGTATTTTCGTTAAAACTAACGAAATTAATCGAAACCTACGGAAAATTATTGAATGCCCGGTTATGTCAACTGTCCGCCCTTGACGATTGGTTAGGTTAAAACTAACGTTAGCTTAAAACTAACGAAAATATCAGGACTTAATCTAACCAGTCGTCAGGGGCGCACAGTTGACCTAACCGGGCATTCAATTAACCTAACCATCTGGTTAATTTTAATATATATATATATATATATATATATTTTTGATTGTACAGTAAAAAAAAATTAAATTTGAAATTTAACCTTGACGATTGGTTAGGTTAAGTCGTGATATTTTCGTTCAAAATAAAAGATAATAAAAATATTATAATATGTTATTTTTGACTGTTCAGTAACTATGTATTACCCGAAGGGTACTAACAGACTTCTGCAGGAGCTACCAAAAATATTTTGTCCGTAGGCCCGGATAATTTTGCTGCCCGGATAATTTTGCTATCCGCACGAAGTGCAGGTTCTCTGCTAGTATTTATAATTCTAAATTATTGCAAATTACATACTGTCAGCGTAAAATACTCTTAGGATTTCATGTTGTGAGCTCTGATAAAAGTGCTGGTAGATTAGCTAACTTAATATCAAATACATTAAGCCCATATAGTGGCGCTAAAACCAAATTGATCTACCAAACGTACGACGGGGCAGCAGTATTTGCTGGTCAATTAAATGGTGTCCAAATTCAGTTGAAAGAAGGTGGCTTCAAATACCCTCATTTTATCCAATGCTATGCACATGAAATGAATCTTGTAATAAGTAAAGTATCTGATAATGTGAATGGTGTGAAAATGTTTTTTTCTCATTTGCGTGCCTTTAATAAGTTCACATCTTCCAGCCCAAAACGTAAAAGAGTTTTTAGAAACTACATAATTAGTATCCCAAATTTATGCAATACGAGGTGGTACTACAGATCAGGAACTGTATCTGCTGTTAAAATACAACATGAAGGAATGAAAGATGCACTTCAGAGTATCTAAGATGATATTACACAGAGGATATCCTTAATTAAGCTGAAAACCTCCTTCTAAAATTACATGACTTTATTTTTGTTTTTTATCAATTGCTTTGAAAGCTTTATATCACGGACTATTCGATGTATTGCAATGCAGAAACTTGACATGGAATTTGCCCGAAAAAAGATGGATAACTTTATTACTTTGTAAATAGTAAATATAATGATGTTCTACAAGAAACTTTCAGAATTATAGGAGAATCGGGAAATCTAGAATCTCCTCCGATGAAACGAACACGAGGGAGTAAAATAAACTACAGAACAACATATTTTGAAGTGATTGAGAACACACTTGAATTTTTAAAAGAACGATTCGAATGCATACAGGAATTTTCATTTTTTAATTGATTGATGCTACCAAGTTTCGACAATTTAATGATAGTTTTCCCTCGCAGCACTTAGCTTGTTTGTAATTAAAGTATCCAAATATATTTGAAGTGAAATCGTTAGCATATGAATTAAAGTATGTCTATCAAGATGCTAAATTTGGTAAATGTAAATCTGCTATAGATATTTTACAACTATTTCATGAGCTACAATTACTGAACGCATTTTCTGAAACTGTGAATCTCATTGAGCTACTTCTTACAATTCCTGTGACTTCTGTGTCAACTGAAAGAAGCTTCTCGACCCTCGATAGAGCCAAGTCATATTTGAGAAGTACAATGTGTTATGAAATACTATCATCTCTTGCTCGAATCTCAGTTGAAAAAGAAAAGAAGGGATATTCGAACAAGGGATATTCACAGAAGAATTAGGAGACGAATTCGCCCTAAAGCCAAGACGTTTGGAATTCGTGTAAAATAACGTAAATTTTGCATTAGTTTAATTTTTCTTCAAGTCTTTAATGCTACTTTCATATTTTAGAAAACAATATTTTTATTAGGACATTTAAATAATGAAAGTCTAAATCAACTATATCTTATATCTACCCTGTTAGCAGCACAGCATGCTCTCACACACTTCTCCCTCTATTCTTCACTACACATACATGCATTTTACACACTACACAATCTTTTGAAAATTAAAAAAAAAGACATCGTGAGCCTCAGAGACCTTCATTTCGGCCCTCTCTTCCTTATGTAGGGGGGGGGGGCATTTTTGCGGGCGCTCGCTCTTCGCTCCTCCCTACATAAAAATATTCTCCCTATATTTTGTTAAATAACTTCAAGTTACCCAATCTATGTATAGTTAAGGAATTCAGCCCAACTAACCAAAAAACATTGGCGTCGTCACTGGGGTATATATATATATATGTATGAGAGAGAGAGAGAGAGAGAGAGAGAGAGAGAGAGAAAGAGAAAGAGAGAGAGAGAGAGAGAGAGAGAGAGAGAGAGAGAGATGAAAACATATTTCAGTAATTTTTTATGTGGTCAGAGTATAGAATTTGAAATTTAGTAGTGCAATTTCGTATGCAAACACTTCGGATTCTGTTATTTAATGAAGCATTTTTATGTATTATTTTTTTTCGATGAAAAAATATGAGGATATTGATATCAAATAAATTTGGGTAATTTATTTTGTTTTTTATTGTCAAGTTGTATAGAACATACGATTTTATTTAATTATTTATTGCTTTTACTCCGGGAAATTTAGAAATTCAGATGTCCATGAATGGAAATTTGATACGAATATATATATATATATATATATATATATATATATATACTAAACAGGAATACCAGAGAAAAAATAAACATTCTTCAAGGTTTAATAGTACCAACGTTTCGGGATGCACTAATTCCATTTTCAGGGCTACAACAATAAAATGCCAAATCACTTACAAATACAAATTGCTTAATAACAATTTAAAATAAAGTTAAAAATTATAAAAAGTAGCTAAGAAAATGTAAAACATTAAAACTAAAAGGTAAATAAATGTGAAGTTAAAAAGTTACAATTATAAAAAGTAGCTAGGAAAATTATAAAAACATTAAAACTGAAAGGTAAATAAATAAAATAAACTAGTACTCTAACCAAAACATAGCAGATCTACCGATGATTCATCAGAATTTAGGTCTAGTTTTAATTTATAAATAAATAAAGATTCCATAATTTTGAGCTTAAGGTCAGAACTTCCGGCAGCAAGTACGGCGAAATTAGACTGTGACAGCACACTCAGCGCGCGGGCATCCATGCCACCAGCAGCCGTTAAAGGGATATACAGTCTTCTCACCAGTGGTTGGATCCTCACTTAGGCCATCAACACAAAAAAACACGACCATTAACCTTAACGGGTACTTCACCCGTGTTGCGGGCATGTTTCATGTATACCCCAGTCTGTTGCTGTAGGTGTATGAGCCAGTAAATAGCCTTGTGCCCATAACTGCGGGGGTTGTTTCTGTGAATGACTGCTAAGGTGTCTTTAGGCATGAAGCTATTATTGAACACTGTAAAACATAATGAGGCGATCGTGGTCGCGACTTGCAGCGGATCGCATATGAAACGGGCTATGTACAATTGTACATCCTTCTAAAGGCCTGGAAACACCCTAAGCACACGCACATCATTCACGCAATAACGTTCACATTCATCAGCTATATTGTATGGACTAGCTTCATTAAAACTGTTGTAGTAGCGGTCAAAATCTTGACGCTCACTCTCACTCATGTTGGTGTAGTTAAAGTAATGTTTGGGTGGAGGTAGTCGTACGTAATTTAAAGTTTCGTTAGTGAGGAATGTGTAAGGGAAATACCCTTTTGAAACTTCAGCGGCTACGCCCATGACCTTGGGTAGCTTTGCTAATTTACAAGGTATGAACAGCAGGTGTCTTTAAACTGTACATTACCTCTTATCTGCATCTGTATTAGTTTGTTGCCTCTTTTCAAGGGATCACCTGTAAATATCGCAGACGACTCGTGTTCAAGCAACTCCTTATAAAGGAACTGTGTCAAATTTTGCCCCGTTATGGGCAAGAATATACAGTCATTTTTTTTAATTTGTCCGCTAATTTGACAATATAAGATACAGAGTTTCATAGGGCTGTCGTGTGCAGTCGTTTTAAAAACGTTTGTCCGTTTTCCACATTTGTGGCACTCGCCACACTCGATCTCCATGCACTCATCACAGATAGTCTGACTTACGAGTAAATGTGGAATAACCTCTTTGGCTTCAGCGTTCGTGTAAGTTTCTATATCGTAGTACACGGTTATACAAGGGCTATTTTTAGGCTTAGCATCTTTCATATAACATACATGCTTCACTCCATCCGCCTTATATTTTTCATAACATGTAGAACAGTGAATTTCATCGCATTTATGTTTGAAATTCCCCCAATTATCCATCATGTGAAATATACCGCACTCACAAATCCTCATTTTCCTGCAAGTGGCAATTGATTTATGGAGTTCAAAGCATTTATTATTGAAAAATGTACGTCTACACACATAACATTCCCTCTTCTCGGTTTCAACTACACGATTTTCACATTTGGGGCTTTTACACTGCTCACATACCATGTAGCAATCCTTACAATGTTCCACTATATCATCAGCAAACTCGAGACATCCCTTACACAAATCATGATGCCTTCCATATTTTCGACTTTTATCATAACTAGCGTAGAGAGCCCTTATGTTACGGATGGGGAGATACGATGTTCCTGACAATCCTAAAATAAGTAGAGGTCTTGTACGATCTCTCACGCAGCTTTTAGAAACATACACAGTCTTACGACGATCATCCATTCCAAATACGACTATCCGTGCATTCATTTCCTGCTCGGCCCTTCTCAGTTCTTCAGGACCCATATTACACTCAAACTCAAGCTTACAATCTGAAGCCAGTTTACGGGAACGCTGCACAACCGTGGTCAGCCAAATTTTTTGCGTCCATGTATTTAGCACAGAGAACATATGAGCTAAGACTATTCCTATAAAGCCGCAACCACGATAGACGTTTAAATGCTTTCTGTAAATAACCGGAGATTTGAAATTAAGAGTATAAGGGGTGGCACTATGACCCGTAACCCAGAATACTCTGTCAATATCTATGAAGTTGTCCATATTGAAGGCTGTACTATGATACTTTGAGAGGCCTGTGTTATACGGCCCAAGATATATTCTATGTCTACAGCGGCCAAACGTCTGAACGGTATTACTACCCAAATATCATCTACGTCCCCGTCATCTGACCCGAACCTGAAGGACAACCTCGTCCGGACTTCACGTTCGTCGCGGTTCTGAAGAGCAAACTCCACAATACGTCTAACTACGCGTCGCAGTCCAACACCGTTGGTATAAAGGGATCCAGGGTCAACCCTGACCACGTACTGATTTCTAGTCAGGGCAGGGGTGGGGGTAGCGGTGCGTACCAACTCGAATGTTATACCATCCTCCACAGTCCACAGTATGAGAAGGTGCTGCTGCTGCTGTGGAGGAAGTGCCTGGAACTGAACGGGAATAATGGGGCATATTTGGGGAAGATACTATTGTGGGGGTTGTGTCATAAGACGTAGAAGGTTGGGGCTCTATTACTGGGGGTCTAACAACCGGTGCAATACTGGCACGCTTTATACCTGACGTGGAGGGTTCTTCATCATGCTTCCGCTTTGAATTGTCTCATGCTACAGGTGTCGCTGGTGAGGGTTCGTCAGCGGGGAAGGATTCTGTAGCTACACGGTCATCGGGGTTATCTGTGATATCGATGATGGGGGGGTTGTACACAAGAGCGTAACTAGCTTCCAAAAGTTGGGGGGGACAACTATAATGATGAAAAATCCTGCAATTAATTTCTGTGCTGCTATCCTGTAGGTAATGTGTTTGCGACCAAAATGATGCTCTTAAAATACTATGATTTAGAGAATGATCTATATTTATGATAGTAATAGGAAAATCAAAGAAGCATTTTCATAACTACCTTATGTATATCAAGTATATACTTAACATTAAAGTAAAACAATATATGCAATAATTAAAGTAAAAAATAACTAGATGTCTCATTAAAGTATCTATTACTGCAGTATTAGTAGTGAATCAGTAATACTTTCCAGCATACTAATAGGACTAATATAATTAAAGATTTACTCATCATAGATTATTTCAAGAACTAAATATTTTCCTTCACTTAAGCTAACTTAGATCAAAAGTTGGGTGGGACAAAACCTATATTATCCCCCTCAGTTCAAAAGTTGGGGGGGGACATGTCCCCCCCGTCCCCCCCCGTTAGTTACGCCCCTGGTTGAACATCGTCGTCCTTCAGGGTTCTGTGGAAGAAGAAAAACAAGAATATAAGGAGCACTCAAAATTTGTAATATTTTGTAAATGACCCACTTAGGGGTGTGACGTGTTAGAGATGGAATCTGTAGAAAAATTCAGGTTCACAAGCCCCTCCACATGTATTATATCTGGCCCTACAGGATGTGGTAAAACTGTATTTATGCTTAAAATCATTAAAGATAAGGGGGAGATGTTCTCAAAATTTGTGCATAAAGTAATATGGTGCTATTCGACGTATCAGTCAGTGTTCAACGAGTACCAAGATGAAATTTTGTTCCACAAAGGTGTATATGACGTTAATTCGTTAAAGGTAATGAGCATACAGTTTGTAATTGACGATCTCATGTTGGAAATGGATAAAACGTTTGCCGAGACATTTACAGTGTTCTCCCACCATCTTAACATAAGCGTATTCTTCATCAACAGAATCTATTTTTCAAAAATAGATACATGCGCGATGTGTCGTAAATACACAATATCTAGTCTTATTCGCACAACGTAGAGATGTGTCACAAATTGGGGTATTAGCCAATCAAATGTTCCCGAATCAACGTAAGGAGTTTTTGGAGGTTTATAAAGAAGCCACAAGTCAGCGTTATGGATATTTGCTTTGTGACCTTCACCCGCGAAACACGTTTAGGGTGCTTCTAAGAACGAATATATTCCCAAACGAACCTGAAACGGTGTATATTCCAGAATGACAAATAGGCTGAAGAAATATCGTGAATTAATAAAAATCTATCAACGATTGCCCCGGGCACTGCAACAGATGTTTGTTAAAAATATCGACTCCGACTTTTTAAAATGCATCTGTGAAATCTGTCTTAATGTTATAAAATGTAATGTGCCAATGAAACCCCTCAGAAGGCTCGCTTACGTCGTTACAAGAACATAATACGCGCTCGCTCATAAAAGTCAAACTGTGGGGAAGAAAAAGCGAATTATTGTACAAAGAGGAGGATCATTCCTCCCATCTTATTTTCAGTTTTGGGCCTTTACTGACTAGATTAATATAATGAAGAAGTGGTAGTGATTCCGCACGAGGTGTATGCTTCATTGCAAAGTTCAAAGATTCCAGACACGGCTCTAGAACCCCGTAAAAGTAGGCTTAAAAGAATGGAAAGCGAGTTGCTAGCCCTATTAAACAGTGAAAAGTCACCTGATGAGAAAAGGATCTTGTACCAAGAGGCTTTGCAGAAATTTCTTCATGAGTACGAAGATTATAAGAATCCGACAGAGCTCCCCGTGGTTATTAGGCACAGCGCGAGCAACGCTGAGCATGGCGACACAGGACCTGGGCCCGACGTTAGAGATGACCAACCAAAGAATAACGGAACACAACACATCGAACATGTATTAAAAAGCAGTCTCCCACATACATTGAGGAATAAAGGCTTAAGTCTTTATAATCTATTGAGTGAGGACCCCATCATACAGTGGGGCGATACAGGCGAGGTCATTGTTGAAGGAACAAGGGTACAAGGATCCAACATCGTTGACATTGTTCATGATCTGGTGAGAAAGTGGGACAGGCCCTCACCAACAGGATAGAAGCATATTAAAGCAAGACTACAACAAATAAATGTCCCCAAAACATTGATAGGTAATCTGAATAGGTTAAAAGATTTGGATCAAGTCTCGCATGTGTCACAACTGAGTACGCCATCGCCCCCAGCAGTAGCCTCTCTGAAGAGGAGAAAGAAGAGAACAAACGGCCAACTTTATCCACGTGTCTGTAAAATACGCAAGTGGCTAACATATTAAGTAAACACTATTATGACATTTCTAACCCCGCCTCCTATGGCGGCGTTAACAGACTGTACAGAGGTGTTTACGTAGTAGGGGAAAAAGATGTTGAGAGGTTTTTGAGGGAGCAGGATGCTTATACACTTCATAAGCCGGTGAGAAAAAGGTTTAAATCGGCCAAGACAACAGCGGCTTCGATTGACTCTATTTGGCAAGCGGATTTAACAGACATGCAAAGATAGTCAGTGTATAATGACGGATACCGCTACATCCTATTCATAATAGATGTATTCTCTAGATATCTTTGTTAATTCCACTGAAAAATAAATCGCCTGAAACAGTTGCTAAAGCGAAAACGTTGATGTTAAAAGAATATAGGGTTCCTGGCTATTTTTGTCACGGATATGGGGAAAGAATTTATAGGTCGCACTTTTCAGAACATGCTGACAGAGTTTAATATCAGTTACTACACTAGCAGTTCTATACATAAGGCCTCTTTAGCTGAAAGAGTTCAACGTACCATAAAGGAACGCATACATCGCTATTTTACACATAAAACACAACATACTGTATATATAAACATTCTGGGGTCATTGGCGTCGTCATACAACCGTTCACACCACCGTACGATTGGCACAACACCTAAAGAAGTTTTAGAAAGAATTACGCCCCTAGAGATGAGAAGAGATGGAGCACCGCCACCACACTCTACACATTTCAAAATCAATGGTTATGTAAGGATATCACGTTCGGAAATAAATTCGCGAAGGGATTTGAACAAGGATGGACACGTGAAATATTTAAAGTTAGTGCTATGAGACCTGAAGGCGAGATAATGTATTACGTTGAAGATTTTAATGGGGAAGAGATCGCTGGAGGCTTTTACCGCGAGGAGTTGCAGAAAGTGACATTTAATTTACGAAAAAGTGTTTTTAAAATTGAAAAATTTTAGCAGCAAAGGTTCAGGAAAGAGCAAAAAATGAAAGCTTCAACACCTATATAAAAGCTGCTGCAATAATGAAGCTTAAGTAGTATGCAACATGGCTCCTAGCCACTTCTATGTCACACTCCGTCCTCTTCTTCTCTGTCTGTACACCCTAACAACACCCTGGCCAAGTTTTTGACAGAACTCCACGGACCCATTGAATTGGAGCGTGATTCGTATGAGGTGGGTTTATGTGAACTCCAGTTAGCTACCAAATTTTTAACTCTTGAAAATAAGCAAATCATATATCTGATCCTTAGAAGAATCGATGAGTGCGAAAAATTAGACAACCTTAGACAATACTATGTGATCAGTCGTGTTCAGTGAGGTACAGTACTATAGTATAAATGTAACGCTAGGAATCGGTCATTATGACAGCCATGGACAGTGTGACTGGGTTAAAGAAGAGTCTTGAAAAGTCGTACCTGACAAACGATTTACTTTTTGAAGTTATAAACATAGTCATGCCTGCGTGCACATTGAAGTTAAAATCAACGCTTAGTAGAAATATTAAAGATAAAGAGCTGTTCACAGTTGTGGCTGAGGGCCGATATAGCGCAGCTCTCCAAAGAGATACCTTTCACGAGGCACAACATGACTTGTCCAGCTGAATGTATTAGCTGAAGATGGAGAAATTGGTTGAAAGCTCCCGATCCCCAGACATGTGCTATATTTACAGCAATATCGTAGAGCATCAATTTGTTGGGAACACCCAGGCGCGCCTGCTGCGCAGTGCACACATCCCTAACCATAGAGGGAAAAGTTTGAGCATTACATATGACAAGCCCCATTATGTGAATGTTGTGACTAATCTATTAACCATATCTCAATATATATAAGAACGATTGAGGGAAAAAATTTCCCATTCGATGATGGGAACTTAACAGTGAAGCTACACTTTCGTCGCTTTCAGTTATAATGACCCGAAGGCCTTTCACAGTCTATCGAGGGGTGAGATAGCAGCGTGGGAGTGGGCTTGGGTCCATTTTTACAGCCATTCTACGCACCGCTGTCCACTGGTGAAGATGGGGGCTAGATACCTCGGGAGGAAGGCGTTACAATCAGGTTCTAACGTGGTAGTAGACATAATGGGTGGAACTAAACCTAAAGAAGCTCTAAAAATCATTTAAAACGTACACGGGACGAAATCATCAAAGATGCAGAGAAAAATGTGTGGTGGTGGAAAGAAGAGAGCTGCCAGGAAGAAGGGTTTACCATCACGTGGCGCTAAACGTAAAAGGAAATAAAAAAAGAAGTGCTCTAAGCGTATGAAGCCTATGGCTGATCATTTTTTAAATGATATAAGCTGAGGACACTACTCTCACGAATCATAGGCTGATTACTAGTTGTCGAGAGAGGTGGTACTATTTCTGACTCGTCATGGCGCGTTTCATCCATCCGTGCAGTTCACAATGCTGTAAATCGGAACTGTCCCTCTTTGATATGCCCCCATTCAGGTCTCTATTGAGCATAGTGACTTTATTACAATTAACCCATTAGCCCTTACTTTTTTTGCCCGAGCTGCATACACATGTACGCTAAACTGCATATAGCCCATTCAGATGGAACGGACTGCGATGATAGTTACTCTGCATACCCTGAAACCAACTTTCTACACTCCATGTTCAGCCAGTGTGAGGTGTATTTAAATCAGGTTAACATCTCGGCAGGAACGGGGTATTATCACCTACGAGCCTAGCTGGAGAATGTCCTCAACTCTTCAAAAGAAACGAAGGACACCTTTTTAACCGCCGAGGACTATTATCAGACTAAAGATGAAAGTAGTATAAAGGATAAATTTAAAAATTCTAAAAAAAAGATATACGAGTGTTTTGGCCGTCTTCATACAGACTTCCCGTTCCACGAGAAACTGCTTATGAACGGCGTCGATCTGAAACTAAAGCTCAACCGCACGAGATCTGCATAAATCTGGGGTCTGATCAAGAAGAGGGGGCAAAACCCGTTGTGATTCACATTATGGAAACATATTTACATGTACGCCGAGTGAAATTAAGTTCCCCGAAATATGTAGAAATTGAGAAAAATTTAATACGCGCCACAGTAAAATACCCAATTAACAGAGTACAGATCAAACTGTACACGGTGCCCGCCGGGTTGGCCTCGAAGCAACTAGAAAACGTGACCCTGGGAGTTCTACCTAAAAGGATATTAATTGGAATGCAGGATCACGCTTCGACGAATGGAAAATATAAAAAGAGCGCCTTTAAATTCGAGAATTTCGGCCTTAAAAATATAACTCTATACGTAAATGGCGTCGCATTGGGTGGGCCTATGATTGCTGATTACTCATCAGACGCTGTGTTCCCGCTCTGCGCGAGAGCTTATAGTAGTCTGACTCATAATGCAGGTGCCTGTGACAAGCTTGGGTTTGGCGTAACGCAGAAAGAATTTGTGGAAGAATTTAACATTAATTCATTTGATATTACCCCTGACTTGTCTGCTAGTATAAACACACACTTAAGTCCACAACAATGTGGGAACATCTCTGTCAGGTTGGAATATGCCAACCCTATAGACGTGCCTATTAGCGTACTCGTGTACCTCGAATCACAGGCTCTAATAGAAGTTGACCGTTTCAGGAACGTGGTCACAGACTTTTAAAATGGACGCGAATACACTCCAGAGAGTAATGAAAAGTGACCGAATCACACTCTCCAAATTTATCGGCATGTTTGCGAAGAATGAAATATTGAAATTGCCAACTACGAGAAACTGGTACGAGATTATCGTGAACACCGACATTGTGGGGGGTAAGGGGATTCATTGGTTTGCAATCTATTTTAAAAATAGGGAAAGAATGTACTATTTTGATTCACTCGGCACTCAGCCCTGGAATGACTGTTATAGTAAAATTTATCGAGCAGATACATGTGCCTGAAATTGTATGGAATCCTTACCGTTTCCAAGGATATTTTAGTAACACTTGCGGCATGTATTGTCTTTCATTTCTCTTGCACATGTCACGTGGGAAGGGATTTATAAATTTTTAAAAATTATTCGATTTGTGCGTCACTGAAATGAATGATGAAACGGTATGCAGACAAATAAAAAAGGTTCCCATATGTTAGCACCCGCTGTATTGTGTAAAGGTGTGTATCTATATTGTGTAAAGGCGTATTTGTAAAATGTCGCCATTAAGGCTTATTTAATGGACGCTGGTTCCGCTTTGTACATGTGTTCTACCATTTAATAAATTAAATGAAAATACAATGCGTTTTGTTCTTAACCCCAAAAAATACTTTCATTACTTCCTCGACGACCTGGCATTCGTTGGACCGGATGTGAGCCAACACCTCGACCTCTGTATTCAGGTCGCTGGGTTGGTTGTGCGGTAAAGCCTCCATATCATTTATTCCTCTTTCATCAAAACGAAAAGTAGCTATAACACGTTCAAGTTCCGTTTCGCTCCTTTAAGGGGAAGTTAACATGATTAGTTCATACTGAACCAAATAAAGTTAAGTAAAATTAAAGTTTAATGAAAGAGATACAATAAGAGAAAATGCAGATTAGGACGCCTGGCAAATTATAATCACAAAGCAGATATCCTGACAGTTTTCAAAAGTAAGAGTGCTAAGACATCGTCTGGCGGCACCGGATCTCGAACCCGGGCCCGCAGGCAATTCTTAAAAGTTTTTAATATTTCTAAAATCCTACTGCAGAGCTGTCTATAAAATTTTAAATTATCGATAAATGTATTATTAAAACCACACCATATATATATATATATATATATACATGCCGAAATAACCGCGAAGGAAACAGAGAATGGGCAATAATTAAAAACAAGTACACTAATTTACAGCTCAAAAGAATGAATAGCTGGGTGTGCTACGCTTCGTTTGCCGACACCGGGTCTCGAGCCCTGGCCTGCAGGCAATTCTTAAAAGTCTGGGTGCGCTACGCTTCGTTTGCCGACACCGGGTCTCGAGCCCTGGCCTGCAGGCAATTCTTAAAAGTTTTTAATATTTTTAAAATCCTTCTGCAGAGCTGTCTATAAAATTTTAAGTTATCGAGAAATGTATTATTAAAACCACACCATATGCATATTGGGCAATAATTAAAAACCTATTGTTTTCACCAAAATACACACAGAGGAATATATATATATGAATATAGACTTCGTTTTATTACGGCTTTTTATAAATTATTTAACACTGAATGAAACGTTGTATACAGACCGAGAATAAACCAAAAACTAGTTTTTCAAAACACATTTATTATGGCCTTTTATAAATTAGCTAACACTGAATGAACCGCAGTATATAATCACAAATTAATTACTTACATTTTAATATCGTCTTTATTGAACGGTTCTTGCATTTCGTCACAAATTTTTGCAACAGTCTGCGTTGAGAGAAGTTCATTCCGGTCTGCAGCGTTGAAAATTAGATGCGTTGCCTCAGTATAGAAATCTTCAACTTCAAACAAATCCGGAGAGTTGTAGAGAGACTCTTGGCTCATGGCGAGGTATTTCAAAAGCACTGTTCCAGAAAAAAACGACTGAATTGAGGCCCTGAGATGAAAGTGCCCCCTTTTATAAATGGGATCGTAATTGTGAGCATCCCACAATATACGATTCGTGAGCTTCCTATTGGCTATCAGTGAAATTTGGGTGGTGCTTAACGCACAGGCCCGCCTAGCCCCCAACCAGAGGTTCTGGGCTCCGCCCACAGGGTTGTGATTGGCTGCCCCGTGAAATCTTGGGCGTGTCAGATATACCCATTCGTAGAGAGAGAGAAACGTGTTTTTTTTATCTTGTATTCTGTCGCCGATGAGTTGGTGGGGGAAGGATGATTTGATCGTATGACAGGCATCCAATTATATGAAGTGCTTTACGAGGTTGGAAGATAGATTTGTAAACGGTTTATTGTACCCCATCTAAAATAGGTTCGGAAAAATTAATTATCTCCTCTGAAAATAAAACGTCAGAACGTGGAAAATATTTTAAAGCCAATTACCCATGAATTCGTAAACAATTCTCGTAGCTGTAAAGTTTTTATGACATGCGTATAAATGAAAATTCGTCTGTGCATGAAGGCTCGCCTACCCCACCATATACTGGGGTAATAGGACCTCACTTGTATATCCTCGATTGTCGGAAAAGGAAGGGCTTTCGTGATATTCGAAGATATATTTGGAATTCGGGTACAATTCGCATATGTTTGAGAGAAACGCTAAACTGAATTCTCAATTGCGCGTGAAGTTTAAGCTTTATGACGTCTATGCCTCGAAACAATAAAACTTCTGCTCAAGGAAGTTTATCTATCGCCTTCATCAAACTCCACAATTTCCAGAACGCTGTTTAATATAATTGTGTATATATATATATATATATATATATTATATATATATATATACATATATACAGGGTGTCCCATAAGTCCGGCATCATAGGAGAAATTCATATTTTTCTATTTATACAAACCATAATTATGCTCGGGATGCCAATTTCCCGTCCACCATTCTTCTTCAGTGACGAGGCTGTTTTTTATGGAAATGGTGAGGTAAAATGACAGAACACCCGCTACTGGTCTCAAAACAACCCTCACTGGTATACCTCTTCAAAGGAACAAGGTGCATCTCGGGTGATGGTATGGTGTGGCATTTGGAAGGATCACATCATAGGCCCCCTCTTTTTCGATGAACATGTCACTGGAGGCACCTACTTACGTATGCTCAAGGAAGAACCATTTCCCAGTGTCTTGAACGAATAAGGAAATTTCCCAACATGGTTCCAGCAAGACGGCGCTCCTGCACATTACAGCACCCAAGTAAGGGAATACCTGTACCAACAATTCCCTGGTCATTGGATAGGACGTCGAGGGCCTGCGGAATGGCCAGCTAGAAGCCCGGAATTCACGCCATTAGATTTTTATCTCTGGGGCCACTTGAAAGCGCTGGTATACGCAGAGAAAATTAGGAGTGTTGAACATTTGCGGCAGCGCATTATTGGGGCATGTAACACCATTAATCCTGACATCATTCACAGTGTGCTTGCTGACTGGGTATCACGTCTGAATTTGTGTATTGAAAACAATGGTGAACATATTGAGCACGTTCTGTAAATAAAAGGTTTTGTTTTGCCTTTTTTTATTATTTTTCCTATGATGCGGGACTTATGGGACACCCTGTATATATATATATATATTTTTTTTTTCCCATAAATATTTATGTCCTTCTATTGTTCAGCTATTTGCTATTTACATTGTTTAATTAGGAATTGTTGTTCAGGTAGGATTTTGTTTATACCGCTTTTGCCTTCTCTTCATTTCCCTCCTTTATCACCGCTTTTGGCTTCTCTTCATTTCCCTTCTTTATCATATTTCCTTTCTATTTATTCGTTTGTGCTGTACATTTTAATGCTATGTGTACCATTTGTCCTGTTTTAATTTGCTGAAGTTACAGATGAAAAAGAACGTAATGTACAATTCAAGTTAGCCGGAGACAGAGTTAATTAATGCAATTTGACGTGATTATAAATTTTGTGTACGCTTCTTGTACCAATTTTCAGAATTTATTAGATTAACTTTTTTCTGGAATTGTACATATATAGGCTAGGGCCGCTAGGCTCTCCTTTGCTTTCGATGGCGTCGGCCAGAATTGTTCATTATGGCGAAGGTCAAGTTTTACACTCCATCTTAGACCTACTTTTTAACGGGGATATATATATATATAAATATATATATATATATATAAGAGAGCGAGAGAGAAAGAGAGAGAGAGAGAGAGAGAGAGAGAGAGAGAGAGAGAGAGAAGAGATTTGTACATATATAGGCTCACCTTTGCTTTCGATGGCTGCTTCGGCCCGAATTGTTCATTCTGGCGAAGGTCAAGCTTTACACTCCACCTTAGACCTACTTTTTAACGGGGATATATATATATATATATGTTAACCCTTCCGTCTATTTCCTGGGTTGGTTCGAAGTTGACGGGGGTTCGAGTTAGGTGGCAGCAACGGATGTGTGACTTGTAGTAGTTTTCTTCTATATTACTCTCCGAGCTTCTTCTATAGTGGCTCGGAGGACTCTGGTAGAATTATTAAAATTCTCTGAAGATTCCCGGATTCGTCTTATATCGTATCGGGGAATTTGACTGACTTAAGTTCCTGAAGAGAACAAGGCTCGAAGGAGAAGATAAAGACTATTTCTTACTGGATTTTACTGCAAAAAGGTACAGCCTTTGAATCTATTTCTTCATAACATATGGACGATTTTAGTTGGGTTTATATACCCCAAAACTGCTAACATCATTATTATTAAATGTTGAAAAGGCTGCATTATTTTGCCCAATATTTGAAAATAAAGTAAATCTTTTAGCTGTGGTAAGGTTTAAACGAATAAACAAGATATTTGAAGATGAAGCCATATTTTTATCTTAAACCGCGTATTTTCAGATCTGATGCTATCATGATCTGTCAAGTTAACTAAAAGTCGAAAATGAACTATGCATCTTTACACTAAAATATGAAAATTAAAGTAAAAATTAACGGTTTAAGATTTACAATTGAATGCTTAGGCAAGACGTGACTTCATCTTTTATACGAAGAGAGAATGTATACAAAATATGAACATTGCAAAGCTTAAGCAGGATTCATTATTAAGCGAAATCTAGAAAAAATGATTAAGATATTTTTAAAAGACAAGTCACCAATTATTTGGCAAAGTAGAAAGCAAATCAAAAATTTTATCCAAACTCGCGTTGGGTGATTTTGGTCCTTATGTAAAAATGAATACACACACGTACATACATTTGATTATAGGCATTATATAAAGTTAAATATATACGAATATACAGGATTATATAAATACATGAACCATATAACGAATTTTTAAAATGGATACAAGAAATATATATATGAATACAAGAATTACATGAAGAATAAAATAGTATAGGAATATGGGAATTATTTATGGTTCATTTTTACAGGGCTCTCTCTTCTAGAATGCTATTAATATGATAATGTAATATCGTAACTAATGCTAATTAGATGATAACTATGGGTTTTATAATACAGATTTATATACACAACATAAGTCGGGTGGTTAAATCTAGTTCACGTGGTCTGGGTACGCACTCTTGGTCGTGCATAAATAGTTTCATGTTGTTCCGTGTCTCTTGGTTTTCTCTGTTCCCAGAATGATCTTTTCACCACAAATATACCGAGGATAATAGCACATACAATAATGATACTAATGGCCGATGTTGAGAAAATTGTTACAGGTTGTAGTATTTATTTGTAAGAGGTTATTTTGGTTATCATCCGAAATTTTAAACCGGCTCAATTGATCATTCCATTCAGGGGCATGTAGCTCGGGTAGGATGGTTACAGGTTTTATTGAGAGATTTAAGATCTCTATAACGGGTTTAAATTTAATTTGCGACGGGAAGGGGTATGAGTTATTAAGGGTAACCTTGTACAGGTTGTATATTTGGAGGGTTTTTGAACGCAAGGAGCAACCAATTGGTAGCCGAATAACCATAGGGATTGTGATGAGAGAATAATTCGACGGACACTCGAGAGTAGCGGCAGTCCTGTTCGCGAAAGAAACCCAGATGTCTGGTCCAATTCGTAGTTGGACGGTTTTAGGGGAATTAAATTTTTTAAATGAACATACCGGGGCATGCCGGTCACGAATTAAGTCGATAAAGCAAGACCTAGTAGTTGGAAGAATAACTGGTTTGAGTGGAGGGCAAACGAGTTGTTTATTTGGCTGCGGGAATCGGCAATGCCGGACGTCGCTATCTGACATCATAGAATAGGCTGACAGATCTTTGGTGAGGAAAAGGTAAGGTGGTACGGTGGGTAAATACAATCGATAGACATTAGAGTTGTTTTGGTAGGGTGTTGGGAAAAGGTGAAATTTATATATGTCGTAAGTGAGTACATCGAAAAATGGTATAATTATGAGGTATGTGTAGGGGCGTGGTCCATGTACAGTCCAGGTGTATTCTAGAAATTGGGGGTAATTAGTGTGGTTGAGTGGGAATATGGGTGATAATTTTAATTGTGTCTGGGCGGTGTGAATCAAGGACTGAAGTGTTTCCCATGGTATTAGGGTGGAAAGAGTGAGTTTTCCATGGGCTAGCTGGGTTGCACGCAAAACCTTGGAATGAATCGTAATTATTCGTTGTAAATACTTATCGATTAGGGTTACTTGTAGGTTAATTATCTCTACTAATTCTAGATATCTTTTGTGTTCTTTGTATTGAGCTAACATGCATTCAAGGTATGTGAATCTGTCCGAAAGGGAGTGGAGGAAGCGATTGTTTTCGTGTAGTGACCAAATAGTTTGTTCTAACATGTGTCCATTATACTGTCGATTTCGCGCGAAGAGATTCAATTTGAATTCGATTCTTTTAATATCTTCTTCGGTTGCTAATCCGAATAAACCCTTGAATATTTGTCCTCTTATATCTTTTAGTCCCTTTTTTTCTTTGATTAATTTTTTCCGAGGTTTTCCATAATCCTATATGGGCCATCCCATTTTGGATATAATTTGCGATGAGCACCTGGCGGTTTCACGCTCTTCAGATAACATCGCATACCGACGATTATAGTCCGTTGACGGGGATGACGCCTATGTTGCTCTTGCTCCATCTGTTGGTTTCGTTGGTCGAAGGCATAGCGGATTATGTCAAAAATCTTGAAAGATCGTTCAGCTAGTTGCTGATTTGCTTCTGCCATTTCGGAAGATGTTAGAACTACCGGGTCGGTTTGGTCGGGCAAATCAAAAGGTAGACGCTTGTCGTAGTGATAGAGGACGAAATGAGGGGTGTCCCCGATGGACACATTATAGCCATTGTTGATGGCTGTTTGTACCATGGGAAGGGAATTATCCCATGTACGGGAGGATGCATCGACAACGTGGCGCAGGGCTTCTAAGATCTTTCGATTGTGCCTTTCTACTAAGCCGTTTGCCTTCGGATGGTATGCACAATGTGTGTATTTTTAATTTTACACATGTTACAGAGTGACTCGAACAGTTTGGAAGTGAAACTAAGGGCGTTATCCGAGATTAGGATGGAAGGAGTGGTATGAATTTGGATGATGCGTTCCACTAGGGCTCTTGTCACAGTTTCCGAGGTCTGGAATGGCAGCTACTTCGCTGTAACGCGAGAAGTGGTCCGTAAGCACAATTATGTACTGATTTCCCTTTGATGCTTTGGGAAATGGTCCCAGTATATCCATTCCAGTTCTTTGCCAGGGCCTTTGGCATACTGGATATCGATGCATAGGAGCTGTGGATGGTACGTTGCCTTTGTGTTTTAAACACGATGGACATTCGGTGATCTATTCGTGTACCTTTCTGTTCATTTCGGGAAAATGGTATCGCTCCAAAAGACTCTTGATGGTGCGATCCGGCCCCATGTGGCCATACAAAGGTGAGTCGTGACAAAGTCCAATGGCTTTATCGACGAGATCCTTTGGTATCTCCACGAGATCGTTTCCATCTTCGTTCCTGAAATGTACGAGCCCATCTTTGAGGTTGTACTGTTCTTTTACCTTCGATGGTTCCTTTTGTTCCAGGCGCGCCCGAAGGTTTTGGGTGTGTTGGTCCTGTTGTTGGGAGTATTGCAGACACTCGTGGTCGAACACAGGAAGAATTCCTATTTTATTCACTTGGGCGTCGGGCTTGAGCCTCGACAATCCGTCTGGAATAACTTGAAGTTTTCCTGGTTTGTATACGATTTTTGCCGCAAAGTCCTGAATCAACAGAGCCCATCTACTCAACCGTCCTTCAAGTAACTTGTCCTTGAAGAGGTATGTGAGTGGCTTATGGTCAGTCTTGATAGTTACATCGTAGCTATAGACGATATTTCGGTCCGTAGTGGAATAATTCCGTTGAGGTGCAGAGAGAAGTTGACTGGCATAAGCAATGGGTAATTCCACACCATCTATGTCCTGTAATAGGACGGCTCCTAGTCCATAGGAGGAAGCATCGGTGGCTATGACGAAGGGTCTTGAGTAATCAGGATATTGTAGGATGGGCTGACAGGTTAGTTTACCAATTAAAGTTTCAAAGGCATGTTGGTGATCAGATTCCCAGTTAAATTTAGAATTTTTCTGGAACAAATTAGTAATGGTTTTAGCAATATTTGAAAATTGGGGGATGAAATTCCGATAGAATCCGACAAAACCAATAAATGCACGGGCGTCGTCGATGGTTTTGGGTACAGGGTACCGTTCCAGCGCTTCGAGTTTGGCTGGATCAGGTTTAATTCCTGTGGACGAGAGTAGGAATCCTAGGTATACCAGGGATTCTTGTAAAAAATTGCACTTTGCAAGCTTCAGTTTAAGGTGTGCTTTTCTCAAGCGTGATAGCACATTCTGAAGGCGTTGAAGTGTGTTTTTATGTCCGAACTGTAGACGATAATATCGTCAAGATAAACGAGCGCTTCGACACCTAATAGGTCGGAAAGGACTATATTCATCAACCTAGAGAAATTAGCAGGCCCATTTCGGACTTAGAAAGGTAAAACCTGGAATTCGTATTGGCCTCGGTTAGTGGAGAAAGCAGTCAATGCCCGAGATTCGGGACTGACCTCCATTTGCCAATAACCGGATGCTAAATCGAGGGATGAAAAAAATTCGCTTTCCCTACGTTCAGAATTGTTTCCTGCATGTTTGGAATCGGGAAACGGTCCGGGATAGTAATGTGGTTCAGGCGTCTAAAATCTACACAAGGGCGAGATGTTCCGTCCTTTTTGGAGACGAGAATCATAGGAGCGGACCAGGGACTAGCTGAAGGCTGAATGACATCCTGCTCCAACATGTCCGTGATGCGTTCCTCGATAGTGACTAATTGGGAATGTGGAACCCGATCGGGAGGAATGAAAATGGGTTTGGAATTGGGTTCCAACTTGATTTCAAAAGGGACCAAATTAGTTCGGCCCAGAGGATCTCCTTTTAGGGCAATCACATCTCTATTTCTTATCAGAAATCGAGAAGTGATTCCATTAGTTTGGGATCCTGTAAAGCTGGTGACTCCTGAAGGGAGTGCTCCAGACATTTCTTATATTCTTTTTTTAATACTGAAAGATTTAACTCTAAGGAACTGGAAACACGATTTATCGTACTGGTGGGGAAATCTGAAACTATTTCTACTGTGGAAACAGTTCCTATTTTCTGATTTGAAGTTAATTCTATAGGGCTTTTTCCTTTGTTTAAACAAACAACAGGGATAGCTGAATTCTGACTCTGACTAAGGACTTTGGCAATAGGAACATCTCTTTTCAAATTGCTTTTCTCTGTAATCAGAGTACGCTCTGACTCTAATAATTTTCCTTGACTGTCGACTACTTTTGCTAGGAAACAAATCTTCTCATAAGGTGCTACTGTTATATGCTCGGTAGGGCATATGAAAAATTGTGAATCTGACTCTGGTTCGGCGACTAAAATTTGCCTTATTGGCTGAACTGAAACTGGCTGAACTGAAACTGGCTGACTGGAAACTGGCTGACTGGCAACTGACTGTGTTGATCCAACTGGATTCAACAACTGGAACTGATTACCCTGGGGTCTGATTTCTGGAGCGGTTGTCCCTCTGGATGCAACCGGCTGACTTGAACTGCTATCAAGTGGAGGGGGTTTCCTATTTCTTTCGAAAATCTGAACTGAACTAATTCTATTAGCATTAAGCTGTCTGTGATTCTCACGGAGATGGTGTGTCCGATTTCGACACTTTACTAACTTTCCGGCTGGGTAAATCTCCCATTGATTCCGGTTAAAAAAATCCATACTTAGTAGGATATCTGTCTGAAAGGTGGCGACTGTGTCAATGTAGGGTCTAAAAAGGGCTCGAAATGTCTTCTGTTGGGGGACCTGGGTCATATTCTACGGGATTACCATACACTGGAGGGTGTTCTTGAAAACTGTACTCTGGGGAAAACGATTCCTCCACGGGTACTTCTACGTACCGAACTAGCTGACCTTGCTGGTTGTACTGGGGTTTGTACATGGGGTAAGAGTGTGGTTGACCCTGTGGTCGTAAGCTATTGGGTTGGTGGTTCGACTGAGGATGGGAATGGTCTGGTTTCTGGTGATTGGAGGACTTTTGGGATATGTTTTGGGAACGTGGGTGGTTTGGTTCCTGAAAGTGGGGTCTATACCCTGCAGGGGCTTTATCAGCACACTTTTGGCGATCGCCAGCGCGATGACCATGTTCGTGACAGTGGAAGCAATAAGAAGGATAATTACACTGACTTATCATGTGCCCAAAGCTATCGCAGTTAAAACACTGTGGAGGAGGGCGTGCATTCTGGGTTTGGGGGGGCTTGTTTCTGGGGTGGTGTTCCCTGCATTGGCCCCGATTTATAGGGTTGTTGTTGTTGCTGTTGATGTTGTGGTTGCTGCTGCTGAATGTAATGTACGGGGCTCCAATAAACCTTATCCCCCCCGCCGATGGCCTAAACCATTAGAGGTACAGTAAAACTAAACATACCTTACAAAAGAGAATTTAATCCTGCATTTAATGATAAACAATTAAAACTTGGTGTGCCCGCCATTGGCTTCCAAGACAGCCTGAATTCGCTTTGGGTAGCTTGCCAAAAGTGACGTAAATAGATCTTGATCGTTACGCAAATTTGCTAAAACAGTTTCACTGTGTTGCGTCATTGTATCCTTCGAAAATCGATTTGCTGCAGGTTCTTGAAACAAGAGACATTCAACCTTGTCCTTTATAACTGATCCAATGTGTTCACAGACGTTCAGGTCAGGAGAATTTCCTGGCCATTCTTCATTTCCAAAGAAATCGATCTCATGGTTCCGCAACAACTGTTGAGTGGCTAATGCCTTAAAGCAGGGGGTCTTATCGTGCAGAAATGTGACCTGATCGACATCCATAACATTGTTTGGGTTTCTTAGAAAAGGAATGACATGCTGGGATAGAATAATATCACGAAAATACATCCCAACTCTGACCATTTGACTTCAGCACCCACATGAGGTTCTTTGCAGTGAACAAAACAAACACACCAACAAAGTCTGGACTTTTTAATAATTCGCGATAATGTTCATTTTGGTAGTTAGGCTGACGTGTTACGTAAACAAAAAATTCATCGGAGACAGCTAAATGCATGAAATCATCCACATCCCAATCTTCAAGATAATGGGCAAACCACATTCTGTCATCGATGTTAAGTTGAGTTTTTCTTGGCTTTAGAAGTTCATGCCAAGGCTTTAAACCTTGCCTATGACGGTACAGTCGAATGATCTCACCACTAACGATCTTTCCTCTCAA
Source organism: Bathynomus jamesi (assembly GCA_023014485.1). Lineage (NCBI taxonomy): Eukaryota > Metazoa > Arthropoda > Malacostraca > Isopoda > Cirolanidae > Bathynomus > Bathynomus jamesi. The sequence continues at coordinate 201,177 of JAJOZX010004319.1, read as the reverse complement.
CTCTTCGATCTCTCTAGAAAGTTTAGCACAGCTGTTTTTCCGCTTACGCGTACCGCTTTCAATGATGTCCTTTGTTTCCTGAGAGAGTGGCAAATTTGAGCGCCCAGATTTGGTTGTATCCATTTCACATTCATCCAAAGTTTTATTCCAATTTCTTTTGAAGAAGTCCTCACTTCTTCGCAACTTTTTGGCAACCCATGAACGTGTTATAAAGGTGGCTCCAGCATCACGAGCTTCCCGAAATGTTATTGCTCGTATGCGATCTATCACACGTTGCCTCTCCGAATCACCAATTAATTGAGAAGCCATTATATTATTACTTTATCAGCTAGAGTAATTTTAATACCTGCAATAAATAAGAATTTTATATATTTTTTATAATCACTAAAAACTATTTCGATATAAGTAAACATGTAAGCTGCAAATGGGGGGCTGAGGTTTTTTGGAACCCCTTACAGGGGTTTCTCTACCCTTTCGGTAGTTCTGGTTTGCTAAATCGGGGTAATGTTCCCGTGTTTTGTTTATGGCTACACTTACAGGTTTGTCAACATTTAAAAACTCCTGAAACTTTTTTTTAGGTGCTCCGGGTAGGTTTTGGTAAATAGTTGTTGTTGCTACTATTAGATTTCTTTGTTTCGAAGTGAAAGTAATGCCACACGCATTTTCAGCGGCACGGAGGGCTTCTCCTACAAGTTTATGTGTTCGTGTAATAAAATTGTTTAAATCTTCATGTTCTTCTTTCTTCCATTTAGCTTGGAAGACTGCTTGTAACGTGGCTAAGGGTTGTGCAAGTGTTATTTCTTTAAAAAATTCTAATAAGTTTTGTTTAAAATTGTCCCATGTTGTAGCTTCGCTAATAGATGGGACGTAGGTGACTGTGTCATGAGCATTCCCTTCTTTAGGGTCGATAAATCTTTTTGCTTCCCTAATTTTTATATCATCATCGGTGATGTTTTCGCGTAAGAAATGTTGCTCTAAAGACTCAATCCAAGGTCTTACGCGTGGTTCAACAAAGTGATTATTTATGGTTCCCTTAAAAATTAAAACAGTATGGGGAAGGTTTACTAGTCTGCCTAAGTTAATGTACGCTGGGGCAGTGGTTTGAGACTGAGACATATTGGCTTGTTCTGGATCTAAAGTTTGTGTGTTTGGGAGTATGCTTGAAGGGTGCGGGGTAGGTGTAAAAATGGGTGTAGGGAAATTTTCGATGTCAGAGAGCGCACCGTCTGAATTGCTCATATGTGAAGGTACTATTAATGTTTTAATTAGGTCTGCTTGACCGATCTTAATTTATGGAATGATCACTTAAGGGGTTCTCCTAACTACACTATCTAAAAAAATACACATTAAATAAATGCACAATAATTTGCCTAACTAGGGGAGAATTTGAAAAGATTGCAAACAAAATAAAAAATGTAAACAAGATTTCACTCGAATGTACGTGAAGGTATGGTAATACTATGTTTGGTACATTAAATAAAATTATATATAACTAGAATAGTAAAAATAACTGAAAATAACTCTGAAAATAACTCTGTGAATTTTAACTCTGTGACATTAAATCTGTGATATTTAATTCTGTAACAATAACTCTATGACAATTAACTTCTGTGACAATTACTGTTTCAATAAAAAAAATGTATCACTGGTCTCTGAAATGTTCAGTGTTTTTTGTTAATTCTGGCTCAATACTAAATATTAACTGTTAATAATACTGACTTTTCAAATGTTTAGAGATTATTTAAAAAAGAGTTTTGTACTTAACAAGATTCCTACGACGAAATCCTTAGAGACGTGTCCTGAAGACGTGTCTTGCTGGCCACTTGTTCTTGGATGAAAACTAGGCGTGGAGAACTTGGAGTCGTGACGCACCGGTTCAAGGGTGGATGTGACGAACTAGAAGTCATGACACGCCGGTCAACTGGGTGTTGGTTCTAGTTCCAGGGTCTGGAAGACTGGAAGAATCCTGGATGCAGAAGTTGTCAGTCGTGAAGATCCTGGTTAAAGGGTCGCCAGTTGTTAACCCATCCGTCTATGGCCTGGATTGGTTCGAAGTCGACGGGGGTTCTAGTTAGGTGGCAGCAACGGATGTGTGACTTGTAGTAGTTTTCTTTTATATTACTCTCCGAGTTCTATAGTGGCTCGGAGGACTCTGGTCGACTTATTAAAAGTCTCTGAAGATTCCCGGATTCGTCTTATATCGTACCGAGGAATTTGACTGACTTAAGTTCCTGAAGAGAACAAGGCTCGAAGGAGAAGATAAAGACTATTTCTTACTGGATTTTACTGCAAAAGGGTACAGGTAGTGCTCAGCCTTTGAATCTATTTCTTAATAACATATGGACGATTTTAGTTGGGTTTATATACCCCAAAACTGCTAACATCATTATTATTAAATGTTGAAAAGGCTGCATTATTTTTCAGATCTGATGCTATCATGATCTGTCAAGTTAACTGAAAGTGGAAATTGAACTATGCATCTTTACACTAAAATATGCAAATTAAAGTAAAAATTAATGGTTTAAGATTTACAATTGAATGCTTAGGCAAGACGTGACTTCATCTTTTATACGAAGAGAGAATGTATACAAAATATGAACATTGCAAAGCTTAAGCAGGATTCATTATTAAGCGAAATCTAAAAAAAATGATTAAGAGATTTTTAAAAGACAAGTCACCAATTATTTGGCACAGTAGAAAGCAAATCAAAAATTTTATCCAAATTCGCGTTGGGCGATTTTGGTCCTTATGTAAAAATGAATACACACACTTACATACATTTTATTATAGTCATTATATAAAGTTAAATATATACGAATATACTGGATTATATAAATACATGAACCATATAACACATTAATTTTTAAAATGGATACAAGAACTATATAAATGAATACAAGAATTACATGAAGAATAAATAGTATAGGAATATGGGAATTATTTATGGTTCATTTTTACACACACACACACACACACACACACACATATATATATATATATATATATATATATATATATATATATATATATATATATAGAAAGAGAGCGCGCGAGAGCGAGAAAGAGAGAAAGAGAGGGATTCCTGCTAGGATACCCTGGTTTCCCATTTATCTACCAACCGTGGAAGGACCCGCCGTCACGGGTCTCGAACCCGGCGCATATAGTTATGTGTGCGTAATATTTTATCGGCGTATAGGCGGGGTGTACGTGCATTTGTCCAAACGTTGTATACACTGTGCCAACTGGGTGATCAAGCCAACTAGCTGATGAAGTCAACTGGCTGATTAGGGGCTTATAAGACTAGACTGCAAGCGCTGGGATGAAGTCTTAATATGCGCTTGTCTCCTGCCAAGCGAACACCTCTCTTCCTCTCTCCTTCTCCTCTCTCTCTCTTAGGTTAGGTATACCCCTTTGGGGGGTGAGTCCCACCTTCTCCCTCAAAGAGGTCTCCCCCAGTGGGAGTTCATTGCAACTTGGGGGATAACTCCGCCCCAAGTTGCATAACCTCTTGCAACAACCCCCTCCCCCTTTGTTGCATAACCTCTTGCAACAAGGGGAGGGGTTGTCACTCATTGCAACATTGATCAACATTTGCAATTGCATTGCACTCTCTCCTTTTGCGCCCATGCTACTCGCGGCGAACATGATAAAACGAGTAAATGCATCACTGATGTAGGACTCGAGACCCTTTCTTGTGGTTTCAGTCTCGAAATTATTTTCTGGTCTCGGTCTCGGCTATGGTGGTCTCGACTACATCACTACTGAGTAGTGACGTAGGACTCTAGATCGGTCTCGAGACCGTTTTTCCTGGTCTCGGTCTCAGCCAAGGTGGTCTCGATGACATTGATGACAAGAAACTGGACGAGAAGCACTAAAGCATCGCCAAAGAAATAAACTACCCCCACCAAGTTTAACCGTAGGAAGGATGTTTTTTTCGTCGAAAGCAGTATTTGATTTTGCCAAACATACCGTTGCTCGTTGTTCCCACATAATTCAATTTTGGTCTCGTCTGTCCAGAAAACTTTCTTCCAGAACGCAAATCCATCATTTTGATGATCTTTAACATACTTTAAACGAGTTTCTTTGTGCGCTTTTCGTAGCAGAGGTTTTCTTTGTGCAACTCTTCCATACAGACTATCCTTTCTCAACGTATGAAGTACAGTAGAGGGATGGACATCGACCTCAGATAGTCTTAATGTTTGGTAAATATCACCTGCAGTCACTCGTGGATTCACAGCAGCCATTCTTTCAATCGGTCTAGGTGTACGTTCTGAAATCTTAGAAGGTCGTCTACGCCTTCGTAGAATCTTGATTGCTGCAAAGCCTTTCCATTTTTTTATAACTGCAGCAACTGTCGTAAATGGAAAGCGAAGTTCTTTTCCTATCTTCCTATAATTCTTTCCAGATTCAAGTGCAACAACAACAGATCTCTTAAGATCTGTAGACAACACTTTATCACGACGAACCATTCCTTGCGAATGGTTTGTACAGTCATCCGTCTTCCAGGAAATTTCACAAAGAAAATTATAGAATTCAGAATTGCCAAAAGTCTCTAATCAATAAACAGCCAACTTCTGATAAAAATTTTAAATTCTTGAAACCTAAGGTGGACACACAAAGCATTAAGTAATTTCGCAAATAACTGTACGAAAACTTTTGCATTTTAACTTTTTCTTATTAGTTTTAAATTCTTTGATGTTTTACATGATATGTTGGAATTAAACTAATTTTTTTATTTGTTAATTTTTCCCAAACGAACGGTAAACTTTTGATAACTATTCTATGTACAACAGATGAGGACGAACATAACTGAAGTATTTCTCTGTAGGTATACTTCCGAGCGCCCAATATATATATATTAGGCCGGGTCGAAATTTTACATTGAAAAGGTACATATTGTGAGGGGTTTGAATGGAACACAGGAAACCCCTCATAAATTATTTTCGCTGTTTAAAGCCTCCTACACCTGGCACAATTTTTCACTTTTTGACCTATATTGAAGAATATTCCATTTATACGAAACTTACTCTACATTCAGGTTTTTTGATGACATAAATCTATATTAACGTATAATATTTTATTTAATAATGTACAGTATTAGGAAAATTAATTAAGTACAACAATATATTCAGAAGAAAAAATTAGAGGCATAATAAATGTGCTAAAATTGAATTCACTTTTTCATTGTTCCTTATCACATCAAAAGGGAAGAAATTTTCAATATCATTAGGAAATTTTATTTCATACGTTTCTTACTCATTCCATTGGGCCTTCCATTCATGGAAAAGAAGCTATCTCCAGTGGCTTACATCGAGCCTGTAGTAGCTCATCGTCGCTAAAATTGTTTAGCAGCGGTGGAGGAGTAATGATCTCTTTTAGCCAATCGCTCATCTCGGTGTAGTCAGTAGATGGGAAATTGAGGGTTCGAGGCAACTCAAAGTTTCTGGTACCTGAAAATCCTGTTCTTGAAAGGATGATTTTCTGAATAGCTTGCTCCCTAATTTCTAGTCTCTTGTCAGTTACCATTGATATGAGTATATTTTCTGGGTGGGCAAAGTAGGAGTTTTTCTTTAATACTGGTTCTATGACTGATCTATGTTGTTCATCTAAATTTCGAAGCAAGCACATTAAATGCCAAAAGTTATTTGCACCATCAGTTGCATATGGATGAGATTTTATCCAAAACCACCATGGAGCATAAAACTGCATAATAATCTTGACTATATCTTGACCGTTTTGATCGGGATTTGGCGTTGAAATATATAAGTGAAGACCATGTTGGCTAGAGTTAGCCAGCGAGCATGGTGAAGGGTACCTGGGGATCGAGTAGACAGATCTTGAGGAGTGTCTCCAGTTTGCACTACCAGACACATATCATAGAGATATTTTTGATCACTGCTTAGCTCCTTCACAACATTTGCTGGAATTTCTTTAATGTTTCCCTTTACGCGAGAATATTTGACTACCTCCAATTTTGTTAAATCTGTTTTCAGTTTATTCCCAGTTGAACCCACAAAAGTATTTGGACTTGTTGTTTTACCATCAATGACTTTGTAGACGTGCGTAAAAGGCAGCTCATTCAAATGCAAGAGGCACACCAACCACTGCACTGGTCTGTTAAGATGAATTTCAACCAGTTTTATGGCTCCACCAATTTTTTCTGTATTTACAGGAGTACCATCACAGTAAAGCTTTAATAGTATCTGTACTGTTCGAGTCTGTAATAATAGTTATCAACTCTTCTGCTATGCAGCGAGCAGTTCCATTATCTAGTGTGACATGGTCTACAAAGATGCTTCCAAGTTCTTTCACAATAACATAGTATTCTTCTTTTATCTTTCCACTTTTAGTTAATGTGTTATCTTTCCTTCCATCAAATCCAAGGCACTCCATCTTCAGATTTTCGGATTTAGACCTAAAAGTATTTGTTTCACCCATGCGATTTCTTTCTCTTTCTAATTTCTTTCTGTCAAGCATGTTGGTGTGGTTAAGGATCCCCATATCTTTTAAAACTGCATTGACTATTGCAGTTCTACAACTTAAACGATAACGATCTGCTGTTAATGCTAGGTTTTTATAGGAGTGCCTGTTCTGAATATTCTCAGTCAATTCTAAATCGGCCTCAAAATCTACATCCTGACTCTCTGAATCTACATCCATGTCTTCGATATTTTCTATAAATCCAAACATTGGTGGCTTCAGTCATTTCTTCTTGTGCTTTTAGTTGACGGTTTTGTGCTGCTTGGGCTCTTGCTAAAAATCTCTTCTTTGTTGAACTAGCTATGCGATCAATTGGTCCTAACTGATTTTTTCTTTGCTTTTGACCCACAAAAGACTCCCATTCTGCCACTGGTATTTTATCCTTACACCTGCAAGATTTCCTCTCAATTTCCTTATCATAGCATTCACAAGAAGATATATCAAACATTTCATCATACTGAGCTACTTTAAAGGCAAAACTTTCATTTCTTCGATATAACGGCACCTTGTTCAATTTTGAGGCTTCTTCTATTAGTCGACTAACTTTAAGATAGATACCTTTGGTGTTAATCGTAGGAAAAGAAAATTTCATCCAAATGTCTTCAATATCTTTTACAACAACCCTGTAACAATCATTAGCAGTTGCTGATCCTTTTGATTTAGCTTCTTCACGATGGCGCAGAAAAAGGTAGTGTTTCACAACATCTGCTTTTGAATGAGTCATGGCTGCTGGGAATTCCGTAGGATATCTAAAGGCTGCATTTGAGGACTTGCTTCTAGTCGTCATAGTTTATATTCAGAAGTAAAATTCAAATTATAAATGAAGCAAATGCAAATTATTTCTGTTTATCTGAAACATAAAAATATCAAGCATTAAACAAACAACTTATCATGTAACATACAACAACATTAAACATATGCAAATATGAGGGTAAAAAAGGGAGGAGGGGCATGTGATAGGGGTAGTAGGGTAGCACCTGCTTGATTTTTTTAATATTTTGTTAAGATGATAAAATGAAACTTCTCACATAGTGTACTTTTTAAGAAATAAAAAAAAATTCCCATTTAAATATATGCAAATATGAGGGTAAAAAAGGGGGCGGTATGTGCTAGGGGTAGCAGGGGTAGCACATGCTTGATATTTTAATATTTTCTTAAGATGATAAAATGAAATTTCTCACATAGTGTACTTTTTAAGAAATAAATTTCTTTTTCCCATTTTTGACCCGGCCTAATATATATATATATATATATATATGAATAGAAACGACATAAGTATTAAGTATTATTTCGTTATCTCTCCTCCTCGTGTGCAGAAACGTTCCTTAATACTTATGTCGTTTCTATTCATTTATATACTGCGCGGTCATTGCAGTTATTTGCATATATATATTATATTATATATATATATATATATATAACTCAGTTATCCGTGATTCAGTAAACCGTGAATCGAGTTGAATTTACAAATTCTGACTATTGTGTACTTATCCGTGGTTATGATACAAAATTAACAGTCAAAACAGTCAAACACAAAGCGCCTTTGGCAGTGTGTCTCTGCACTGATATTAACAGCAATTTAGCAGAGGTGTGGGTTACACTCTTCGGGAGCGGATGATCTTCATGTCTTGTGGTGAGTACAAACTACTTAATTGTATATTATACTGTAACAGAATAATACTGTGTTGTGGCGTGTGAGGTGTGGGCCAGTTAATTGTGGCGGGCAGCAGCGGCTGCGTTACCTACCCACCGTCGGGGTATACTGAGTTAACCATGAAATCGGGTTACCTGTGATCGTGGACTGCCCTTCAATTACGGATAACCGAGTATATATATATATATATATATATATATATATATATATATAGTACTCACTCAGTTATCCGTGAGTACTGTGTGTATATATATATATATATCGATATATATATATATATATATACTCGTGTGCATATATATATATATATATATATATTATATATATACTGTACAGCTTGTTTGTTTTTATGCAGGAAGAGCGACCAAGGGCTAACACCCGCAAAAATGCACCCCCCCCACCTCATAGAAGGAGAAGGAGAGACCCGAAATCAAGGTCTCCGAGGCTCTTAAAAACGAAGCCTTTTTTTTTAATTTTGAAAAGATTGCGCAGTGTGTAAGATGCATGTGTGTAGTGAGGAATAAAAGGAGAAGTAGTCCAGTCAATCTAGGCTATATTTTTGGTCAACCTGGAAGTAATTGTAACAGAAATGGTTTCATCGTTTTTGACACCCACAAATATTCAAAATTAACATATTAAAAACTTACCACCATTGGGTGAGGCAATTTTTCAGAAAAATGGAATTTGCATTAACCCCTCACACCCCCAGGTTGGTAGGTCAAAATGACACTATCTTGTATTTTTCGTCCACAGCTAACCTTTAACATTAATATTTTTTCTTCAAATTTTCAGTAATCCTTCTTAGATGGTTAGCAAATATTTTTAGTTGATAAAGAATTACTCAGTCCATAGGGGGCGCTCCCATCTCATGCTAAAAGACGAAAAACGGAACATCGCGCTGCGTATCGACCGCGATTGTAGGCGTTATTGACCATTGCTCAAGTACTCAAGTAAAATTGACCATTGGACATCATAATCGTAGAGGCTTTGATTAGGTCTTTCAAATGAACCCCAACACCACTCGTCTATCCTTCATAGTTTCGAAGATAATATATATTTTCATATTAACGACGTTCACTTGTTTTGATTTCGTTCTTTGGACATAACTCTTGGATAAACTGAGATATTGATCTGAGATTTAGTTTATAGAAAAAATAGCATGCTATGTCACAGGGATAGGCATTTTGATATAGCCTATGCGTGATGGTGAGTTAGTAAAAATCTGGGTCTGTATTATTTTCGTCACTGTTCTCTGCATTCTCTATGTCCAAAGAGTGCTGACAGTTCAGACAGGAAACGCCTTGGCATTCGCCACACAAGGCTGAGCATTTCAGTCCATTCTTGAAACACGTACATCTCGCGTTCTGACACTCTACCTTACAGTTACATCTGAAAAGTTTTAGTAAGCTTTCTGGTGCTGGAGCTTTCGAGGTATAAACTGGTAGCAGTTTTCCTCTTTTCACAGTCCAACCCCATTCTTCTGGATCAAGATCTTCCAGTCCTCTCCAAACTTGCACTTGGAGGTAAACACGCAATGAATGGAATGATGCAGCTGCGGATGTTGGAGGCAAGCTCTCGGGAGACACAACTTTCATACTTGCAGCAACTTTCCGGTAGAATCTTGTGACACGAAGCTTATCAAGCGAGCTTTCTTTTTTTCCGCCATAAACAATAAGCAACAACTTTTCTCCAGCAGTAATAAGCGTTGAAAGCTTTCGTCTTTCTTAAACTTTTGCAGGGCCACATCTTTACCAATGGAGAACAATCTGGACGTTGTATCACACCCAAGTAAGGCGTGAATAAGCAAGATTGCTTCGCAAATCTTCAATCCTAATTTCGATTTAGCGTACTTGATGTCCCACAGTTTGGTTTTCGCTTTCGATCGAGTTTTTTGCTCTGATGTGAAAAATATTCTGTGACCATCTACATCAGCATGATGGAGCAGGAGAATGAGTAGATCGGTATCTTCTGCAATAACAACTGTTGGTTTACTTCTGGCAGATTCAATTGCTGTCTGTATAATCAAAAGGTCTGCATCACCAGATGATTGGATTGCTTTCATGTTTTCTTCGTTCATTTTAGTCGCCAACATTACTAGAACTCTCTGCTTGTTGTCGAGGTTAGTAAGAAACTCGTCTTTCTTCATATTTAGCTTCATTTCTCTTGTTAAACGTACAGGTATGCCTTGTTTGCCTTTGGTTCTGCGAATTTGGGTTGTATCTTTGGTACAAGGCTTCCCGTCATACCCATCAAATACAACGACTGTTCCCTCTCCGTAATGCTTGAGGACGTATTCTACATAAGTTTTGCAAATCTCGTTGTATGTTCTTCCTTTTGTCCATTGTACTCTGTGGAGTAAGGATCCTCCATCGAGGACATATGAAATATCTTTAGGAAGTGAAGCATCTGATTCATCAGGCGCAGTTGAAGACCAGATAGAATTTGCTAGCTGTGGTTTACAGTATTTGCTTCCCTTAACAAACCGTCTGTCTCTATAAGTGCAGGACGAAATGTGCATAGCTCATACGAGAATGCTGTCTCCAAGTCTACAGCTGATCCCATACCTTTGACAGTGGTTATTAGACGTTGGAATAACAAGAGAGGATCAACGGGAATAACTTCTTCATCTATCTTAATAGTTGATCTTGCTTTCATTGTTATGGCCACGTTGAAGCAAGAATGTTGCTTCCAATAACCTTAGCATTGTCTACATTGACAGTTGAAATAGCAATTTCTCCTGTGTCAATGCTCATGAGTTCCTTTCGGTTGTCGAAGGGGTTTCTTGCCACAGCGTACGCCAAGATTTTCAATGAATCTTTGAAATCCCTTTCAAGTCGTGCCTGTCTTGTTTCTTTATGTTGCTCACTACCTTCATACGTTACATCTGTAACTTCCTGCATCGCACGGTTTATTTCTGCACAGGCTGGTGTCGACAGTAGCCAAACTGATCTTTGTACCTCAGTCATTCCTCGTCCGTGAGTTAGTCCACCCGTTGTTTTCAAACTCCTCATAAGAACTTGTTCTATAACCAGATCTGTTGAGAGTCCAGCCTAAAATCTATTACTTCTGCGAACAACATGATAGCCTTCTCTAAACTTTGCGTAAACATTTGGATGTGTCTCTTTTAGATTTAACATTTTTTGAAGATAGATGCGTGTTGACTTAGCATACGCAAAATGTCCAGATGCTGCGAAAAATGGTAGCATGCTATACTCTGCCAGTAAATGAAGAAGGAAGTTTCCTGTTCTTTCGGCTTTTATGAATGTGCATAGTATTTCGACCATTTCTATGTATTGGAACCACAGTTTTGCAATTCTCGAGGAATCTAAGCTATGTTTGTAGTTCTCCAGTTTCTCAATCATCTTTTTGAAGACCTCCTCCTTTTCTACATCTTCCGAACTTATTTCTCCTTAGAGTGATGTATCAAGTAAATCTGAGATCTGTATTAAATCGAAGTTATCAGCAAAATTGAAAACATCTTCTGACTGAGTGTATTCTTCACCATTGTCTAACTTAATAGGACACTCGTATATTTCTGACATCATTATTGCATGAAGGGCACCTATAACTAGTAGATGACCACGAACGGCTCGAGATATTGCTTTCCCACTTAGCATGTGGGGCACCGTGTTTTCAGCATAGACAGTTTCTAACTGTCTGCAGTCCGGAAGAAGTCATGAGATGCCCAATAGATCCAAGGAAACTCATGGCAGTGTGGAGCCCACCAAGTCGCAACACTATTTCTTTCAAAGGGCTTGCATCATCCACACTTTCTTGGATTTCAGTTCACTTCCAGTACAGTGGCTGATCAAATGTTAGTACCGGTGACATGTTGTAGCGCTTTGCTTGCTCAGACACAAAATGCATGGTTGACAAAATGCACGATTCGTCGCTGGATTGCATACCGATCATCGGCATGAATATAACGGAAGCCTGTCCAGGATGCTCTCCTTTATGCACCATTTGCATAAAGCCATTCCACAGTGGTCGTTGAGGTTTCAGCATCCAGGCACAATTCCCTAAAATGTTGAAGCAACTTGTTGGATCATCGGCATGAAATTGAAATTGATGCATATCTTTGTATGTTAAGGCGCAAGAAGATTTTCTGCGCGAGCGAAATATGTGAGTTTCGATGCTGCAAATGTCCACGATCTCCTTTGATGTGACATCTATTCTTGGCACTAATTTCGTGGAAGCTACCTTGGGAGTAACTGTAACAATTATACCCATACCGTGGAATGTATTTAGACCATCGATTGTTCTAATATTGTGATCAACATTGTCACCAACATGTTGTATGAAAGATTCATTGTCAATTCCTTCAATTTCTGTCCCCTGATGATACGCCGCACTTCTTTCAAATTTCTGAACCTCTGAGTAGGAAGAGCAAAATCCGTGACTGTGTAAAGAGTCAATCAAAAACCTTGATCCAAATTGTTATGCATTTGCACTCCCAAGCCAATCTGAAGTGGGGCAATTATTGCTTTTGGTCTGACTGCTTGTATTATTGCCTGCCCAATAGAGGCAATTCGTAGGTCACTGCTTTTGGCAACAAACATCTTTTCAAGCAGTAATCGTAAAGATTTGGGAAGAAATTCTTTGCAACGAGCACGAAATTCTATGTCTTGGGTGGATGGATACATTGTTGAAGAACTATCGCATTCTTTAATTTCACTTTTTAGCAGCTTTGCCACAGTTTCAATAATGCGATTTTTTTCAGTTTCTACGTCATCTGATTTCTTGCTTTTATAGAAATCATAGAGAATATTCTTGGTTTTTGATCTGAATGTGACAACATTATGTTTCCCATTAATCTCCGTGACAACAATTTCATCTTTAAAATGCTCCATCAAACGACTTTTTAGCCATTTGGAAGTATATGCATGACTTGATGAATCTTTCAGATGATCCTGCATTATTGACAAAAGATCAGTGATTGTGGTTTGTTCATCATCATTTTCTCACAAATAATTCGCCACAAAAGCACCTTTTTCTGTTAGTGTCACATAAGAATCACGGTCATCTATGACTTCTTTACATATTGCACAGGTTTCGAAACGTTCAGAATCCATTTTGACCTGAAACAAAATAATAGAATTAATTAATTTTATTGCAAAATTACAGTGTTAATTTTGTTTTAGAAACTGATTGGACCTGGAAGTAATTGCATTTTTAAGTGCCAAGTTCAGGATTCAGGCGTATTAAGAAACTCGGATCATATATGATTTCGCGTAGCGGCCATCCTGAAAATCCAAGATGGCCGCCATGGTGGGCCTACCGCTCACCTGACAATATCCTAAGCGCTATAATTATATTCCCTGATCCTGAAAATGTATGTTTAGACACAAAAATTGTGAACCTACATATATTAGAAACGAAGATATAAGTAAATGTAGGTTTTTCACACGTCGGCCATCTTGAAAATTCATGATGGCCGCCATAATTGACAAACTAAGCATCAGACACTATTCTAATCCATTTTAATGGTTTCGTTGACAATTAAAACCTACAGAATGATATATTACAATAAGCAATTGATTGAATAGTAAAAATTTGGTGCCACTTTATTGTTACCGATGGTAGCGGCGGCCATCTTGGATTTACGGAAATTGGCCTGGCCCGTTTGTGGTAAGTTTTTAATATACCATTTATGTTGAGGTAAGGGTGCGAAAACAGTTAAAACCATTTCTGTTACAATTACTTCCAGGTCCAATCACAGATTGACTGGACTAAAGTGTGTGTTTGAGTATGATGGACTACTCACAGGGTAGATGAGACACGGAAAAAGATCAACTAAGGAGAAACGGGAGTTTCAGCACTCCTTGTCTCCTGCCTAACGTCCTCCCACCCCAGAGTACTTCCCTGGTCGATTGATGTCAATATTCTCTTCCATTTTTAAAATCGCCTCCATATACATACTGTACTGGTTTATTTTAATTCAAGTGTATATATTCATATTGCAGGTAAATGAACGCTTTAGAATGTCTAATTTCTGTCCATTTGTTCGTATGCATTTTGAAATGTTTTTTATTATGAATATCGAGTTTCAGAACTTTTACCCTTTTCTTTTTTTATTTCCCCTAAATTTTTCCCCCTTTTTGTAGATTCCTCGGAATGAAAAATATAATCGACGTACCGAATTCTCGAGAAAACAAATCATAAAAATCTAATTTGATTAGGTTAGTGTAGGTTACATTAGGCTGTTAAGCTCAGTTGACTTTCACAGTTTGGTCATTCAATTCTTTGTCATGCTAAGAATTTATCCTTGAAGCTCCCGATTTTCGACGTTGCTTCGTTTTGCCTCCATTTCAAAAACAGAGACGTACTGGAATGCAGAACAAGGAATTTTTTTTTTTTTACGATTCTAACCTTTTCTTTGTGATCGCACATTTTGTGACGTCCATGATTTTGGTTTCTTTAAAGGAAATGCCAAAGGAGAAACTAAAATCATATTTTTTGGTCTTATTCTTTTTGTCCCATTCAAATCTGTCTTAACCAAAGTGAATCTAAAATGAAGGTGGATTTATTCTTTTTGACATTTAAAAGACACCTTAAGAGTATTTTTACTTATCCAGTCTTATTTTATTTATTCAGTACGATTATTTATGTATTTATATATATTTTTTAAGGTAAATTCAGATAACTTCGTTGTTCATTTCTTTTAAAATGGATTCTGTATGAAGTGAAAGTCTTGAGAAAATTCTTTCCGGATGATATTTGAGTGATGAGCAGTGCCAGGGTTAATTGTTAATATTAATCAGTGAAGATTGTCAGGGACTAGCGCGAGTAGTATGGGGGCAAAAACCATGAGTGCAGAGCAATTGCATAATGTTGCAAGAGTGCCATCCCCACCCCCCCTTGTGGTACCCCACCCCCCTTTGTTGCAACACTTCTTTAGGGGAGAAGGTGGGACGACCTCACCCCCCAAAGGGGCAGAGAGAGAGAGAGAGAGAGAGAGGACCCAGAGGAGGGGGTTCTTCGCCTGACAGCTGTCAGACGTATATGACTTCTTCAGCCACCCCGCCGCCCTCTTATAGGTCCCTAATTAGCTAGTTGGCTGAGTTGCCAGTTTGTGCCATGTATTTGCATATATAACCAGCCAGTTGTCTCAGAAGGCTGAGTTGTCAGATAGCATTAAATATTTAATTATTCCATATATTAATCAGCCAGTTTGCTGAGTTGCCAGATTCGTTATTTTTTAAATTATTCCATATATTAATCAGCCAGATGGCTTAGAAGGCTGAGTTGCCAGATAGCATTAATTAATTAAATATTCCATATATTAATGTTGGCTTAGAAGGTTGAGTTGCCAGATTCGTTATTTATTAAATTATTCCATATATTAATGTTGGCTTAGAAGGTTGAGTTGTCAGTTTTCGCCACGTATTTAATTATTCATATATTTTTCTGTCATCTGGCTTAGAAAGTTGAACTGACAACTTCGCTACTTATTTATTAAATTATTCCATATATGCCAGTTGGTTTAGAAGACCGATTTGACAAATAACAATTAATTAAATATTCAGAAAACCGAAACCAAACAAGTGATATAATCGTGTTCAAGGAATAAATAAAACACCAATACAACGTTCTGTTTATTTTAGTTGAATTAATGGATATACAATGGACATATATATGGTCAAATAATAGAACGAAAAATATATAATCATACAAAGCATAGTATTAACAAAATATTAGTACGTATAATCATACAAAACATAGTATTAACAAAATATTAGTACAGGAAAATATATAGTTATATTATCAAAAGTTATATTATAAAATATTAGTACACGAAAAATATAGTTATATTATCAAATATTAGTACAGGAAAAATATACAAAGCGTATAATCATATTATTACAGGAAAAATATATATTGTCTTTACGTTCTACGGTGCAAAACGCTAAATTCGCATATGATAGAGTCTATATCCACATCGTCATTACTTTGTGCGGTGGTAAAACCGTTCAATCATCACTTCACCGTTTAACTGATGCGGCGGTCTATACTCGACATAAATGGCTTTCATATCGTTCAATACTAGGCGGAAAGTACAGCTTGAAGGGATTTGTACGCCCTCCGAACAAGCTATCGCCACATTTGAGAGGATCCAGTACCATCATATTCATGCTCCCACAAGACTTTGTGAGTGAACTGGGACCCTATAAGCTGATCGCCTGTGCGCGTCCACGCAAGACAGTCGGCAGGAGATCTACCGTGGATATCTCCTGCGATTCCGCACTCAGGACGGGGGCATCCATGCCACCAGCAACCGTTAAAGGAGTACACAGTTTTGTCGCCAGTGACACGGTTTTTACTTGGACCATCAACCCAAAAAACATGGCCATTAACCTTAATGGGAACTTCACCCATGTTGCGGGCATGCTTTATGTATACACCTATCTGCTGCTGTAAGTGTATGAGCCAGTAAATAGCCTTGTGCCCATAACTGCGGGGGTTGTTTCTGTGGATAATGGCTAAGGTGCCTTTAGGCATGAAGTTATTCTTGAACACCGTAAAACATAATGAGGCGATGGTGGCTGCGACTTGCAGCGGATCGCATTTGAAACGACATATGTACATCCTTCTAAAGGCCTGGAAACATACTCTAAGCACGCGCACATCATTCACGCAATAACGCTCACATTCATCAGCAATATTATAAGGATAACGTTCATTAAAGCTGTTGTAGTATCGGTCAAAATCTTCACGTTCATCTGTGCTCATAGAGTCATAGTTAAAGTAATGTTTGGGTGGAGGTAGACCTACGTAATTTAAAGTTTCACTAGTGAGGAATGTGTAAGGGAAGTATCCTTTTGAAAACTCAGCTGCTACGCCCATCACCTTGGGTAGCTTTGCTAATTTACAAGGTGTGAATAATAAAGTGTCTTTAAACAGTACATTACCTCTTATTTGCATCTGTATTAATGTGTTGCCTCTTTTCAATGGATCACCTGCAAATATCTCAGAGGACTCGTGCTCAAGCAGCTCCTTATAAAGGAACTGTGTGTCAAATTTTGCCCCGTTATGGGCGAGAATATACACAGTCATTTTTTTGAACTTGTCCGCTAGCTTGACAATATAGGACACAAATAGTTTTACAGGGCTATCGTGGACATTCGTTTTAAAAACGTTTGTCCGTTTACCATATTTGTGACACAAATCACACTCGATCTCCATACACTCATCACAGATAGTCTGACTCACAAGTAAATGTGGAATGACCTTTTTGGTTTCAGCGTTCGTGTATGTTTCTATATCGTAGTACACAGTTATACAAGGATTGTTTTTAGGCTTGGCGTCTTTCATATAACATACATGCTTTACACCATCCGCCTTATATTTCTCATGGCATGTAGAACAGTGAATTTCATCACATTTGTGTTTGAAATTTCCCCAATTATCCATCATGTGAAACATACCACATTCGCAGATTCTCATTTTCCTGCACGTGCCAATTGATTTATGGAACTCAAAACAGCTATTATTGAAAAATGTGCGTCTACACACATTAGAAGCCCTCTTCTCAGCTTCAACTACACGGCTTTCACATTTGGGGCTTTTACACTACTCACTTACCATGTGGCAGTCTTTACAATGTTTCACTATATCATCCGCAAACTCGAAACACCCCTTACACAAATCATGATGTCCATATTTTCGACTTTTATCATAACTCGCGTAAAGGCACCTTATATTACGGATGGGGAGATACGTTGTCCCTGACAATCCTAAAATAAGTAGGGTTCTTGTACGATCTCTCACACAGCTTTCAAAAACATACACAGTTCTACGACGATCATCCAGTCCAAATACAACTATACGAGCATTCACTTCCTGTTCTACCCTTCTCAGCTTCTCAGGACCCATGTTACAGTAAAACTCAAGTTCACAGTCTACAGCTAGTTTACGGGCACACTCCACTACCGTAGGCAGCCAAATTTTTGCTGTCTGTGTATTTAGTACAGCAAACATACGAGCTAAGACTACTGCTATAAAGCCGCAACCACGATCGACTTTTATATGCCGTCTAAAAATAGCCTGAGAATTGAAGTTAAGAGTGTAAGGTGTGGCACTATGACCCGCAACACGGAATACACGGACAATATTTACCGTGAAGTTGTCCATATTGAAGGCTATACTACTTTGGGAGGCCTGCATTATACGACCTAATATATACTCTACATCTTCAGCAGCCAAACGCCTGAATGGCACTACTACCCAAAAATCATCTACATCACCATCATCTGACCCGAATCCGAAGGACAGCCTCGTCCTGACTTCACGCTCGTCGCGTTTCTGAAGGGCAAACTCTACAATACGCTCTACTACGCGACGTAGTCCGTGTTCAATACCGTTGCTATACATGGATCTAGGATCAACCCTGATTATATACCGATTTCTAGTCAAGGCTGGGGTTGGGGTTGCGGTGTGCACCAACTCGAATGTTATGTCATCCTCAACAGAACGGGGAGCTGCTGTGGAGGGTGAATAAGGGACTATATTTGAGGAATGCGGTATTGTGTGGGCTGTTGCGTAAGACGTTGAGGGTTGGGGCTCTATTACTGCAGACTCAACAGAACGAGGAGCAGCTGTGGAGGATGAATAAGGGGTTATATTGGCGGAAGAAGCTGATGTGGGGTTGGTTGCGTAAGACGTTGAGGGTTGCGGCCCTATTACTGCAGACTCAACAGAACGGGGAGCAGCTGTGGAGGATGAGCAAGGGGGTATATTGGCGGAATGCTCTACTGTGGGGGTTGTTGCGTAAGACGTTGAGGGCTGGGGTTCTAGTACTGGTGTTCCAACAACCCTGGAACGCTTTATACTTGACGTGGAGGATAGGTCTTCGCACCTCCGCTTTGAACATGCTATATGTGCCGCTGTTGAGGGCTCATCGGAGGGGGTGGGGGCTGTAGATGCACGGACAACGGGCTCATCCGTGATATCGATGATAGGGTGCTGTACATCGTCGTCATTCACGGTTCTGTGGAAGAAGAAAACAAAATATAAGGAGCAGCACTCGTTATTTATAATATTTTGTAAATGACCCACTTAGGGGTGTGACGTGTTAGAAATGGAATCTGTAGAAAAATTCAGGTTCACGAGCCCATCCACATGTATTATATCTAGACCTACAGGTTGTGGTAAAACGGTGTTTATGCTTAATATCATTAAAGAAAAGGGGGAAATGTTCTCAAAATTTGTGCATAAAGTTATATGGTGCTATTCGACATACCAATCAGTGTTCAACGAGTACCAAGATGATGTTTTGTTCCACAAGGGGGTCTATGACGTTAATTCGTTAAAGGGAAATGAACATACAGTCATCGTAATTGATGATCTCATGTTGGAGATGGATAAAATGTTTGCCGAGACATTTACAGTATTCTCCCACCATCTTAACATAAGCGTGTTCTTCATTAATCAGAATCTATTTTTAAAAAATAGATATATGCGCGATGTGTCGCTAAATACGCAATATCTAGTCTTATTCGCGCAACGTAGAGATGTGTCACAAATTGGGGTATTAGCCAGTCAAATGTTTCCGAATCTGCGTAAGGAGTTTTTGGAGGTTTATAAAGAGGTCACAAGCCAACGTTATGGATATTTGCTTTGTGACCGACACCCGCGAAACACGTTTAGAGTGCTTCTAAGAACGAATATATTTCCAAGCGAACCTGAAACCGTGTATATTCCAGAATGACGAATAGGCTAAAGAAATATCGCGAATTAATAAAAATATATCAACGCCTGCCTCGAGCATTGCAGCAGATGTTTGTTAAAAATATCGACTCTGACTTTTTAAAATGCATCTGTGAAATCTGCCTTAATGTTATAAAATGTAATGTTCCAATGAAATCCTGTCAGAAGACTCGCTTACGTCGTTACAAGAACATAATATGGACGCTCGCCTATAAAAGCCAGACTGTGGGTAAGAAAAAGCATATTATTGTACAAAGAGGCGGTTCGTTCCTGCCCATCTTATTTTCAATTTTGGGACCTTTACTGACTAGATTAATATAATGAAGAAGGTGGTTGTGATCCCGCACAAGGTGTATGCTTCATTACAAAGGAGCCCAGATGCGGTTCTAGAGCCCCATAAAAGTAGGCTTAAAAGAATGGAAAGTGAGTTGCTAACCCTATTAAACAGTGAATAGGCACCTGATGAGAAAAGGATCTTGTACCAAGAGGCTTTGCAGAAATTTCTTCATGAGTACGAAGATTATAAGCATCCTACAGAGCTCCCAGTGAGGCACAGCTCGAGTAGCGCTGAGCATAGCGACACAGGACCTGAGCAACCAAAGAGCAGCGGAACACAGCACAACGAACATGTGCTAAAAAACAGCCTCCCCCATACATTGAAGAATAAAGGGGTAAGTCTTTATGATCTATTGAGTGAGGACCCCATCATACAGTGGTCCGATACAGGCGAGGTCATTGTTGAAGGAACAAGGGTACAAGGTTCCAATATCGTTGATATTGTTCATGATCTGGTGAGAAAGTGAGATGGGCCCTCACCAACAGGATGGAGACATTAAAGCAAGACTAAAAATAAATGTCCCCAAAACATTGATAGGTAATCTGAATAGGTTAAAAGACTTGGAACATGCATCGCACGTGTCACAACTGAGTACACCTTCGCTCCCATCAGCTGCAGTGTCTCTGAAGAGGAGAAAGAAGAGAATAGACGGCCAACCTTATCCACGTGCCTCTAAAATACGCAAATGGCTAACGTATTAAGTAAGCACTATTGCGACATTTCTAACCCAGCATCCTATGGTGGCGTTAATAGATTGTACAGAGGTGCTTATGGTGTAATGAAAAAAGATGTTGAGAGATTTTTGCGGGGCCAGGATGTTTATACACTTCATAAACCGGTGAGAAAAAGGTTTAAAACAGCCAAGACAACAGCCGCCTCGATTGACTCTATTTGGCAAGCAGATTTACCAGACATGCAAAGATATTCAGTGTATAACGATGGCTACCGTTACATCCTATTCATAATAGACGTATTCTCTAGATACCTGTGGCTAATTCCCCTGAAAAATAAATCGCCTGAAACAGTTGCTAAAGTGGCCAAAACGCTGATGTTGAAAGAAAACAGGATTCCTGGCTATTTTTGTACGGATATAGAAAAAGAATTTATAGGTCGCGCTTTTCAGAACATGCTGTCAGAGTTTAATATCAGCTATTACACTTCCAATTCTATACATAAGGCTTCTTTAGCTGAAAGAGTTCAACGTACCATAAAGGAACGCATGCACCGCTATTTTACACATAAAAACACATACAGATATATGAACGTTCTCGGTTCATTGGCTTCAACCAACAACCGATCACACCATCGTACGATCGGTACAACGCCTAACGATGTTTTAGAAAGAGGCAAGCGCCCGAGAAGAGATGGAATACCACCACCATCACCACACTGCGCATTTCAAAATCAATGACTATGTAAGGCTGTCACGTTCGGGAAATAAATTCGCGAAGAGTTTTGAGCAAGGATGGACACGCGAGATTTTTAAAGTTAGGGCTATGAAACCTAAAGGTGAGATAATGATGTATTACGTTGAAGATTTGAATGGAGAAGAGATCTCGGGAGGCTTTAACCGCGAGGAATTGCAGAAAGTGGTATTTAGTTTAGGAAAAAATGTGTTTAAAATTGAGAAAATTTCAGGAAGCAAAGGTACAGGGAAGAGAAAGATGTACCTGGTGAAGTGGCTAGGTTACCCAGAAAGTTTCAATACATATATAAAAGCTGATGCAGTTATGAAGCTTAATTAGTATACAGCATGACTCTTAACCATTTCTACGTCACACTCCCGTCCTCCTCGTCCCTGTCTGTACACCCTAGCCAACTTTGTAACAGAGCTCCATGGACCCATTGAGTTGGGCCGTGATTCGTATGAGGTGGGGATATGTGAAATTCAGCTGGACACCCTCTTTTTAAATATTGATTATAAAGATACTGTGTTTACGGTTCTTAGAGACTGTAATGAGTGTGCAAGAGCCGGGTTAACTCGGGATGAAACTATACGTATCGCACGGACTAAGGTTGCACAGTTTTTCAGTACAGAATTAACACTAGGACCTGGCCGTTATGGTTCGGCTGAGGATGTTGTGAGAGACTTAAACGTGAGTTTAAAAAACTCGTCTTACGAATGATTTATTATATGAAATCGTAAACAAAGGAAACCCTGCACATACTCTAATCCTAAAATCAAAGGTTAACAGAAATCTTAAAGACGGAAGAGTGTTCAAAATTATTACCCTACTGGCGATATCGATCAGCCTTCCAAAGAGACACCTTTCACGAGGCACCGGATGACTTGTCCATCTTAGTCTATCAATTGAAGATGGAGAAATTGGATGTAAGCTCTCAGCCTCCAGACATGTGCTATATTTACAGCAATATAGCGGAACACCAGTTTGTTGGGGATACCCAGGCACGCCTGCTACGCATAGCACACATCCCCAACCATAGAGGAAGGAGTTTGAGTATTATATATGACACCCCATTATGTGAATGTCGCAACTAACCTAATAACCTATATCTCAATATATATAAGAACGATTGAGGGTAAAAATTTCCCATTCGGTGACGGGAGCTTAACAGCGAAGCTGCACTTTCGATGCAATGAGTTATAATGGACAGAAAGTCTTTCACAGTATACCGAGGGGTGAGATACCAGCGTGGTAGTGGACTTGGGTCCATTTTTTCACCCATACTACGCACTGCTGTCCCACTGTTGAAGAGGGGGGCAAGGTACTTAGGGAGGAAGGCGTTACAAAAAGGTTTTAACGTGGCAGAGGACATATTGGCTGGCACTAAGCCTAAAGAAGCTCTAAAAAAACATTTGAAACGTACACGGGGTGAAATCATCAAAGATGCGAAGAGAAAAATGCGTAGTGGCGGAAAGAAGAGAGCTGCTAGGAAGAAGTGGTTACCAACACGTGGTGGAAAGAAGAAGAGATCTGCTAGGAAGAAGGGGTTACCATCACGTGGCGTTAAACGCAAAAGGAAACCCAAAAAGAAGTGCTCAAAGCGTATGAAACCTATGGCTGATCATTTTTTTTTAACTGATATAAGCTGAGGACGCTACTCTGACGAATCATAGATTGACTAATACTCGTCGAGGGAAGGTGGCACTATTTCTGACTCGTCATGGCACGTTTCATCCATCCGTGTAGTTCACAGTGCTGTAAATCGAAACTGTCCCTTTTTGATATACGACCTACTCAGGTTTCTATTGAACATAGTGACTTTATTACAATTAACCCGTTAAACACAATTAGTTCACCCAGTGCCCCTATAGAATTCGTGATATCCAGCTCAGGCCCTTACTTTTTTGACCCGAGTTGCATGCACATGTATGCTAAACTACGCATAGCTCATTCTCGACGGAACGGATTGCGATGATAGTTACGCGGCCTACCCTGAAACCAACTTTCTGCACTCCATATTCAGTCAGTGTGATGTATATTTAAATCAGACTAACATCTCGGCAGGCACGGGGTTCTACCACCTATGAGCCTATCTGGAAAATGTCCTCAACTTTTCAAAAGAAGCGAAGGACACCTTTTTATCCGCCGAGGGATATTACCACACTAAAGATGAAAATGGAATAAAGGATAAATTTAAAAATTCTAAAAAGAAGATATCAGGTAACCAAAAATGTTCGTGCGGTTTTTACGACCAACATGGATGGAATTAAAAAAATACAGAAAAACAAATTTAATCAGGAAAATAGTTCCCTTCGGTTTCAGAAATCTTTTCCCAACGAGATACAAGCTTAGATATACCTTTTGCATAGAACTCCATAGGTTTTGATGCAAAAAAACTGTTAAGTTCCTGTTCAAGTGTTTCTCTAATAAGTAGTCTTTTATTGCGCATGTGATTATCTAGAGACAAGAAGAGATGGTAATCAGAAGGTGACATGTCCGGAGAATAAGGTGGGTGAGGCAAAAGTTCCCAATCTAGGCTTTGCAGCTTATCTCGCACTACGCGAGCAATATGTGGTTGCGTTATCCTGAAGGAAAACAGTTCCTTTGCGGTTGACTAGCGCTGGATGCTTTCGGATCAACACATTTTGGACTCGCTGTAGTTGTGCAGCATGTACCTCTCCTGTGATTGATATTCCAGGTTGTATCAACTCGTAATGCACAATACCAGAGCTATTCCACCAAACACAAAACATCACTTTCTGTTGATGAAAACCAGGTCTGCGAGTTTGTGGTCGAGCTTCACCTGGTGATAGCCAGGCATGTGATCGCTTTCGATTGTCGTACAAGACCCATTTCTCATCACAGGTCAGTAATCGATTCAAAAATGGTTCATTCCTTTGGCGTGCAAGAAGTGACAAGCAAATTGTCATTCGCTGGTGTCTGTTCTGTTCACTGAGTTCGTAGGGTACCCATTTCCCTAATGAGTATCTCTTTCCGATGCGGTGCAAATGCAGAAGAATAGTTTCATCGCTTGTGTTGAACTTTAAAGCAAGCATCTGACACGTTTGAAGTGGGTTAGATTCAATGTCAGTCCTGAGTTCGTCGTCATCAATGGTCACCGGTCGTCCTTTACGAGGTGCATCTTCAAGTGACTCATTTCCAGTCGAAAACCTCTTAAACCACTTTTGAGCAGTGCGGTCACTAACTTCATCTTCACCAAATGCTGTACATATTCTGCGGGCCGCTTCTGTTGCTTTTGTTCCAAGTTTAAACTCGTACAGAAGACATGCTCTCAAAACCAACCTTGATGTCGCCATGTTGTCTCCACTTGTTACTGCTGTGAGCACACTGTCCGTATGGTTGTCTGGTAGTGAATGATTTGTATATGTTTCATGTTTCCGAAAATGCTTACGAACTGTTGCCATTCGAAGGGTTTATTTATTTAAAGCTTATAAACAAGAGAACATCGAAAACCGCACGAACTTTTGTGGTTACCTGTTATATGAATGTTTTGGACGTCTGCATACAGACTTTACTTTCCAGGAGAAGTTGCTTATGAACGGGGTAGATATGAAATTGAAGCTTATCCGCGCGAATCCTGAGATCTGCATAAATCTGGGGATAGACCAAGAAGAAGGCGCGAAACCTGTTGTGATACATATCATTGAAACGTATTTGCGTATACGCCGAGTGAAATTAAGCTCCCCGAAGCAAATAGAAATTAAGAAAGATTTGGTACATGCCTCAGTGAAATATCCAATTAACAGGGTACAGACCAAGCTGTACACGATTTCCGCAGGGCTGGCATCGAAACAGCTAGAAAACATTGCTCTTGGAGTCCTACCTAAAAGGATTTTAATTGGAATGCAAGACCACGCCTCGACGAATGGAAATTATAAAAAGAGTGCCTTAAAATTCAAGAATTTCGGCCTTAAAAATATTACTCTATACGTAAATGGCATCGCCCTGGGTGGGGTAATGGATATGGATTACTCAACAGATGCATTGTTCCCGCTCTGCGCGAGAGCTTATAGTAATTTGGCTCATAATACAGGTGCGTGTGATGAACTTGGTTTCGGCATAACACAGAAATAATTTGTTGAAGAATTTAACATCTACTCATTTGACATTACGCCTGACTTAACTGCTGGCGTAAATACGCATTTAAACCCCCAACAGAGCGGTACCATCTCAGTGAGGCTGGAGTTTCCCAAACCTATAGACGAGCCTATTAGTGTACTAGTATACCTCGAGTCGCAAGCCCTAATAGAAGTAGATAGATTTAGAAACGTCACGACAGATTTTTAAAATGGACGCGAATACACTCCAGAGAGCGATAAAAGTGACTGTGTCGCGCGCTTAAAATTTCTCGGTGTTGGTGAGGAATGAAGTATTAAAGCTGGCTAGTTCGAGAAACTGGTACGGGGTTATCGTTAACACCGACATTGAGGGGGGTGAGGGGATTCATTGGTTTGCAATCTATTTTAAAACTAAGGAAACAATGTACTATTTTGATTCACTCGGATTTCCACCGTGGAATGACTCCGCAATTGTGAAGTTCATAGCGCAACTAGATGTGCCAGAGATTATTTGGAATCCATATCGTTTCCAAGGACATTATACTGAAACATGTGGGATGTATTGCATTTTGTTTCTCATGCATATATCACGTGGGAAGGGATTTATGAATTTTTAAAAATTATTCGATGCGACACAAATATGAATGATAAATATGTATGCAAGCAGATAAAAAAGAGGTTCCTATATGTTAGTACCCCTTGTAATGTGTAAATGTATATTGTGTAAACCTATATATACATTTGTATCCGTTAAGAATTATGTAGCGGATGCTGTTACCGTTTTTGTACATGTTTTCTACTGTTTAATAAATAGAAATATATCACGTTTTGTTCTTATCCTCAAAAATGCTCACATAATCTCATCGATGACCCCGCACTCTCTTGACCGTGCCCGTACCACGACTTTTGGATCACTGTGTAGGCTGTTCGGAGAAGCATCCATAGCATTTATTCCCCTTTCATCAAAAGTGGCAATAACACGATCAAGTTCCGTCCCGATCCTATAAGGTTAAGTAAAAATAAAGAGACAAATTAAGAGAAAATACCACGTACTTTAAAAGCAGATAATTATTAAAAGTTTTAATATTTCTAAAATCCTACCTGTACAAGAAATGTACAAATATAAACACGCCATATATATATATATATATATATATATATATATATATATATATATATGTACAGTATATATATATATATGTACAGTATATATATATATATATATATATGTGTACAGTATATATATATATATATATATATATACATATACAGAAATAACGACGAAGAGGATAGAGAATAATTGAAAATATTTTGCAAAACGCAATTATTGTGGCCTTTTATAAGTTAATTCCGATTGAAACGTTACATATATAGCCCGAGAATAAAGCACAAACAAATTTCAAAACTCGTTTGTTATGGCACTTATAAGCTAATTAACACTGAATGAAGCGATGTATATAAATGTGACCAGGTTAGGTTCAATTGTGCTAGGTTAGGTCAGGTTATATTATAAACGAGAAAAATTCATCTTTAAATTATCGAGAGCCCTGTAATTTAAATAAATGTCATGAATTTGGATGCGGTTAAATCGTCCACCATATATATATATATATATATATATATATATATATATATATATCCTAGCCTACCCAATCTTATTGTTCACGATTCCAAAAACATTGGGACTAATTAAATATAATTTTTTAAAACACTTATTATGACGTTACCCTCAAAAAATACTTACATAATCTCCTCGATGACCTCGCATTCGCTTGACCGCATGTGCGCCAGTACCACGACTTCTGGATCGCTGGGTAGGCTAAGCGGGGTTGCTACCACTTCATTTATCACCCTTTCGTCAAAAGTTGCTATAATATGTTCTAGCCCCCGTTTCGGCCCTGGTCTACCCAATCTTATTGTTCACGATTCCAAAAACATACTATATAACCTAAAAACACTTACCTTAGCTCGTCTGCAATCTCGCTTGACCGACTGTGATTCAGTACCGCGACTTCTGGATCGTTGGGTAGGCTGTTCGGAGAAACATCCATAGCATTTATTCCCCTTTCAGCAAAAGTGGCAATAACACGATCAAGTTCCGTCCCGATCCTATAAGGTTAAGTAAAAATAAAGAGATACAATAAGTTTTTAATATTTCTAATAAGAGTAAGACAATAAATAAAAACCTATTGTACTTCCAAAATACACACAGAGGAGCATATATATATATATATATATATGACTAGAGACCCACCCTCTGGACAGATTGCAGTTCACTTCGCATTATTACGGCTTTTTAGAATTAAAATAAAGCTATGTTAGGCTTTTTTACGTTGTAGAAAATTCAGAATAAAGCTAGTTTAGACTAACAGCAAGCAGATATCCTGACAGTTTTCGAGTGCTAAGACATCGTCTGCCGACAACGGGTCTCAATCCCGCATGCAATTCTTAATAGTTTTTAATATGTCTAATGAGAGTGGGCAATAAATAAAAACCTATTGTTACACGCATTTGTAAATATGTACATCCTGATTATTCCGTTTATTAAATAAATCGTGTTTCAGCCAGCGTTTTACTTTGCGTGTGTGTGTGTGTGTACAGTAAAAAGCTAAGCCACGCCCACTGTAAGACCAGCAGCGTGAGTCATGCCGCAACCTGGGCTTCCCTGTGTGCTCAGTTGACCTCTGTATACCCTTGAGCTCAGACGTGTATTCTCTCGCATAGAAGAAAATAGTAATGGCTAAGTGCGTAGATGTAGTGGATACTGAAAAACTCCCTATTCCCGCCTCCTTTGCCTCTTTTAAGGCTGCATTGAATCGTGCGAAGGGTCAGGCTATTCAAATACTCTACGGATATTCTGGCGAGGGGGTTGTAAGATTTCGCAGTACGTTGTACTGAAGTATGTTATAGAACTAAGCTTTATAAAGGCTCACATATACCGCGCAGTAGAAGAAGCAACACGGTCAGAAGATAAACAACAGTTATGGTTAGTGAGTCTTGTGGATGAGTCGGGTGATAAGCGGTATTATATCATGTTACACCATACCGATTACTCGTACCCTACGGCTGAAAATGTAAATCTTGTCATCATGGACACTCTTAAGTATTTTTACCACTACATTAATATATATCATGATGAGGTTTGTAGTGAGGTTGTGGCCTAAAAGTTTGTGTGAGTTTTTAACAGATTTTAGAGATGAGTATCGCCTGTTAAACAAAAAGGATAAATATGAACATATGTTTCTCTCTAATAGCGCACCGGTTTGTGAAGATGTTTAGGAGAGATAAAACATTTAAAAAATGTTTAGTTCGTGAAAATTACCCTGAAGGAAAATGTCTGGTGCGTATTCGGGGAAGTGGTAGTGATAAAACATTAAAACCGAAATTAATTCTTGTATCGGAAAATTTCTCAAAACATCTGCCCAATATAATGGGATACAACGATTCATGTTGGGTCAGCGCCGTACACGTTTCATTAGATTATGATGTGACTCACTCCTCCCGGAGCATACGAGTTCGAGCAAACCCATTCACGTTTCATGAGGATGATTCACTCCGCCCGTCGAGCCGATCCTGCCTGCCTGCCTCCTGTGGCTCATAGTCATATCAGAGCTTGCACCGAGTGGACGCGCCATAGTCATCTCGAACCGTGTGAACGTGCGAATACGATGGAACTCCCTTTGAGAAACATTCTCAACGCCTCGTACGACGTCTCCGTGACGAAGTCATTGCGCGTGTTCAGGCGAGAAACCGGCACCATTAACTGTGTGCTTGAAACGATCTGCAGGCATGCAAGCAAACGTAACGTTATTTATTTAAGTCTTGAGGAGATGCATAAAATCTTCGTGGTAGTTGAGAGGTGGGCTGAGGACCGTTATAAAATACCAGCTGACGTAGGTACAAGAAGAGAGACGATTAGTGACGCCTCCTCATATCCATTGTTTGTACATTGAGTGTAAATAATGAACATCCATGCATTGATATACGACTGATGTGGAAGAACACAGCTGATAATGACGTTCTTGTTCCTACACGACACCGTTTCATCCTCGACAGAATATTTGAGATCGTCGGATTCCGTAAGCTGAAGCCTATATTAGATGCGCGTGTTACGGATATGATTTATTTTGACACGGTACTTGAATACGCTTACACCACTCTGCTCAACGGATTTGTTGAATGTAGGAATGAACAGGGGAGAACGGTCTAGATCTGGATGCATATTTAAAAGGTTTAGATTCTTCGAAATATCCAGAGCTTTGGTACAAAGCACTTGAGAGGTACAGAGCTGAGCTCGCCTACATTGTTCACCCGAAGAGCTGTACCTCTATATAGTGGATAGGTGTCGTTAGGATTTGGTAGAATATTTCCAATCCCGTTATGCCGAGTGAAGAAGAGTTCACGATTGAAAAGTTCGGGGCGTTAAGAAAAAGCCCCCGATTGGAAAGGCATGATTATAAACTTGTATTTAATGTTGTGGTTAACGATGACATTTTTGTGCGTGCTTTTGATTGTGTTCTAGCTGTACTTAAAGATAACTTGCCCGCCGAGTGTAAAGTGGGTACAAAAATGGTATTGAACGATATGAAAGCCATTTATGTCGAGTATAGACCGCCGCATCAGTTAAACGGTGAAGTGACGCTTGGACGATTTTACCACATCGTACAAAGTAATGGCGATGTGGATATAGACTCTATCATATGCGAATTTAGCGTTTTACACCGTAGAACGTAAAGACAATATATATTTTTCCTGTAATAATATGATTATACGTTTTGTATATTTTTTCCTATACTAATATTTGATAATATAACTTTTGATAATATAACTATATACTTTCCTGTACTAATATTTTGTTAATACTATGCTTTGTATGATTATATATTTTCCGTTCTATTATTTGACCATATATATGTCCATTGTATATCCATTAATTCAGCTAAAATAAACAGAATGTTGTGTTGGTGTTTTATTTATTCCTTGAACACGATTATATCACTTGTTTGGTTTCGGTTTTCTGAATATTTAATTAATTGTTATTTGTCAAATCGGTCTTCTAAACCAACTGGCATATATGGAATAATTTAATAAATAAGTAGTGAAGTTGTCAGCTCAACTTTCTAAGCCAGATGACAGAAGAATATATGAATAATTAAATACGTGGCGGAAACTGACAACTCAACCTTCTAAGCCAACATTAATATATGGAATAATTTAATAAATAACGAATCTGGCAACTCAACCTTCTAAGAAAATTAATATATGGAATATTTAATTAATTAATGCTATCTGGCAATTCAGCCTTCTAAGCCATCTGGTTGATTAATATATGGAATAATTTAAAAAATAACGAATCTGGCAACTCAGCCAACTGGCTGATTAATATATGGAATAATTAAATATTTAATGCTATCTGACAACTCAGCCTTCTAAGACAACTGGCTGGTTAATATATGCAAATACATGGCGCAAACTGGCAACTCAGCCAAATGGCTGATTAGGGACCTATAAGAGAGCGGCGGGGTGGCTGAAGGAGTCATATGCGTCTGACAGCTGTCGGACGAACACCTCCTCCTCCTCCTCTCCTCTTCCTCTCTCTCTCTCTCTCTGCCCCTTTGGAGGGGTGAGGCCGTCCCACCTTCTCACCCAAAGAGGTCTTGCAACAAAGGGGTGGGTGGGGTTGGCAACAAAGGGGGTGGGGATGGCACTCTTGCAACATTATGTAATTGCTCTGCACTCATGGATTTTGCGCCCATACTACTGGGCGGTATTCTGACGAACTAATGCGGCCAATTGCGCCTAACTCCTGTATTATTATTATTACTGACACCATCGGGAGTCGAATCCCCGATTTCAGTGTCTTTATTTGGCTTATAAGAAAACGGTGTATCCACTGAGTTACGGGCGTTGGCTATCGGGGCCGTTACTGCAACATTTCAAGGAAGATTCAACATGACTGAAAATGAGATTAACTATGAAATATACTCAAGCTTATGCGCAAGATTATTTTCTCACCTGAGTGTGTTTGTGCACAGTTTTGACATAAGTTTATGATACTCGTAAATCTTATTCATTTTTATTCTGACTTTCACGAAATTTAAATAAACTCTCGAGAATGAGTCGGGGATACTAACTATACAGTCTGAGAAGCTCATTTAAACCGCTATCTTTCCACGGCGAGCCCTTCTTATTTGTAAATACTTAAACAACTATTTTGACCTATAGTTCATGCATGACTCTATCAGCTTTTCTGTACCACCGCTTCTAATTGGAAGAACACTAATGAAAGGAAACGTATATTTTTATGTACCCTGCAAATATTTGAGAGTTTCCTTACCTCGTTCTGGGGTATATTTTGCTTCTGTTGATATTTGTATAGGAAACAATAAAAAATGAGTTTGTTAAACTCGCTTAATGAAGTTAAATAAACTCGTATTTTGAGTAACCTGTACTCTTTCACAGATATATTTTCACTCAAATGTCACATATGGACTAACGAAACTGTAAGAATTCACTTTGCAGGAGCGTAAAATGTAATGATGGAGTTCTTTAACTTCCTTCGCAACACCTATACTAAGGTCATATGACGTCATATAGCGCTATATGTACAATATTTTAATAATTAGTACATTTTTATCAAATATAACCTTGACCGTAATATATATCTCCCATAATTTTATATCCCTTTATTAAATATATATATTATATATATATATATATATATATATATATATATATATATATATATATATATATATATATATATATATATATAAATATATATATATATATATATATAAAGGGTGATCCAGAGAAATGGGACCCAAAAGAAACCCCTGTAACTCTTAAAGTATAAGTCCTTTTATAAAATCATACGCATCATTCGAAAGAGGATAGTTACAAGTTTGTACAGGATTGTATAGGTTTTGACAATACAAGACAAGATAAGATACAAAACAAAATAAAAGTGTTAGTTAAAACTAACCCTTCAAGATGACTGCATGGACTGTGGAACAGCTGCGTTTCATAACTGAGCAATATTATGAGCATGGAAGAAGTGTAGTTTCAGCTCTTAGAAGGTGATTTTGACATCTGAAAATTTGTCTTGAAAGATCGTTGAGCTGAAACTACACTTCTTCCATACTCATAATATTGCTCAGTTATGAAACGCAGCTGTTCCACAGTCCATGCAGTCATCTTGAAGGGTTAGTTTTAACTAACACTTTTATTTTGTTTTGTATCTTATCTTGTCTTGTATTGTCAAAACCTATACAATCCTGTACAAACTTGTAACTATCCTCTTTCGAATGATGCGTATGATTTTATAAAAGGACTTATACTTTAAGAGTTACAGGGGTTTCTTTTGGGTCCCATTTCTCTGGATCACCCTTTATATATATATATATATATATATATATATATATACACTGTATAAGTGCATATACTCGTGTATAGGTCGCGTTTTTAAGACTGAATTCTTAGGCAAAAATTAGGGGGTCGACCTATATAAGGGTAACATTTTCGTGGGGTTGAAATCCGTGCACGATGGGGAGGGCTAGGAGCTACTGTTAGCTTCAGATATGAAAAATATTTACCATTTAATACCAGTAAACAATGAAACATAAAATATGTACCAATTATTAAAATTACCAAGACACAATTGGAAATGG
Organism: Bathynomus jamesi; assembly: GCA_023014485.1. Classification (NCBI taxonomy): domain Eukaryota; kingdom Metazoa; phylum Arthropoda; class Malacostraca; order Isopoda; family Cirolanidae; genus Bathynomus; species Bathynomus jamesi. Next base: position 167,845 of record JAJOZX010004319.1, on the reverse strand, counting down.
CTGTTACACAGTAGGTTATCAGTAACCTGTCTATACATGATGACGTGTTTAAGGTCACCTAGAAGCAGTTGCCAGTTTCTAGTTTTTGGAAATGAGTTTTATATGCCATAAAATATGGTGCTTTATTACCATAATTTGTTGTTCCACTACCCTCAACAACTGGGGTCGACCTATACACGAGGCTTATGAAAAAAATTAATGATTTCTTGGCCAAAAATCAAGGGTCGACCTATACACGAGATCGACCTATACTCGGGTATATACGGTATATATATATATATATATATATATATGCGTATACTGTACATTTAAACCGTAATACGGTTGGCATTCGAGAAATTTTGAAACAAGGCAGGAAAAAGGTCATAAAACGCAAAGGTCAGAAAACCCTCGTGACCATCGAAAGGAAAGAAAAGAGAAAGAAAGGAAAAAAAATAATTTGTGTGTATTTCTTCTTACGATAATTAATGAATAGCATGACCAATTGACCATGGGTCCAAATTTTCACTTAATCTGCAATTTGTGTAATCTGGAAACTGCACGACTTTATCTGCATGAATTGGGATGATAGGAAAATATCTCTTGTCTCGAACGCGAAACAGATCGTGGGAATGAAATTTCTGTGTGACGCATGTACCCAGACTGTAAACTCCTTTACGGTATTTAAAGAAATGGAGAAAGCAAATTCGAGTGTTACAAAAAAGGAGGAAATAATGGGGAAACAAGAGTCCGGAAATGTCCCAATGAAAATTCGTGTGGATGAGAGAGAAGAGGAAATAACGAACAACTATAATATGGAATGAAGACAAAGATGAAAGAAAAGAGATAAGTAAAAGTTGCGAGGTAGTAAAACTGCCCAACGATCAAAATGATACGACGATAAAAACTAAAAACGTAGGAAATAAACAGCCAAAGAAAAATAATGATAATATCAAAATTAAGAACATAGAAAATAATCAGATAACAAGTAGAAGCGTAGAAAATACCGTCTGTAAATACTACGCAAAAGGGTACGGCAGATATCAGGATGGGTAATGCATCTATGCCCATCCCACATTATGTAAGACACATTACACAAGAGGATATTGCAAATTTGAAAAAAAAGTACACGTTCCAACATCTTACTGGTTACAACGCCACTGCTAGACATGGGAGGTGTAAATACGAACAAAAATGCCGTTACCACCACCCCGAAAGAACCCGACAGGTGAGCAGACGAAACCAACAAAGAGTGCTACCAATTTTTTAGATGTCGCCCACAAAATTCAACAATTGAATACCATCCAACACATATAAAGCCAACTAAAAAATACAGGGATCCGAGAGCAGTACAGAAGGCATACAGAAAGACATTACATGCGATATCGGGACAACGGGTATAGAAACAGATAAAGAATGGAAAATTCTCGGAGGATCACAAGGCAATGAAACCGGCACCACCATTGGAAAATAAATCGGAAACACAAGTATGTAAAAACGAAAGGGAAAAAATTAAAATACTCGTAATCCTAGCCATCATTCAGGGCCTTAAATCAAACCATTCTCCGGGCAAAATTTTATACTTGAAAGGACTCATGCAAGAAACCAGAGCAGATTTTGCATGCCTCACAGGAACTCATCTAGAGGACTGCTAGGCGAACTGTAAAAACTGTAAGTTCTGTATTGACAAAAAAGAAATACAAATTGACAACTATAACATCCTCCGAGCCGACAGAACAGTGAGGCGTAAAGGAGGATGTGCTATTTACACACGCGAAAGGTATATGGCAGAAATGACTGTAAGTACCTCAAACAGCTGCGTAGAATGTGTAGCAGCAAAAGTTGAAAAATTAAATATGGTACTAATTGTAATGTACAGACCCCTGAACACATCAACTTCAAAATTCTCAGATTCCATTACAGAGGTAAGAAACTGGGTAAAAGATCTACATTCTCCAACCCCAAATATTTTTCTCTGTCGTGATTTTAATTTTCCATTCATGAAATGTAAAAGGATAGGAAAAAATACGAGTATATGCTTACACATAGGAAAAAATATATGCATTCACCAAGTCAAGGGGGGACACACGGAAAGACCAGGAGCAGGTAAAAATGTTACTAGCTCTAGCTGATGAATTTATTTTAACGCAAGAAAAGAAATAACATAAAACACAAGAAAAAAACAACTGCCTAGATTTGGTATTCAGAAACAACAGCAACCCAATTGATAATGTAGAAATGTCCCCGAATATAATATCGGATCACAACATTATTGAACTAACAACCAATATAAAAGCAACAGAAAAGGGAGGAACATGAACAACAGAAAGAAGCAAATTCGAAATTTTTAATTTTCACTCCAAAGCTATAAACTGGGAAGGTGTTGCATCCAGCATGGAAGTAGTAGATTGGAAAACCATTTTCGAGGCCAAGACAACGGAAGAGATGATAATGACCTTAAAGGAGAAGACACTGGAAATTGTGGAAAGACATGTCCCAAAAATACAACAAAGAGGGAAGAGAAGCAGGTTCGAGTGACAAAAGAGGTCATTGTTCCGAAAGAGAAAAACAGTGACTGCAAAATCAAGTAACTGTAAAGATAACATCAGAAAAATATTAAATGATAAACTGCAGAGTATCGATTGCGTCATACAGGAACTAATTGAGAAGCATACAGAAAAAGAAGACGACGACTCTATAGAAGCGATAAAGATTAACTCAAAGTACTTCTATGATTTTGCAAAAAGGAAGTCGGAAAACCATACGACTATCGGATCTTTGAAAAATGAAGACAGTGTTTTATCTGATGATCTAAAAGAATATGTGAAATATTAAGAACGCAGTACGAATCATCTTTCAGTATCCCAAAAACTGACAAACTGATATGCGATAGAAACTTGTTCTTTGAAGAAGAAATACAAGGGGAAAGTGTAACGGACTTCGACTTTACGACGGAACGATATTACACAAGCTATCGGGAAACTAAAAGCACACTCAGCGGCAGGACCGGACTTTAAATGGAATGCCACACTGATCAAAAACTGCAAGAATGCAATCGCTCAGCCCCAATATTGGATATGGAGACGATCACTAAACACGGGAGAAATACCGGGCATCCTGAAGAGCGCGAACATAGTCCCAATATATAAAGGAGGAGATCGATCCGAGGCCAAAAACTACAGGCCAGTGTCGCTTACATCTCATCTCACTAAAATATTTTAAAGAATAGTTAGACAGAAAATCTATGACTCTTTGGAAACTCAGAAAAAATTAAATGATAACCAACATGGGTTCCGATCAGGCAGATAATGCCTATCACAACTAATGGAACACTACAACAACATTATTGATGCACTGGAAAGTAATGAAAACTATGATGTACTATACACAGACTTTGCCAAAGCGTTCGACAAGTGTGACCATCGAATCATAATACATAAACTGAAATATATGGGAATAACAGGAAAAGTAGGGAAATGGATATGTAATTTCCTTAGTGAGCGGCGGCAAGTCGTTACAGTACACGGAATATCTTCATCCTATACCACAAGGAACAGTATTAGCTCCACTACTCTTCATATTCAATAACATCTTTTGCCGATGTCACAAAGATCAGTAGAAAAATAAGAAACCCAGAAGATATAGGATCTCTACAAACCGACATGAACAGAATCTACAAGTGGACGGAAGACGACAATATGAAGTTTAACACTGAGAAATTTCAGCTGTTACGGTACGGAAAAAGAGAGGACCTAAAATCCATGGAATATTATACCCCAAATGGACAGGAAATTCAGAGAAATTCTGAAGTAAAAGATTTAGTTGTAATGATTGATGATGCGAAATTTGAAACAAAAAATAAGATAGCAGTAAACAGAGCAAAGAGAATAACTGGGCAGATACTGAGAACCTTTAAACGAAGGAATAGGAATATAGTGATTCCTCTACTGAAAACAGCCCCCCTAGTGGGAGCCGCCTTGTCATGGTGGTGGAGGCTTGAGGTACCGCTGATCTGATGAGCCACACAAGCGGGAGGCTTGTACCCCCTTCCTCCTGATCGAGGAAAGGGCTACCCCTGCTAGGAGGGTCATCAGGGAGAGATGAGACTAAATGGTTCTCAGGGTGCGCCTTTGGCGAATATTTAATTATATGTTTATGGAAACATAAAATCCCCATCTCTCTCGGCCTGACCTTTCCCCCTGACGACCACGGCATGTCCTCGGACCTTTCTCTTGCCACTCCTAATTTGTCCCCTGGCATCTCTCCTGACGACCCTGGCATCTCTGCTGCTCTCTCTCCTGACGACCCTGGCATGTCCACGGACATCTCTCAAGGCGCTTCCCTTATAGCTACCCTGGAGCCCTTCCGAGCACCGGGTAACTCGATGGAACGCAGGCCTCTGCCCCCTCCATTTCGGCCTCGCATGTTGCCAAGCCGAAGCGTGTTAAGACTACCCCGAAGGCACATAGTTCCAAAGGCTCTCACCGGAGGAGTAAGAGGTCTACCTGATCTGTCACTGAAGTTTTACCAGGGGTATTTGAACCCAGAAACTACCAGAAATATTTAGTAATCAAAGCTTTGGAAGGTCAGTCCATCATGGACCTTGACATTTTTTATGTCCATCGCATCTTGGTGGCAGCGTGCGGCCGTGAACCGAGAGTCTCTGCCCAAAGGGATGGTAGCCTCCTTGTTGAGGTGTTATCCCCAGAGGAGAGTGCTCGGTTGCGCGCTATATCGGCTGTGCTAGGTGCTGATGTCTCTTGTGCTCCCCATGCTACGCTCAACCAGTGTAGGGGGGGAGTTGTGTTCTCCCGTGACCTGGTGCGTTATTCTGAGGAAAAGCTTGTCAGGGAGTTCAAGGACTAGCATGTTGTGAACGTTGAACGCTTCCAAAAGAAGGTGGATGGCGTTCTTACCCCAACCCCAACACTACTTATAGCCTTTCATAGGTTTGACTTGCCAGAATTCATAAAGGTGGCATGGCTTCGATTCCCTGTCAAGCCGTATGTCTCAACCCTCAACGATGTTTCCACTGCCAGGCGTATGAACATGTCAGCCACTTCTGCCGCCGCCTGCAGAAGGGCCTCCCTGCTGTGTGTGTAAATTGTGGGAAGTGTGGACATGAGAGTGTGGACTGTGGGAGTCCAGCCTCGTGCTACCACTGCCATGGGGACCATCCTGCGTCCTCCAGAGACTGTGACCAGTACAAACTGGAGAAGTCCATTCTGACCATAAGGGCGATGGACTGGGTAAGCTTTGCTGAAGCAAAGAGCATGGCACTTTCTCAGCATGTTCGTCCTGGGATATCTTATGCTTCGGTGATGGCACACCATGCTGCCAGTCGTTCCTCTGCTCCAAAGTCATCTCGTCCTCAGCCATTCAAACAGCCAAAGGCTCCATTAGCGCGATCTACGTCACTCAGTACTATGCCGATTTCTGGCATTTTCACTTCTAAGATTATACCAAAACCATCTATGACGTCTGTTGCAACTTCCAGGGTGGTAGATCTACCCACACGGAAGAGATTCCTTAGTGGCACCGGCTGCTCTGTCGGATGCCTCTGGTGATCTGGATCCTGCTGCCACTCCACCGGAAGCAGAGGCCCCTTGGCCACGGGATCGAGGTCCTTGGCATCCCCACTGGTGGGTGGGTCTGTACGGGTGCACTTGGGCACCTGCAAGTCCCCCACATCTGGATCACCCAAGCACGTGGCTCCGACATCGGCCTCTGGGCTGGGGAAGGACCCAGATACAACAAAACGTTACTCCACCTCCAAGATACCACTTGCCTCTAAAGGCAAGGGTAAGACTAATTCTGGAAAGGCCCTCTTTAAGGGCCTTTACAGAAACGGACCCACCTGGAATTTTCAAGGTCCTTCAGTGGAATTGTCGTGGGTTACGGGCCAACTGGGAGGAGTTTCTGCTACTCCTAGACCAGGTGTGCCCAGTTTGTGTGTGCCTGTAGGAGACGATGGTGGGAAACAAGGGTTATCCTGCCCCTAGGGGGTACACCAAACTCCACTCGACTCTTGATCCCGCCGGTGGCCATCATGGCGGCTCTGCCATCCTTCACCGCCGAAATGTCCCTTGTACCACCTTATCCATCAGATCTCCAGTACAGGTTGTTGCTGGGAGATGTTTTCTGACACGATGGTACACGGTGTGTTCCCTGTACTTGCCTCCTAACACTGTCGTGCAACGTGGTGATTTCGAGGGGCTATTACGTCAGCTCCCACGCCCATACATTATCCTTGGCGATCTGAATTGCCGTCATCCTCTGTGGGGAAATGTCATCTCCAACCCCAGGGGTGACCTCCTCGCCTCTATTTTCGATGATTGGGATCTTTATATTTTAAACACTGGTGACCCTACGCACTTCCATATTCAGACAGGAACCTACACTGCAATAGACCTATCAATATGCACCCAAGACATTGCTCTTACTTTTCAGTGGGAGGTGGCTGCCGACCTTCATGGCAGTGATCACTTCCCAGTCATTCTAAGTGCTGCGGAAAGTCCACCAGTTTCCCGACTCCGAAAGTCGATTCCCAAAGTGCCTGGACAGGGCTGACTGGCGCCAGTTTTCGGAGTTAGGCCCCTTACACCTGCGGGTGGACGACTTTCCCACGGTTGATGAGGCCCTGAAGTATTTCACGGATAGCCTCATTACGGCCGCTCTCCAGAGTATACCAAGGACATCTGTAACATTTTCGCGACGCCCTGTTCCCTGGTGGAATCAGGAGTGTGCTGTGGCATGTGGAGTGTACAGGCGAGGTGCTACGCGCTATCGTGCCCACAGACACAATGACTTTTTAAAAGTAGAATTTCGTAAGGCCAGGGCTCACTATAGGTGGGTCCTGAAGACCGCACGCCGTGATTCGTGGGCCTCCTTTGTGGGGACTGTGCGCTCTTCCACACCCACGTCCCTAGTGTGGAAGAAGGTACGGAAGATATTAGGTAAACACACACCCATTTCTCCACCTATTTTAAAAATTAATGGTACTCCTGTGGCTGAGCCTGACACGGTGGCTGGCGCATTTGCGGAAACCTTTGCTGGGATATCGATATCCAAGAGAGATCCACAGTCTCCGTATGCTGCACAGCGCCGGCGTCGGGAATCTATTTTAATTAATTTTATTTCTCGTGGGGGGGGGGGGTGAGGTATAACGTTGTTTTTGTAACCGTGAGATGCGAGAGGCTCTGAGAGGGTGCAGTGACACCTCTCCAGGACACGACGACATCCTCTATGACATGTTGCGCCACCTTCCTGACGGGACGATGGCGTTCGTACTTGACCTTTTCAACAGAATTTGGCAGGCAGGAAATGGTCTTTCCGGACAGTTGGCGGTTGGCAATAGTGATCCCCATCCCTAAGCCGGGTAAGGATCACTCCCTTTCGAGCAGCTTCCGCCCCATTGCCCCACGTCGTGCCTCTGTAAGGTTATGGAGAAAATGGTAAACGTCCGGCTAATGTACCACTTGGAAAGAAAAGATCTCCTGTCCTCGACTCAGTCTGGTTTCCGCATAATGCGTTCCACCACTGACGCATTACTGCGGCTTGAGTCCTCAGTTTGTGAAGCCTTTGCTTCCAAACAACATCTTTTATGCATATTTTTTGACCTGAAAAAGGCCTACGACACAACCTGGAAATACCATATTCTCCAGCAGCTGCACAAATTTGGCCTGCGCGGCCACCTGCCTAAGTTTGTGCAGGAGTTCCTCCGTAACCGTAGATTTCAAGTCAAAGTGGGAACCTCTCTCTCTGCCGCTGCAAAATAGGAGGAGGGTGTCCCTCAGGGCAGCGTATTGAGTGTCACCCTCTTTGCTCTAGCAATAAATGACATTGTATCCTCCTTGCCTGTGGGTG
>JAJOZX010004319.1:37500-155000 GCA_023014485.1 Bathynomus jamesi | reverse complement strand
CCATCTATAAAAACTGCATTTTTCTAAATAAAGAAAGGAATTAAACTGAATTGTTGACAAAATATTTCCGACAACTAAAATGTCATCAAAAACACATTATATTGAATTTTAAACCTAGTATAACTTTATGGTATAAATGTTTATGCATAAGGAAAAGAAAACATGTTTCAGACCGACACCGCGGACTCTCTTTGGGTGAAACAAGAGAAAGTTTTTTTAAAATTAAGAAAAGTCCATAGCTGAACCTGCCTCAAGAGACCTTGTGCCTCAACTGAAACATACGTCTTTTCCTTTTTTGCTTTAAGTGCGTTATGACGAAAACTGCCTAATGAGAATATTTTGTTGAAAGGGCAGTCGTGTGGAATTTTTTTGAATCACAAAACTTGATTGGTTTGTTTAAGATAGCGGGAGAATATTCAATTTTATAGCGGTGAAACAAGGCCATTTGGATATTGTAGGCTCAGTGACACTCGTGTGACGCGAATCCCGGGTCATTTCAATGTCCACCATGCCCATGACTCTAAAACCCATGTAACACATAGGTAATTTTTAGAAACCGGTTCTGTTATGGGACAAACCTCGTAGTGGATATCTAAACCGAGCTCGAACGGAAGAGAACCAACAAATTAGCGGGAAAGCGTTTTCTGCTAGTCAGACCAAATTCATCAGATGTGTAAATTTGCAATTTGCCATAAATTACTATACCATTTAACGAATTCTCGAGAAGGACATTAAAATAAATCATACAAAAACAGTTTTTGAATGAATTACGTGACGTGGATCAAGGTCAAAGAGTGGAAATGTGGAGAGGCCTCTTGCTTTACCATTCTGAGCTCGATCTAGCTCTTTTAGACAGCACATACTATAGTTTGGCGATGAGGTATTTTATGTCTGGGAAAGTTAACAAGAATAAGTCTCGAGTCTGGGGTCCTGTAAACTAAAGAAAATATGGCGAACATGAACGAGATACACTAGAACTTAATGTTTCATCAGCACTTTTCTGATCGGTGGATTGGGAGATACGAACCGACTCCTTGGTTTTTACGATCAACTGACCTCACCCAAGTGGATTTCTTTCTGTGGGAAGTTTAGGCAACAAAGCCCGAAATTTGACTAGTTCAGAACACACAATCTCTGTTATTCGGGGAATCTGTACAGAAACATTATTCAGTGTTGTTAATGAATTAAGTCATGCTCAGGTGGTTTAAATGCATTGAATGGTGTACATATGGAGGTGACTTGAAGATCTGAAAAGCTGTAGTGAAATTCTTTCTTTTGCAAGCATTTATTTCCAGTAATGGTCAAGAAAATGTTATATTTCCCTTTCGTGAATTTCATTTGTTTTTCCAATTTTTTTTTAAACATGGACTTTTGAATCACCCTGTCCTTTAACATACTCTTATCATAAAGAAGAAACTCATAAAACTCAGAGATACGAAAAACCTCTTGTGTAAATGGATATTTCATTCCTTTTATTTAATCTCACTTTGACCAAATGAAGACAAACGCATCGAACGAACTCATTTCAGGTGGACTCCGTCAGGAGAAACCGAAATGCCTTTGTCAAAACCACGATTCACGCTGTATTTTTTCTTTATATATATATATATATATAAATATATATACCATATGTCCCACAAAAAAGTGCACCCAACTTTAGATTGTACTAACTCCTCCAAAAATTGAGATATTTTGGATCTTTGTTTGATTTAATATAGCAAATTATTCTTTGTTAACGTTCAAATTTATTCATGTTTAAACGATTTAGTGTTTAAGCATCTGCTTTTAACTGAAGGGTACAACAAAATGGATTGCGCAAAATTGGTCAATGAAAAAATAATGTGTGTGCTATCGATGTAATGAAAAGACAAATACATAATAATAGATACTTTAACATAATTTTAATAAGATACAAACCAGATTTTTCTTTATTCCTTATTGCAAAAGTTATGCTTAGTTTCGTTTTCTTTCAACATGACCGCCATTCCTATCGATACAAATCTGGAGTCGAGCTCTCATCTTCCCCATCACTCTTTTGATAAGATCTGGATTGTCTTTTAACAAGTTGATTTCAGCTGTGATGCGAGTCCTCAAATCATCTAAATTGATAGGTTGTGATGCAAATACTCTATTTTTCAAATGACCCCATAAAAAGTAATCACACGGGGTCAAGTCAGGGCTTCTAGGAGGCCATTCAATGTCATGGCCTGTAGCAATTACTCTTTGGTGGAAGACTTCCTGCAAGCGTTCCTTCACAGTAACTCTCCTGTGAGCAGGAGCTCCGTCTTGCATCCACCAAATACGATTAAATCGGTTTCCATAAGTAATACGTATTTGTGGAAGGATTTCTCGGTCTATCATTTCTAGGTAAGCTTCACCATTTAGATTACCATCGTAAAAGACCGGGCCAATTACCGCTCCATTACCGCACAGTCCTACCCAGAGAGACAGTTTTTGTCTAGAGTTATTCTTTTCGTAGATATGATTGTCAGGTGGATGATTTTTTGGTGCATACTGACGGCAGATTTGTTTGTTCACTAGACCATTCATAAAAAAGGCCGCCTCATCTCCAACCACTAATTGTTCCGTGAATCTTTCTGGTTTTTCAAGAAACCACTGGGCAAATCTTAGGCGGCGAGGTAGATCTCCTTCAATGAGTTGATGTCGAATTTCCATTCTGTATGGGTACAAATTCAAATCCTCACGAACTATTCGATGAAATGACATGCGTGAGAGTTCTGTACCATTTCGCCTGGTGGACACTTTTGGATGTCTCTCTAATAAATGCCGAACATGCTGAATGTTCTCGTCTGTTCTTGCCGTCTTCGGATGGCCTGAACGTCGTTTGTTCAAATTGAGGACCGTTCCTTCTTCTTTGTATTTCCGAACATTCTTCAAAATTGTATGTTTAGTTGGAGAAGCTCTATCGGGAAATTGCAGTTCGAAGGTATTCTGAACTTGTTTTAAGCTTTTAGTTTGCAGATAAGTTGTGACCATGAGAACGCGCTGCCTTCGTGTAAACTGCATGATAAGGGTTTCAAAGTTATTTATAAATTTAGTAATTCAGATTCTTCATTTATATGTATGACTCGTATCTTAGATACAAAAGTTCGAATTATTTAAAAAAAATATTTGCAATATCCTTCGACGTAAAAAGTAGCACATTGGTTAAAGCAAGAGGAGCTATCTGGCTGGGAGAAATGATCATTCCGCGCAACCCATTTTGCTGTACCCTTCAGTTAAAAGCAGATGCTTAAACACTAAATCGTTTAAACATGAATAAATTTGAACGTTAACAAAGAATAATTTGCTATATGAAATCAAACAAACAGATCCAAAATATCTCAATTTTTGGAGGAGTTAGTACAATCTAAAGTTGGGTGTACTTTTTTGTGGGACATATGGTATATATATATACTGAGGGAACCATTCTGAGTTCAATCCCAGTATATATACTGTACAATGTACATATATATTACACAATAAGAAAATGAAAAAGTTTATTGGTAGACGAATAGTCCATAGGACAAATAGTAATAACACAAACTGAAAAAAAATTAACTTAAATAAAAATGCAAGTACTGAGGATAGAAATACAAAAATTAAAAAACAGTAATGGTGAAGATAAGTGGAGCTACAGACAAACGTTTTCATACCATGAAGTCCATAGTTTAAATGACACATGGCAGGACTGATGAAAAGTTTGGATAATTGGGTTGGCTGATTTTATAATTCTTTGCATCAGACGTCTTTTTACCTCCGGGAGGCTCGAGATATTGTGGGTAGCAAACATTTGCGAAGCTGAGCATCTTGGGGTTAACTTACAGTATATAGGAGTTAAAAGATGTTATAAAGCAAATTTAGAGTTCTGCCAGAACCATTTTCATAATTCACTCAGAGTTGCTGCCCATATATATTCGTGCAGAAGGTACGAAAGTGATTGTCTTCAGCTTCACTTGTACAGAATCGAAGTTTCTTGTAGTCATGCTTGCTTTAGTACAGAAGCTTCGATATTATTTCCGTATATCTGAGTCATCACTTAAGAAGCTGGTGATAATTTGATCCAAATACTTAAATTCTTGTACTTCTTCTATTAGTTCACCTCAGTTTGAAACTAATATCAGCTGACTGATTGAAGCTTTTAAATGGAATTGCGTAACCTTAGTTTTTGTAGTATTTAATAGAATATTATAGCTCTGCAAACATAATTCGCAGGTGTTTAGAAGACAGTCCAGACCTTTAACAGAATGACCTATTAGCACCATATCATCGCCCAAGACTAAGATATTTATCCCCATGTTATCTTCACAACATCCATCCTTTCTTCATTAAGTGAAGCAATTAAACCATCAATATGCACATTAAACAGCAGAGGAGAGGGTAAGGGGCCTTGCCTCATTCAGCAAGAATTACCAAAATACTCAGATAATATGATACATTGCCCCACCTAACTGTAAACGACGGCAATATGTACAAAGAAACTTTTCTCTCCTCTACAGTATTTTTTTTCAATAAAATTTCGTGGTTCAGTATGATATGCCTTATTTATATCCAAGAAACAACTATAAATAGCTGAATTACTGTCAGTGTATTGAAATACAGTTTATTTCAATACACAGATTCGCAGATTAGTAGAGTGGGACCTTTTAAAACCAAATTGATTAGGAAATGTCCATAAATAAAAACACTGGTATGCATATGAAATTTTTTTGTCTGCTGTGAGGGTTTTTTCAACTCATATTATATAATTCGACCATGCTGAATTCGAAAATGACATTGGTTTTCCTCAATCAGGTCAGGTTTTTTCTCTATTGGCCATTTATTATAAGTCCAATTTTATCCCCAAAATTTATTGATTTTTTTAGCTTAAACACTGTAGATACGAGTAATATTATAAGAACACTCGTGAAAAATGAAAACATTGTGTGAATAAATACTTTTATTCATACAATGAATATGGAAAAAAGTTTATTGAGGAAGGAATGAAGTTTTTTTGGCTTTCCGTCTGTGTTTTTCTTCGGGCACGTCTCGCTTCAAACACCAGCAATAGTCCGCCAGCATATTGATATCCCAGTTTCCCTGGTACCTCTCTTCCATTATTTTGATATCTTGGTGAAATCGTTCACCCTGTTCCTCACTATAATCCCCGCAATTTTCAGGAAAATAGTCGAAGTGGGACCACAAAAAGTGCATTTTTATGGACATGCGCGACCCATGAGCTTTGAAAGCTTCCATCAAGTTTTCGACAACGGACTCGTATTCTGGACTTCTACGCTTGCCAAGAAAATCAGTGACAACTGATTTGAATGCCTGCCAGGCATTCTTCTCAGTTGGAGTCATTGCGTTTTCGAACTGAGTATCCTTGATCAAAGTTCGAATTTGAGGACCATCAAAAACCCCAGCATTTAGTTTAGCATCAGATATATGAGGAAATTTACTCTCGAGATATCGGAATGCTGAACCCTCCTTATTCATTGATTTGATGAAATTTTTCATCAAGCCCAGCTTAATATGAAGTGGTGGGAGCAAAATTTTTGTTGGTGGTACAAGGGGCACTGAAACGACATTATGCGACCCAGGTTCAAAATTCTCTCTGGATGCCCATTCACGCTGTGCATAGTGCTTCTCATCCGCTCGGCTATCCCATTTGCAGAGGAAACATGGGTATTTCGTGTATCCCCCTTGCATTCCCAATACAAATGCCACAATCTGAAAAAAAATGAAAATATTTAAAGAATTTAGAGAATTTGTTCTATCAGATAAAAAAATCTATGCATTGGACTGTATCACTTCTGTGGGGAAGTTAAGTGTTCTTATACGCTCTCAAATAACCTTTGGAAAAACAACATAGTCAATAGCAATAGTTTACTTATGATATTAGTATTACCTTCAAATCTCCACAGATCCTCCAGTTATGTTGGTCGTATACGAGAGCATCCAGTAAAATTTTCATGTTATCGTAGCTCTCAGTAAGTTGTACGGAATGTGCTACAGGGACTGATGCAATGCTATTCCCAATGTTGAGAAGTACTGCTTTCAAACTTCGTTTAGATGAGTCTGTAAATAGCCTCCATTCTGATGCGTTATATGGCAGGCTCAAGGATTCGATTAGCCCCTCAACATTGCAGCAGTACACTAAGGAAGAGGTATTTTCGTGCACTGCAAAAAACTTGCGGAATTCTTCCTCTCGTTTCCTATACAGGAGAATGTTGTTCCCGGAGCCAGCAAGTTGTCCTCTCGAAGTCGTGAGCCCAAGATCTCGGCAGCTAATTTGGAAAGTCCTAAATCCCTTGTAAGATCATTAAGTTTGGCCTGGTTGAGAGGCCTCGGCTCATTTGAAGCGGTATTTTGAGGTATATACGACTGGGACTGGTCATTGGCATTGGTCATTGATTCATCATCAGAATCATCGAAGTCCAGGGTTTGAGGTGGGTCGGGTATTGGAATTCCAGGACCATGGGGTACAGGTCTCATAGCAGAAGGAATGTCAGGGTATACAACAATGTGTTTATTTTCTTGTTAACTCCTGAAAATAGAAAACACAGAAACATGGATATAAAACTTGCATATGAAATAGAAGAAGCATTCAGACAGTGGCAGCTCGTGAGGGAAGGCTGCGGTCTGTAAGATATGAAATAGGTCGATGGAGTCTGTATATTTTTCTTTTTCATTCATATTGTCCCTTCGGGGCAATATGAATGAAAAAGAAAGAAAATATACAATCATTGTATATGTAAATGTAACTTGTATAACAATATGTATGTGTAAATGTATTTTCTATAAACAATATGTATATGTAAATGTATGATTACCATTATGGTGAATATTATGCTATATATGGTGAATATTACATTATGGTGAATATTATGTCAAGTTTCATACGAGGATTTCAAAATATTTAAGAAAAATAAATTTATAAGCCCACCTTGGAGGTTTGTCATGCAGAAATAGCAATCTGTCACGTGATCCTTTCCTTCTCTCCAAATCATGGGAATTCCAAAAGGCAAAGATTTCGCTCTGCCTTTGCTCCATCTTCTCAAATTTTCAATGCACGTCTTGCAGCACATATGAGGGGCGAAATTTTTGTCCTGGTCCCCTAGCTTAATTCCAAAGTATGCTCTATACATTGTCTTCACAAATTTAGTGATTTGGGACTGGTTATTTGGCATGGTAACCGTCCCACATATGTAGCAGAATCTATTGGGATCATTTTTACACGCTCTATTCATTATGAAATATTTTATCTATATGCCTGAAAAGTAAAAAAAGATATTATACAAGTGAAACAAGTGAGTGATGATAGATGTTACTGTTCCAATTCCGCTTTGACAAAATCACGAAAAATTCTATTTTACTTATGAGGCCATAGCCGGATAACCTGAGCTGATTCAGAAGAACGGATTGCAGATTCGAAATCAGCAGGAAAAACTCTATAAGAATCACTTACAAATCCCTTGACATCAAAATTTATGCATACCAGTGTAATCGGCGTAGCAAAAGTTTCTCTAGTAGTGTTGAGAAGCAGGAGGCAACAGCAATAGATCCGTAATCATAGTTGGGTCGAACGTCCCCATATTATTTTTAAAAAGGGACAAAATATATCCCGTCAAACTCTGGAATATAACTATAGATATGTAGACCCCTCACGTCAGTGTCATATTGTGTAAGTGCTCATGCGATAGGTCATCCACCCCTAAGGCAGAACCATTCTTTCACTCTTTAATTAGACTCTTAATTTTAGAGTAATGAAGTACAAGTACAAGTATTTTCCTTGGTCCCTCCCACGGGCGTTCCCCTGCAGTCTACTGTATATTAAGATTAACCTTTCCCACACTATTAAAAATGCTTGAATAGTGTCTTTTCTACAGTCTTGTAACAAATGAATGAATAAATAAATAAATAAATAAATAAATATATATGATACACACAGACCGTGTATGGAACAAGGAACTCTTCTGGGAAAATTAAATCCACTATAGTCCGAATAAGTAATGGTAAATGACAAACACTATAGTTTTTTCTTTATCATGTTAGCCCGACGTGGGCAACGGATCACTCGCTTCCCTCACCAGCTATTTGCAGAGCAGATAGGATCCAGCCTTGGGACAGGATCTAGGCTCTAGGGTTTACAGCTACATCTAGCCTACTATATTCAGGACCTCAATATAAGCAAAAGACTAGTTGCATTCACGTCGGATTGAATACATCAAAGGAAAAGGGGTAACTATTGTATTTTTAGCCAAAAACCAAAACTTAAACGTCAACTGGCAAAATTGAGCGTCCACTTTACAAGTCACATAGCATGTCCGTTTCATGATGGGATTGAACTCAGAATGGTCCCCTGAAGTTTTTTCATGATACACACAGACAGTGCATGGAACAAGGAATTCTTTTTGGAAAATTAAATCCACTATAGTCCGAATAAGTAATAGTAAATGACAAACACTATAGTTTTTCTTTTTCATGATGTTAGCCCGACGTTTCTTGTCGGGCTAACATCGTGAAAAAGAAAAACTATAGTGTTTGTCATTTACTATTACTTATTCGGACTATAGTGGATTTAATTTCCCCAAACGAGTTCTTTATTCCATGCACGGTCTGTGTGTGTGATGAAAAAACTTCAGGGGACCATTCTGAGTTCAATCATATATATATATATATTAAATGTTAGACTTTTCTGAAAATGAAATGCTGTTTTGCATCATCATTTAATTAGACTTGTAACATAAAATTTAATACAGCGTAGTTGAAAAGTCCCTATCTATTTTGTTGAAATAATGTTATTTCTATTTTATTTTCTACAGGCCATACATGATCATGGATGTATGATACAAGAACGTGTGATGGTAGTAACACCACGAATCCAAGGAATGAAGTGCAAAGAAATTCGAGAAAAATTCGAAAGAAGATTTCACAAACCAGGACCTACAGACAAAGGAATTCGCGAGCTTGGTCAATAAATTAAAAAAACAGGATCTGTTCATGATGAGGCCGTCCAGGTACCTCTCAAGAAAATGTTGAATTGGTAAGAGATGCCTCTGAAACAAATCCTAGAATGTCAACTCGCACAGCATCACGTAGACCCAGCATACCAAAAATAACTCTTCTTAGGATTTTAAAATCAACATTAAAAAAGCAAATTTACCATATTCAAGTGCTACATGAGTTACAAGAAGAGAATTATTCAAGACGAGCAGCCATGTGCACAGAATTTATTGAAAATATTTATACCGAAAACTTATTAAACCATATTCTCTTTAGCGATGGGATGACATTCCACACATGTGGAAAGGTTAATCGACAGAATTGTCGTATCTCGGCTAGTGAAAAACCGACCGAATTCTACGAATGGGAAAGAGTTTCTCCTAAAGTTAATGTCTGGTTGGGTATGACAAATCAAAGATTTACGGACCTTTATTCTTTGCAAAAACTATGGTAATAGGGCCAATTTATTTTGACATGCTTCAGCAGTTTCTTAAACCCCAGCTTCCTTCAGATGGCATTCTCGACACTATTATTTTTCAACAAGAGGGAGCTCCATGTCACTATGCAAACATCGTTCTGGCGGGCGTATCTTGCTAAGCTCTTACCAAATCGTTGGATTGGACTTGGTGGAAATAGGCCGTCGGGAGGACGATCTCCGGATTTAACACCATTAGGCTTCTTTGCGTGGGGCTTTATAAAGTCTGAGGTTTACAAAACAAGAGTTACAGGCCTGCAGGATCTGCGAACTAACCGCATTGTCGCGGCAGTCGCTAAAATAACCTCAGAGATACTTGAGAATGTGTTCTGCAATGCAGTGGACAGATTTGAGATTTGCAGAGACACTGTTCGTGTTCACGTTGAATCTTAGACCTAAGCTTGATAAATAAATATACTGTACATCTAATTATGTTACTACATTTTAATCCTAAAATACTGTACTATTATTTCAGTAAAATAGATAGGGTCTTTTGGACCACCCTTTAATTAAAACCTTGCATCCAGATCATGATTTTTTAAAAATACAGAAAATGTCTCTAATATATTTATGTGCACACGATTACATACATTACTGGTTAATTAAAAGATGAACTTAAATTTCACAACTGATAAAACGTGCTTCAGCCTGTTCAAACATGTTTCGAAGCTGCAAAACAATGAAGAGTTTTCTTTATCTTTTTGCAGCATTCTTCTTCGCCTCGTGGTGACATTTGAAGCGCTAACAATAAAGGGCGAATATACTGTACAGTAATTACGACAGTTTGTATCTTCCATTCTCATTTGTTGAGATGCAAGAAAAGCAAGGCTTTCGACTGTAATCCTTGTATAAATGACGAACCTGTCGTCTTACTTGGTCTTCTTTTAGCAATTAAAATAAGCGATGTGAAGCACTCAACTTCTCCCGTTTGGTAAGCACATGATACACCCAGTGGTTGCGCTCCTTTTTATTTTTTTATCATTCTGCACCATCAAAGTAACACTACATCTCGGTCAGAAATCATTTTTATGACTGGATACATACAAATATTAACTGATACAAAAAGCACACATCAGCAGTGGTTCGTACCGAACGGCCACAACATTCTGCGATGAGTATTTAAAGATGGCTCATGATTTGCCTAGTATATACACAGTAAGCCGGGTCGAAATTTTATATTGAAAAGGTACATATTGTGAGGGGTTTGAATGGAACACAGGAACCCCCTCATAAATTGTTTTCGCTGTTTAAAGCCTCCTACCCCTGGCACAATTTTTCACTTTTTGACCGACATATATTGAAGAATATTCCATTTATACGAGACTTACTCTACATTCAGGTTTTTTGATGACATAAATCTTTATTAACGTAGAATATTTTATTTAATAATGTATAGTATTAGGCAAATTAATTAAGTACAACAATATATTCAGAAGAAAAAACTAGAGGCATAATAAATGTGCTAAAATTCAATTAACTTTTTCATTGTTCCTTATCAAATCAAAAGGGAGGAAATTTTCAATATCATTAGGAAATTTTATTTCATATGTTTCTTATTCATTCCATTGGGCCTTCCATTCAAACTTGGGCAGTTTTCGCCTTGGTTCTACTGAGTTTAAGATAAACTTTTGATGGTTGTCATATCCTATTCTTTCCTGACATGCCTTTGTTACTAGGTTCACTGCCCTTTCCACAATTTAACTGTGGCATGGAAGAGAAGCTATCTCCAGTGGCTTACATCGAGCCTGTAGTAGCTCATCGTCACTAAAATTGTTTAGCAGCGGTGGAGGAGTAATGATCTCTTTTTGCCAATCGATCATCTCGGTGTAGTCAGTAGATTGGAAATTGAAGGTTCGAAGCAACTCAAGTTTCTGGTACCTGAAAATCCCGTTCTTGAAAGGATGATTTTCTGAATAGCTTGCTCCCTAATTTCTAGTCTCTTGTCAGTTACCATTGATATGAGTATATTTTCTGGGTGGGTGGGCAAAGTAGGCGTTATTCTCCTAGGCGTTATTCTCCTAGGCGTTATTCTCCTCTTTTAACCCCCTACTCTTTCCTTTCTCTCGGGCTAACCTTAGAGTGGATCTTAGGGTCTTTGTTAAAAAGCAAGCACATTAAATGCCAAAAGTTATATGCACCATCAGTTGCATTAGGATGAGATTTTATCCAAAACCACCATGGAGCATAAAACTGCATAATAATCTTGACTATATCTTGACCATTTTGATCGGGATTTGGCGTTGAAATATATAATCGAAGACCCTGTTGGATAGAGTTCGCCAGTGAGCATGGTGAAGGGTACTTGGGGATCGAGTAGACAGATCTTGAGAAGTGTCTCCAGACTGCACTGCCAGACACATACCATAGAGATATCTTTGATCACTGCTTAGCTCCTTCACAACATTTGCTGGAATTTCTTTAATGTTTCCCTTTACGGGAGAATATTTGACTACCTCCAATTTTGTTAAATCTGTTTTCAGTTTATTCCCAGTTGAACCCACAAAAGTATTTGGACTTGTTGTTTTACCATCAATGGCCTTGTAGACTTGCATAAAAGGCAGCTCATTCAAATGCAAGAGGCACACCAACCACTGCACTGGTCTGTTAAGATGAATTTCAACCAGTTTTATGGCTCCACCAATTTTTCCTGTATTTACAGGAGTACCATCACACAGTAAAGCTTTAATAGTATCTGTACTGCTCGAGTCTGTAATAATAGTTATCAACTCTTCTGCTATGCAGCGAGCAGTTCCATTATCTGGTGTGACATGGTCTACAAAGATGCTTCCAAGTTCTTTCACAATAATATGGTATTCTTCTTTTATCTTTCCACTTTTAGTTAATGTGTTATCTTTCCTTCCATCAAATCCAAGGCACTCCATCTTCAGATTTTCGGATTTAGACCTAAAAGTATTTGTTTCACCCATGCGATTTCTTTCTCTTTCTAATTTCTTTCTGTCAAGCATGTTGGTGTGGTTAAGGATCCCCATATCTTTTAAAACTGCATTGACTATTGCAGTTCTACAACTTAAACGATAACGATCTGCTGTTAATGCTAGGTTTTTATAGGAGTGCCTGTTCTGAATATTCTCAGTCAATTCTAAATCGGCCTCAAAATCTACATCCTGACTCTCTGAATCTACATCCATGTCTTCTTCGGTATTTTCTATAAATCCAAACATTGGTGGCTTCAGTCATTTCTTCTTGTGCTTTTAGTTGACGGTTTTGTGCTTCTTGGGCTCTTGCTAAAGATCTCTTCTTTGTTGAACTAGCTATGCGATCAATTGGTCCTAACTGATTTTTTCTTTGCTTTTGACCTACAAAAGACTCCCATTCTGCCATTGGTATTTTATCCTTCCACCTGCAAGATTTCCTATCAATTCCCTTATCATAGCATTCACAAGAAGATATATCAACCATTTCATCATACTGAGCTACTTTTAAGGCAAAACTTTCATTTCTTCGATATAACAGCACCTTGTTCAATTTTGAGGCTTCTTCTATTAGTTGACTGACTTTAAGAAAGATACCTTTGGTGTTAATCGTAGGAAAAGAAAATTTCATCCAAATGTCTTCAATATCTTTTACAAGAACCCTGTAACAATCACTAGCAGTTGCTGATCCTTTTGATTTAGCTTCTTCATGACGGCGCACAAAAAGTAGTGTCTCACAACATCTGCTTTTGAATGAGTCATGGCTGCTGGGAATTCCATAGGCTATCCAAAGGCTGCATTTGAGGACTTGATTCTAGTCGTCATAGTTTATATTCAGAAGTAAAATCAAATTATATGAACCTTACCTTATGAACCTTATGTTGTTTCGTGCGTTGGTCTTTCTTCACACGGAGGTCAAGCTGGTGGCCCCGCCTCTAGTTCTGGCCTGGTGGAGGAGCGAGTTGCTTTCTTGCGCTCTCCACCGTACATAGCCAGGCACGCCCGGCTCATCTGGTACTGTCCTGAGCCAGGCATCCAGTCTTTTCTTGAAGACTTCAACTTTGACCCCCGTTACGTTTCTCAGGTCCTTAGGAAGCTGGTTGAAAAGTCTTGGCCCCCTGACAACCAAGCTATTTTCCTTCAGGGTTGAGGAGGTCCCTTGTCGGGCCTTTAATTTGGGAACACTACACATTCTGCCTTTCCTACTTTCCAGTGTTGTTTGAATGGTAATTGGGTTTAGTTTTAGGTTTGGTACCAGTTTTTCGATCATTTTCCACGTGTAGATTATGATGAACCTCTCTCTTCTTCTTTCCAGTGAGTACAGATTTAGTTTACGTAGTCTTTCCCAGTAGTTGAGTTCTTTGCAGCCATCAATCTTGGCTGTGAAATGCCTTTGCGTTTCTTCTAGTTTATTAGTTTCTTCCTTTTTATATGGGGACGTCAAAACTGAGCAGTATTCAAGTTTTGGTATAATCAGTGTTTTTAGCAGGGGAATCATTACTGTCCTGTCCCTTCTCTTGAACGTTCTTAGAACCTGTCCGGCGACTCTTTTTGCTTTATTTATCGCTATCTGATTTTGTGTTTCGAATTTCGCATCATCTGTCATTATTATCCCGAGATCAATCACTTTCATGCTTCTCTGAATTTCCTGTCTATCTGGAGCATAATATGCAGTCTGTTTAAGTTCTTCTTTTCTACCATATCTCAAGAGCTGAAATTTCTCGGCGTTGAATGACATGTTGTTGTCTTCTGACCATTTGTATATTTTGTTCGTGTCCCTCTGCAAGGCCTCCACGTCATATACATCGCTGATTTTTCTGCTGAGCTTTGTATCGTCTGCAAAGGATGTTACTATACTATTGCTGTTTACTCCGCTGTCTATGTCTGTTAGCATAATGAACAGGAGTCGGGCCAGTACTGTCCCTTGTGGTACTGAGCTTCCGATTCTGATGATGATATACCTTGAATTTTGACGACCTGCAGACGATCACTAAGGAAGTTGTAGATCCATTTTTCCACTTTGCCTGTTATTCCCATGTCTTTAATTTTATGTGCTATTATACCATGGTCACATTTATCGAAAGCTTTAGCAAAATCTGTGTATATAACATCGTAGTTGTCATTGCCTTCCAATGCATCTAGGATATTGTTGTAGTGCTCTATTAGTTGTGATAGGCATGATCTACCTCAGGGGTTCCCAAACTTTTACCACCAAGGACCCCTAAATATTAATTTCGTACGGACATAGACCCCCCACAAAAAAAATTATGAATTCAGTTACAAACTATAGTATATTTCATAAACATAGATAGCTTTTAAATTAATGTAAAATTAAACATTCTACGCTCATTAAACCAGTTTAATAAACACTTACCGAATGTCTAGTGTGAAGGGTGAGGTTGATGGGCATTTAAAAGTGAAGGAATATTCGGTTCCAGATTAGTGAGTTTCAATCTCAAATCGCCATTATTTTCAAGGTCAAGTCGATTTCTCTGCTTGGTTAAGATACTGGTAGCATGACTAAATCCAGCTTCTACCATATATGAACTAGGAAAAGCTAACAAAAAAGGTTCAGCAACTTTTTGCAATTTGGGATAGTTTTCTGCAAGTTTTTTATTGCGCCAAAATCCACTAAGACTTTCATTTGAGTAAAGTGATTTAGCTTCAATGTCAACTTTCATTTGGATGATTTCTTCTTGCAGATCAAACTCCAAATCTGTAACATCACTGTTTGTATCAAATGGAGAAATGATCCACTTTGGAACTACCATATTTTCGAGATCCTTGAAACGAGTTTTAAAATCCTCTGTTGAGCTTTCAAGGTGAGCGACATAAACACGTATATCGTCATCTGAAAAGTTTCCTGGAGCTTCCTGCTCTAAAGATGACATATTTGGGAAAAAGTTAAAATTTCGACGAGCCAATGAAGTTTTGTACAGCATTAGCTTTTCTTTAAATCCCAAAATAATGGTACGAGTTTGTATGATAGTTATGTCTTTGCCTTGCAGTTTTTTCTGTGATTCATTGAATTTTGAAAATATATCCCCAAGATAAAAGAGGTGGTTCTTGCATTTCGTTAATGTATCAGCGAGTGATTCATTACGCTCAGACAAGAATTCCACTACTACTTTGAAAAGATCTACAAGTCTTTGCAGACAGTTACCTTTTGATAACCATCTTACCTCTGTATGAAGGAGTAATTGGCGGAACTTTTCGTCATTTTCTTCGCATAATAATGCGAATAGCCGACTATTAAGTGCATTCGCTTTTATTTTATTAATTACTTTTAGGCAAATTTCCAAAACAGCATTAAGCTCTCCAGTTATGTTTTTTGCTATTAGATGTTATCTATGTAAGACACAATGCACTGAATGAACTTCTGGAATTATTTTCTTTACTAAACCTAAAAATCCTCTATATTTACCGACCATAGCTTGAGCCCCATCAGTTGCTATTGCAGTATATTATTAAAGGGAATGTCATACTTCTCAAGATATTGCTGCAAACAAGCAAAAATTGATTCACCTTTGGAGTCAGTTTTCAAAGATTTGGCGAATAGGAATTCGTCGATCATACAGTTTTTACTCACACTATAATATCTTACATAGGCCATTAGAATATTTTCACTTCCAAATGTTGACTCATCTAACTGCAAAGCAAACTTAGCCTGTTGTAATTCAGAATTAACTGTAGTTTTAACATCATTCGCCATCTTAGCAATCCGACGCTGCACTGTATTATTGCTCAGAGGGATACTCTTTAAAACTGGATTACCATCAATTTTCATGACAGTCTCTATTGCTATCTTTATGGAAGGTAAAATTATTTCTTCACCAAGAGTATGTGGCTTACTTTTTTTTAGCAATTAAGAGAAATTTTATATGATGCTTCCGCTCCGTCAATTGATGATGGCATTGTAGATGATTTTATAAAAGGTTTCAGTGTTGCTCGATTTACAAATCGTTCTTTCATTGTTTTAAAATATATAAGATCTTTGTCTCTTTTATCAGAGTGTTGTTTTTCTAAATGTTCTTTCATTTTCGATGGCTTCATGGCATCGTTACAAAATGTTTTTTCACACACTAGACACATTGGTCTTTGTTCATTAGTGGGAGAAGCTATAAATCTAAATTTTAAATATTCTACCGAGTATTGGCGACATTTTCTCTTTGGTATACTCATGATCAGGGGTTTCTCATTTGAGATCTTAACACAGACAATGGAATGTTAATATAATGAAGCAATTTAATTCTTTGTGTGTATATATAATTCAGTAAAGATAATTACACTATTAATATAAGTAATTAAGAAAACTTTTTGTGCATATTACTCAGCCTAATTATATAATCACTCTTTTAAATGGACGCAAACACCCACACAAATATCAAAAGCCTACTAACTGAGCGGAAGCTCTCACTCAGCCGCAGCTGCTACAATTTCCCAAATGATAAATGCCAGATGTTGCCAGATGAAAGGTGTATGGCAATTATTAATGTGCGGACAGATTTTGGTATAAGAAAAAAAGATTAATGGAAATTTATTTTAATATAGTTAATGTTACTATTTTTCCAAAAGCTTAGAGACCCCCTGGAAGCTTCCTACAGACCCCTGGGGGTCTGTACAGACCACTTTGGGAATCCCTGATCTACCTGATCGGAATCCATGCTGATTTTCGTTGAATCTTTCCCGTGTCTCCAGGAAATCATAAATTTTCTCTCTAACTATTCTTTCAAATACTTTGGTGAGGTGGGACGTCAATGACACTGGTCTATAGTTCTTTGCTTGAGATCTGTCCCCTCCTTTATATATAGGGACAATGTTTGCTCTTTTCAAGATGCTCGGTATTTCCCCAGTGTCTAGGGATCTTCTCCATATCCAGTATAAAGGTGTAGCTATTTCATTTTTACAGTTTTTAATCAATAATGCGTTCCAATTGTCCGGACCTGCAGCTGAATGTAGTTTCATTTGTCCTATAGCTCTCGCTACATCTTCTGGTGTAAAATCAAAGTCTGTTATATACTCTCCTTGCAATTCCTCTTCAAAGAATGCATTTATGTCAGGTATCGCTTTGTCACTTTTTGGGGTACTGAAAACTGATTCATATTGAGCTCTCATTGTATCAGATATTTCTTTTGGATCGTCGGTTAGTTCATTATTTCCCGTCCTTAAGGGCCCAATAGCGGCGCGCGTTTTTGTTTTCCTTTTTGCATAGCTATAGAAATATTTTGGATTTTCCTTTATTGCTTCTACCGCCTTTTCCTCTTCCCTCTCTGTATGGTCCTTAATCAGGGCTTGTATTTCCCTATCGATACCCTCCAGTTTTTCTTTTATTGTTTTCCTGTCATTATCTCCGCAGTTACCTAACTTCTCCTCCACTCTCTTTCTTTTGCGGAATAGTCTTCTCTTTTGCCTTTCTAGCCAGCTCCTCTTTCCTTTTGGCTGTGATTTCGGAGCATATTTTTCTAAAATCCTCAGCGTTTTTTCCTCCAAGGTTGTTAGCATTTCTTCAGTTGTTTTATTCTCGAAAATTGTTCTCCATTCTATTTGGGCCATCTGCGATCTGATTGCTTCCCAATTTATAGTCTTCGAGTTTAAGTTAAAGGCCCCGAATTTACTTCTTTCCACAATATGTGTATTGTCTTCTAATGCTGCCGTCATATTTGTTGATATCTCGATTAAGTTGTGGTCTGAGATAATGGTTGGGGTTATTTTTATATCAGCAATCAAGTTCGTGTTATTCGTGAATACCAGATCCAGGCAGTTATTTTTTCTGGTATTTTTCTGTTATCTCCTGTGTCAGCATAAACTCATTTGTGAGAGCCATCAACATTTTTGCTTGTTCCTGGTCTTCTCTTGTGCCCCCCTTGTCCTGGTGAATATATATATTCCTATTCACCTTTTTGTATTTTATAAATGGGAAGTTAAAGTCTCCGCAGATCATTATATTGGGGGATGGAGGGTTTATAGCCTTTATTAGCTTTCTAATGTCATCAATGGCCTCCGAGAATTTTTCGGTTGGGGTGCTTGGAGGTTATAGATGACTATTACTATCAAGTTTAGTTTTTCTATTTTCACTGCTAGGAGTAATTTATAATTTATGATAATTCAAATTATAATTAAAGCAAATGAAAATTATTTCTATTTATCTGAAAAATTATTTCTATTTATCTGAAACATAAAAATGTTAAGCAATAAACAAACAACTTATCATATAACAACATCAAACATGTGCGAATATGAAGGTAAAAAAGGGAGGAGGGGCATGTGATAGGGGTAGTAGGGTAGCACATGCTTGATTTTTTAATATTTTGTTAAAGTGATGAAAAAACCTTCTCACATAGTGTACTTTTAAGAAATAAAATTTTTTCCCATTTAAATATATGCAAATATGAGCGTAAAAAAGGGGGAGGGTATGTGCTAGGGGTAGCAGGGGTAGCACATACTTGATATTTTAATATTTTGTTAAGATAATAAAATGAAACTTCTCACATAGTGTACTTTTTAAGAAATAAACAAATTTCCATTTTTGACCCGGCCTAATTATACAGTGTGCATTTCAACTACCACACTTGTAATTACAGACAATCGATATGTGTAGTATGGAGGGGATGTTACTTTATACTTAAAATAGGAAGAAATAGTGTCGGATGATTTAAATATTATTCTGAATGATATCTGAAGATAAAAGTCATTAAGTTTTGTTATCTCTCAGATGTAGGCTCGCTTTCCTCGTTTAAGTCAGTGGCACATACAATATATCTTTTCGCAATATTTGGATATGATTTTTATTTGAAATTATTAGACAAACCAACGGAAAGTAGAAGCATTGAAAAAAATGCAATTTCATCCGTACTACATAATCAGTGGAAGTACATCAGAATAAAGAACACGAGCAATATATTTAGCTGGAGCTGTATATTTAGGGAATGATAAAATATGAATAATCCGTGTCAAGTGAAGTTTGTAATGGAAATTTGAATATAATAATAATAATAATAATAATAATTCTGATGGAGATCCTCAAGTGTATATTGAAAAATTATAGATGAGTCCATCATAGTACGGTTTTGCTAAAATAAAAGTGTCCTCTTTCCATTTAGTGGTCAACATGGCGAAGTAGATAAAGTCGTGGCTAGCAAAAGTTCTGTCTTAAAAGAGGGAGGTTTAAATCACAGATAAGACCAAAAATATTTGTCACACTTTATTTGTAAAGTATTTCGTGTTAGAACTTAGGCAACATGTTGCTATTGATTGACACAAGTAGTATATGAGCAAAAATGTCGAGTGTAATGCAATTGCATGCAGTACTGATTGGTGCAAGGGTTGTTGCAGTGCCAGAGCCATGTAACATTGCAAGGCACTGGCACAGTGCCAAGGGGGGGTGAGGTGGAGGGGTTAACCATAGAAGGGGGGTGGGGGGTAGCCTAACCTAACAGATCAGGCTTGCAAAGGTATATACATATATGTACATATACATATATATATATATATATATATATATATATATATATATATATATATATATATATATGCATTGTATGTATATGTACTTAAATTGTATGTGTATATATATTTCTGTATAGGAAAAATAAAATGAAAGTCTTTATTTAAGTCTTTGCTGGAGAGGCACATCCATCAATCAGCACATCCGTCCTTCACATCCGTTTATCCGTTTCTTGGCGCAAAATGGCGCTTCCCTTGACCCCCTGATCCCCTGATTGGCTTCGGAAGCCAGCCAGTCGTATGACTTGATTGGCTAGGTGTCTAAGCCATGTTATAATCTAAAGGATCGAATTGATAGAGTTCATATTCTGCATGATTTCCTCCTTTCTGATCAAGACCATTAGAACTATTAATTAATTTTACCAATTTATGCGCAACACGACAAAGCAAGAATTCAATAGGTAAGAATAATCGCGTCGATTGGTCTAATGTTAATATGCAACAGAGAATAGAATACAAAGAGAGAACAGGTCACCTCTTTAATAATTTATAAATTTTGCATCTTGCCTGTAGTAATCCTTGCTCAAATGATTCTCACTGTAAACTCATAGATAGGTATTATAGTAACAGAGTATCCTTGTTAAGAGAAGCAGGAAGCCCCCTTATTAAATCTTACAACTATCATACTAAGATTATTCCTGGATGGGATGATTTTATTGCTCCCCTGAAAAGGGAATCGAAAGACGCCTATGATTTGTGGTGTATTCATGGTAGACCCAGATTAGGACCAGTATACATGAATATGTGTAGAAGAAAAACAGGAAGAAGAGTCTGTTCGAGCATGAAAAGCCTGTGAAGTTCGCATAGTTATAGTTAAGTAATTGAATATTAGTGGTTTTTAGCGATTTGGAAGTTTTCATAGCGTGCCGGTTTAATTTAACTTAAACTTGTGACGGTTATAAACCAATTTTAACTGCGCGATGCCGTCGCAGAAAGCGTCGTGTGTTAGGTGTAGGGTAAACCGGTGGTATTCGGATTTTAAAGATTATAACGGCGGTCCCATGCGATTACCGAGAGATCAGTTTGTTTCTTTTGCGTTTTAAGGGAGGAAATAGTTGACATAAAACGCAGTGTACGTGAGGTAACGGAAGGACTTGCAACGCTTGATGAAGACGTTTGTAATTTGAAGGGTGAGGTGCGTAACCTAGTTTCTAGTTTAGGTAGCTTATCGGGAAGGTTGGATAGAGTTGAGGAAGGAGTTAAGGTTGGTCCGAGATTAGTAGATGGGGAGGGATTTAGAGAAGTTAAGGGTGGAGGTAGGCCACGTACGTTAGATGATAGGAATCCCCCCCCTATCGAGGTTTCGAACCCTTTCGCCCATTTGGAAAGGGACGTGAATGAGAGGGAAACTATTTTAATTGGGGACTCTTTAGTGCGCCATATGGACACAGAATTCGTTGAACGGCATCCAACCAAGAGGAGGAGGGTCTGTCTACCAGGGGCCAGGGTTGACAGAGTTAGAGACGAAGTGGATAGGATTGACGTTGCCTCCCGTCACTCGATGTTGGTGACGATGGTAGGGGGCAACGACTCATATAGGCCCGATACGAGAGTGCCTGACTTTTTGGAAAAATATAGGGGTTAATTAGGTCCCTAAAGGCAAGATCAGATAGGTCTTTAGTTCTAGGTATTACCCCTAGGCACGGTTTGGGTCTTAGGATTACGTCTAAAACGAAATTTTTTAATACTAAATTTGAAGAGATTTGTGCTGAGGAAAATGTGCCCTTCGTAAAGCTGTGGTCAGAATTCAGTGATCCTAGCCTTTTTATAAAAGATGGGGGCATTTTAATGAAATAGGTAATGCTAGGCTAGGTAGGTTAATTGACGAAAACGTACGAAAGCTGTATAGGTCGAAGCCTTCTTTAAACGTTGTGGGTCCGGGCAACGCGGGCCCGACGTAAAAAATAGTTTAAAACGCCTGCCCGTGGTAAAAAATAACTTAAACGTCCTTTATTGTAACGCGCGTAGTATTAGAAATAAATTAAACGAATTTAAGGCGATAATTTATTCCGGCAACTACGATACAGTTACTATCACTGAAACTTGGTTAAATTCCGTGACTCGGGACTTGTCGGGGGAACTTGATATACCGGGTTTTAAACTCTTTACTAATGATAGGTTATATAGGATTGGTGGCGGCGTTTTGTTGTACATTCATAATTCCCTTAGGGCTATCGAGGTTAAGATGGATTTTCCGGCAGCAATTAATGCGATATGCGTTGAAGTTAGGGCGCGTAGTATTAGTTTTAATTTTGTTGTTGTTTATAGACCTCTCGTTCAACCCCTCGATACCGATACTAGATTTTACTCACTTCTTGGTAACTTTATTGACAATCGGAATAGTATAATTGTCGGAGACTTTAACTGCCCTAATGTTAATTACGAGACTTTTACTGGTAATGATGAGGGTTTGAGATTGATTGAGTTCATGGAAGATAATTTTTTACGACAGATGGTTACCGAACCAACGCGCGGTGACAATATTTTAGATTTGGTGATGACGAACGGCGAAAATATACGGGGCTCCAATAAACCTTAGCCCCCCGCCCATGGCCTAAACCATTAGAAGTACAGTAAAACTAAACATACCTTACAAAAGAGAATTTAATCCTGCATTTAATGAGAAACAATTAAAACTTGGTGTTCCCGCCATTGGCTTCCAAGACAGCCTGAATTCGCTTTGGGTAGCTTGTCAAAAGTGACGTGAGTAGATCTTGATCGTTACGCAAATTTGCTAAAACAGTTTCAATGTGTTGCGTCATTGTATCCTTCGAATATCGATTTGCTGCAGGTTCTTGAAACAAGAGACATTCAACTTTGTCCTTTATAACTGATCCATTGTGTTCACAGACGTTCAGGTCAGGAGAATTTCCTGGCCATTCTTCATTTCCAAAGAAATCGATCTCATGGTTCCGCAACAACTGTTGAGTGGCTAATGCCTTAAAGCAGGGGGGCCTTATCGTGCAGAAGTGTGACCTGATCGACATCCATAACATTGTTTGGGTTTCTTAGAAAAGGAATGACATGCTGGGATAGAATAATATCACGAAAATACTGTCCATCCCAACTCTGACCATTTGGCTTCAGCACCCACATGAGGTTCTTTGCAGTGAACAAAACAAACACACCAACACAGTCTGGACTTTTTAATAATTCGCAATAATGTTCATTGTCATCGATTTCATCTGGTGTTGTGACCCACACTCGATCATTTTGGTAGTTAGGCCGACGTGTTACGTAAACAAAAAATTCATCGGAGACAGCTAAATGCATGAAATCATCCACATCTCAATCTTCAAGATAATGGACAAACCACATTCTGTCATCGATGTTAAGTTGAGTTTTTCTTGGCTTTGGAAGTTCATGCCAAGGCTTTAAACCTTGCCTATGACGGTACAGTCGAATGATCTCACCATTAACGATCTTTCCTCTCAACACTTCGATCTCTCTAGAAAGTTTAGCACAGCTGTTTTTCCGCTTACGCGTACCGCTTTCAATGATGTCCTTTGTTTCCTGAGAGAGTGGCAAATTTGGGTGCCCAGATTTGGTTGTATCCATTTCACATTCATCCAAAGTTTTATTCCAATTTCTTTTGACAAAGTCCTCACTTCTTCGCAACTTTTTGGCAACCCATGAACGTGTTATAAAGGTGGCTCCAGCATCACGAGCTTCCCAAAATGTTATTGCTCGTATGCGATCTGTCACACGTTGCCTCTCCGAATCACCAATTAATTGAGAAGCCATTATATTATCACTTTATCAGCTAGAGTAATTTTAATACCTGCAATAAATAAAGAATTTTATATATTTTTATAATCACTAAAAACTATTTCGATATAAGTAAACATGTAAGCTGCAAATTGGGAGGGGGGGGCTAAGGTTTTTTGGAACCCCTTAGTCGAAGGTTTAGAAGTAGGCGAGAGTTTAGGATGTAGTGATCATCAAATTCTTAGGTTTAAGTTATTGATAGAAAACACTAAGGATAGTAACGTAATAGAAGTACCTGATTTTGATAGTTTTGCGGATAGGATGAGAGTAGTGGACTGGGATAACTTATTTATGGGTAGTGACACAAATTTGCATTGGGAGGCGTTTAAAGAAAGTTTTATAAATATTGAAAGGGAGTTTATTCCTCGTAGGTCAAGCGCACTAGAAATCATGGTAGGCCCAAGTGGTGGACTAGGGAAATAGGCGAGTTCATAAATAAGCGTAACAGAGCGTACAGACTTAATAAGCGCAATGACACGGCAGCTAACTTTAATAGATATATCGAGCTTAGACGTCAGGTTAAAAGATCAGTTAGGAATGTTAAACGTAATTTAGAGATACTGATAGCGGACCTTTTCCAGTTTGTGTACCGTTTTTCATATAATTTATTTTTGAGAATATTTTTGTTAAAACTAACCTAACCAATTATCAAGAGCGTACAGTTGATCTATTAGTAAATAGTAAATACTATTCCAGAAACAAACAATGTTATAATTAAAAATAGATCAACTGTCCGCCCTTGATAATTGGTTAGGTTAAGTCGTGATATTTTCGTTAGTTTTAACAAAAATATTCTCAAAAATAAATGATATGAAAAACGGTACACAAACTGGAAAAGGTCCCTTATAGCTGCGGATAGTAAACATAATCCAAAAACGTTTTTTGAATACGTCAATAATCGTAAGCCGATAAAAGATAACATAGGCCCTCTAGTGGATGTTAACGACGCTTTGGCTTCTGACGGTCAGGCGATGGCGGATATTTCCAATAACTTTTTTGCGACAGTTTTTACCGTAGAAGACGTAAATAATGTCCCCGACGTGGACGATATCGTTCCATTTAGTAGCGAGACTATTTTGGATGAAATAACTGTTTATGAGGGTGAGATTGCACATTATATCGATGGGCTAAAAGTTAGCAAGGCTCCAGGCCCTGACGCTTTTTATCCCAGACATTTGAAAGATTTGAAAGACGTTATTGTAGGCCCCTTAACGGAGATTTTTAATCAGTCACTCGAAACGGGGATGATTCCTGAAGACTTCAAATTAGCTAACGTCACGCCCACTTTTAAAAAAAGGCGACCGCACAGTAGCTAGCAATTATAGGCCTATTAGCTTAACGTCAATTGTAGGTAAACTTTTGGAATCCGTAGTTAGGGATCGTATCATCGATCACTTAGAAAGTAGAGATTTGATTAATAGTAGTCAGCATGGGTTTCGACGCCATAGATCTTGTTTAATTAATTTGTTAGAATTTTATAACGAAATAGTGCGCGAATACGGTAGGCATAGAGCGGCTGACGTTATTTATTTAGATTTTAAAAAGGCGTTCGATACAGTTCCGCATAGAAGATTAATTGCGAAGGTTAAAACGCACGGTATACTCGGTCAGGTGCTAACTGTCTAGACGAATGGCTTCGTGCAAGGAGACAGAGGGTCGTTGTTAAAGGTAGTGAATCGGGGTGGTTGGATGTAGGTAGCGGTGTCCCACAGGGTTCAGTGTTAGGCCCATTGCTATTTGTAATTTACATTAACGATATAGATGTAGGATTGACTAGTAACGTGTCAAAATTCGCGGACGATACTAAAATAGGCGGTAAGGTTGTTAACGAGGACGATAGAAATAGGCTCCAAGACGATGTAAATAGGATTATGGAGTGGACGGATAAGTGGCAGAGGCAATTTAACGTAGACAAATGTAAAGTTTTGCATATAGGTTCTCGAAACAATAATTACACGTACACGATGGATGATAGAGCGTTAGCGAGCGTTGACGAGGAAGTAGATTTAGGCGTACGCGTATCTAAGGATGTAAAAGTTAGGAACCAGTGCCTGGAGTCTTGCGCAAAAGCTAATAGGATGTTAGGCTTCATAGCGCGTAATTTCGAATTTAAATCGAAGGATATTATATTGGTTCTTTACAAGTCCCTAGTCAGGCCTCTTTTAGAATATGCCGTTCAGTTTTGGTGCCTGTATTTGCGTGAGGATATTGATAGGTTAGAAAGAGTTCAGCGTCGTGCCACGAAACTAATTCCATCATTGCGCAACAAGCCTTATGAAGATAGGATTAAAGAGTTAGACTTGCATTCACTTGAAACTAGGAGATTAAGGGGGGAGCTTATTGAAGTTTTCAAAATCGTTAATAACATCGATAACGTAAATTTTGACAAATTGTTCACTTTCGATAATAGCAATACTCGTAATAACGGATTTAAGTTGCGTGGCAGACGTTTCATTACTAATATCGCTAAAAACTTCTTTACGTTTAAAGTAATTGATAAATGGAATAATCTTCCCGCCCCCGTCGTGAACTCTACCAGCGTTAATGTGTTTAAAAACCGTCTAGATAGACATTTTAAAAATATTAACGTTGTTTAAAATAAAAAAAAACAATTGGCAACAGGAGCTCTCGGGGTGGTAATCGGGGATGAGTCTGTTGACGTCTAATGCCAGCTTCTGACATGCCAGCTTGTGATATGCCAGAAAAAAAAAATTTAGACTAACACGAACTTAGTTGTAGCTTGTTGAATAAATTAACCCACTTTTTGTTATTCTTTATACTTATTTTTTTCTCTTTTTATTGCATGTCGGTAGTTTGCATGTTTGCATGGTATGATAGTGTTTGAGTTAAGAATGTGTTGTAATGCGTTCTTATTTTACTTCTTTTCATCTTTCACGCCTTTCCAGCCTAGTGGGCTGCATCCTCTACCTCCCTATGGAATGGAGGATCGGCCTGCAACAGTTGGAAGAATGTGTTGCTTTGAGTTAAGAATGTGTTGTTCTTGAGTTAAGAATGTATTGCATGGTTTGTAAGCGTTCTTATTTTACTTATGTTCATCTTTTTCCGGCAGAGTGGGCTCTACCTCCCTATGGAGTAGAGGACCGTTCTGCAATCTTTCCTATTCTCTCCGACTATTTTTCTGACTTGTCGGCAGTGGCCGGCGGATGATGATGGTGAGTCTTTTTTCTCTTTTTCTGAATGAATGTTAACCCACGAGTGATAGATGTTGCTACTTACTTAACCCCTTATTCTCTTCTCTCAACCCTCTACTCTTTCTTTTCACTCGGGCTAACCTTAGAGTAGATCTTAGAGTCTTTGTTAGCCTTAGCTTCTGTAGATCTGTAGAAATAACGATAATAACAAATTTTGGAAATTTGTTAAGAATCAAACGGGTGTCAAAAGTGTCCTCTCTCCGACAATCGATGGGGAGTCGGGAAAGGATGAAATTGCAAAGCTGTGGAAAAACCAGTACTCTAACATTGTTAACAGTGTGAGTAGGGATAATCTTAAGATAGACTGCAGCGAAACGCCTATGGGAGGGACAAGGGAAAATACTTTGATATCAGTTCCTGAAGTAAAGAGTTTGATTGAAGCGTTAAAGACTGGTTCTACGTCAGGGGTAGATGACCTATCGAATGAGCACTTAAAATAGGCCAATGACGTAGTATGTCTGCATATATCATTGCTCTTATTAGCCATGCTTGCTCATAGTCATATCCTTGCAGAGTTCATGAGGGTATATATCTTGCCCTGGTCAAAAATAAGTATGGAGACATTCTGTCCAGCATGTATTATTTGTAATCAATTGTATATATTTTTATCCTTAGTATGTGAACTGGCATTGTATTAATATTTGTCACATGGACTATAGTCTGCCAATAAACGTTTTCATTTTCATTTTCATTTTCATATATATAATGTCTGTAATGACCAAAATTGGTTGAGCGTGCCCACACACACACACACACACACACACACACACACACACACACACAGAAACATTACATATACACTCTGTAAAGGCCGAAATGAAACACATCTACATACTCTGTTTATTTAATATAATATATATATATATATATATATATATATATATATATATATATATATATATATATATATATATATATATATATATATATACAGTATATATATTATATATGTATATATACAGTATATATATATATATATATATATATATATATCAGACATAAAATGAAAATAATAATAATAATAACACAAGCTGAAAGTTCACTTTCTACCATTCTTAAATAGGTAGTGAATTCGCATAAAATTACATCTACATTTACATCTTCATTACTTTTTACAACACAGTACACGTATTTAACAGTTCAGTATTTAACAACGTTTCACCACTTAAAGTATGTGGGGGTCTACATTCAATATAAAGTCCTTTTAGAGCGTTTAAGACTATTTTTGTCCCTGCTTTACAGTTGTAGGTAAAACTCTCTCGCTCTTTAAGCCTTGCTAGAATACAGTCAAAAGCGAGCACGAACATGGCATCATTTACTGTATTATTTTTAGAGCCAAGTTTGTAGACAACTCTTTCCAACCGCGCGCTCAAACTTTTCTTGTTAATTATTTCAACTGCAAGTTCTTCACAACTCATACCGATGATTGAGGAATTCTTCTAAATCGTCCCGCCAACTGTGTCTTATGTAAAGATGTAATTCTTCTGAGGGAACGGTGAAAGCGAGACCGGGCTTGTACTATTCTAATCCGTTGTACCAAAGCTCGTGATATTTCAAGGGTTCTGTATCTTCTAAGTACGTCTTCAGTTCCAAACCATTCTCGCCTTGTTCGTCGCGACACTTGATAAAATTATCGAGCATCACAGTGTACGCGTATTCAAGTACCGTGTCAAAATAACGCATATAGGCAGCACAAGCGTCTAATATGGGTTTTAGTTTGCGGAAACCGCTGACTTCAAACAATATGTCGAGAATGAAACGGTTTCACGGAGGGATAAGGGTATTATTGTCAGCAGTATTCTTCCACATCAGTCATATATCAACGCAGGGTTGATTTATATCACGAATTATGCAGAGCATGTAAATAATTGCGTATGAGGGGGCATCACTGATGTGTTCTCTTATTACACTCATCTCTACAGGCAATTTGTACCTCTCCTCAACCACCATGAAGATTTTGGTCATCTCTTCAACACTTAAATAAATAACATTACGTTTACCAGAACTTGAATGTCTACACTTCGTTTCAAGTATGTAATTAATAGCACCAGTATTACACTTGAATACACGCTCAGACTTCAATACGGACACGTCGTATACAGCGCTCAGGATACTGCTTAATGGTAACTCCATCTTATATTAGTTTCTATCGAGTCTGTAAACTAGTTTCTGGAGAGCACGTCCTGCCGGTTCAAACACTGAAATGGTTGTGGGCTGGACCCCAATTATACCGGGTAAATGCTTAGAGAAATTTTCCATCTGCGATACAAGAAGATATATAGGCTTCAAAGTTTTATCATATCCACGACCATGGATGCGTACCAATGACTTTTTAACTTGTTCAGGAATAGCTGGATTCAGCATTGTTTATATTTATTTCACGAGCATCAGTTATGTACACATAATAGAGTAAATGAAGATAAAACTTCTTGTCACTGAGGGGTCCTATTCAAGAAAAATGCGTGCGCATACTGTTCTATTTTGGGGGATAAGCAATATTCATCACCAAATTCTATTAAAATTCACATAAACCTTTAGCTATAATTTCACTAGGTACCTCGTTGTGGTATACATGGATCTACAGATCTACAGAGCTAAGGCTAACAAAGACCCTAAGATCCACTCTAAGGTTAGCCCGAGAGAAAGGAAGGAGTAGGGGGTTAAGAGTAGTGATAGGAATATTTTAAGCCGTCCATAACCCCAAGATTCGCGTTTAATAACATATGTGTGTACTCAGTGAAGTGTAACATGACGTAATAGGTCTTGTCGTGTCATTCGTCAATGAGTTTCATAAAATTCCCTGCTTCTCTTCAGTGAACGTAGATTCCTTCACGCCACATTGAACGTATTCTTTAATACATCTCAAGCTCACAACATATCCCATCACGTCTTTTGCATTGCGGAAGCTTGTGATGCTCTCATCAGAAAATCCATCAAGTATTTGGGCATCCTGTTCGCACCGTTTCATAAGATTTAAGTTACACTTAAATGTCTCAAAAGACGGCTGACTAGAAGTTCTTTGAGTGTTCACCACATCTGTAGACTTTACTGAGTACCACTCCAGGAATGTAGAGCATGCAATATCCGTGGCAGCCATCGTTATTTAATCGTCAATGTGAAAAATCTTCAGCTGGTAAAAGATATGTCTGCGAACCAATGCCTATTGTGGTCAACTGAACACGGCGGGAAGGATGTGTGCCCTTCCAAAGCGGCTAGTAGACGGAATCACGTGACGCACTGTTTATTGGGGCACGACCATACCCTGGGCTGATCTTAGATTTCTTGTACATACACACATATTCAAAGGAAAAAGGAAACGACTAGCTGAAATATAAATTTATTTAAACTACACGTAATAAATAAATAAACTGTAAAATGTTGCCAAGTAAAAACCTCTAAAACAAACTATATATATCTATATATATATACATATATATGGGAATGAACTCAGTGGATTTAATTATCCCAGAAGAGTTCCTTGATCCATGCACGGTCTGTGTGTATCACTATATATATATATATATATATATATATATATATCAACTATTCACGCCCCACGGTAACGAAAGAGCACAGTGTCATTGGTACCCGGAACCTGGTACCATTTCCTGTAGGTGTTACGATACACCTTTGTCCCTCTAAGCTCCTTCACACCTCCCAACTTCTGTGCATGGAAATTATAAGTGATACAACCAAGTGCAATGGCTTGGCATCCTCAGCTTCGTCATCTTCTAAACTCACTAGCTCTCTGAGTGAATTAAAGTTGACGATTTGACGGTTTGCACGGTTTAATGTGATGCTTTTAGCCTTTACGATGTACTCGAACTCATTCCCGACCCGCACACGTATCCCGTAAGTTTTGGGGCCTGTTGAGACAAAAGAATCGGCATAGGCGCTATCCCCATACTCATCCTTGACCTCATCAGTCAGCTCACCGAGGAATTCATCAATAGAAGGCATATATTCACATTTCGCCGTGAATATCACGCTATCTGTATCCGTGTACAGAACTCGTCGTCCAAGAGATTGCATCAGTCCCCAAAGCTTGATGCGCACCAAACTGTTCTGAAGCTAGCTACAGTTGTGTTTGTGACACGTGATGCATCCACTTCCCAAAGCGTCCCTCTCAATCTCCTCGCTTCGACGTAATGTTGCCTCACTCTCTCTTTACTATCGCTATTATAACGGACACTGCTCTTCCGAACTCTCTAACTGCATGCGTCCTCCTTTAAGGAGAGCCCGCAGCACCAGACTTTCTACACTTTCTCATTCCTTTTCTGTCCAACTCTCTAACGCTAGGATTAACCGGTATTTCAAGTCTTTCATCTACTCAACCGATTAACTCTGGAACAATCTTACTCAATCCATCTTTCCCCATGTCTATGACCCTCTCATCTTTCAAACGCAGAGTGTTCGGGCATCTCGAAAACCCTGGACCTTGATTTTTCCTCTCTTCCTCTTCTATGGATGGGGGGGGGCACTTTTGCTGGCGTTCGCCCTTGGCCCCTCCTTCCTGCATAAAAAAAGACATCTCTGTTCTATTGTACCTTATTATGTACGAGTTACCCACATTCGTGATTTCCATGACTTCTTTACCTACGGCGTTGGCGTAGTCCCACACTTCGTTAAAACTTTGAGCTAGATGGACGTTCTCCTTGTCTGTAGTCTGTGCAAATTTGCCCCAAAGTCTATTTAAGCACAACTTTGCACTACAGCGCTTTCCAGTGTTTCTCGCAATTTGGCTCCGTTTAAGCTGTACTCCTTCACGATCATGGTAACGCTGGATATATGCTGTTTTTTCATCTTCGGTCTCAACGCCGCGCGGGTATCTGGATGTTTCTACCTTATCCTTCAAAATGTATTTATATACGGTGTGAAGAGATTGAGCAGCTTCTGAAACCTCCACACCTCATAAATCTTCAGTATTCTATAGCCGTGACGAATGATCAGAGTTAGTTCAGGACATGTATAAAAGCCTATGATCTTTCTCTGGTTGATTGTATGATTACAGTCTCCATTGTTAGTCTCGGCACACTTCACTCACAGGGGAAACATAAACTTATGGTCTATGACAACAGGTAAGATTGCCATCTATAAATAACTAGGTGGGAGCACAACAAAGGAAAGTCCAAAATAATTTTCGTTCAAATTAGTTGAGAAGTCTTTGATGGTAGGAAGTGCGGATCCCACCAGTTTTTCAAGTGCGCCTACGGGATATGGGTATAAAGAATAGGAGTCGTAGTAATGGAGTTTCACGCTCTCAATAGGTGGAAAGTATAGTTTGAAGGGATTTGTGCGACCTCCAAACAAACTATCTCCATATATTAGAAGGTCCACTACCATTGTATGTTTGATCAGCCTTATTTCTTCGTGATACTGTTCATCGAATCCAACCATTCATCATATTCGTGTTCCCACAACACCTTGTGAGTGAACTGGGAGCTTATAAGTTGGTCGCGGGTAGGGGTCCATGCATGACTATCAGGAGGGTCTACCGTGGCTATCTCCTGTGACTTCATACTCACACGTGGACAACCATGCCAGCAACACCTGTTAAAAGAGTACACCGTCTTCTCTCCGGTTTACGAGTCCTCACTCCGTCTACCCAAAAAACACGACTGTTAATCTTAATTGCCACTTGCCCCGTGGCCTGGAAACATACTCTCAGCACACGCACATCATTCACACGATAGCGCTCGCATTCGTCAGCTATAGTGTAAGGATTGACATTATTAAAACTGTTGTAGTACCTCTCAGAATCTTCACGCTCGCTGGCACTCATGCTGTCATAGTTAAAGTAATGTTTGGGGGACGGCGGTCCTACGTAATTTAAAGCGTCGCGAGTGAGGAAAGTGAAGGGAAATACCCTTTTGAAACGTCGGCGTTCATGCCCATTACTTTGGGCAACTTAGCTAATTTACAAGGTGTGAATAACAGAGTGCTTTAAACTGAACGTTTCCTGTTATCTGCATCTGTATAAGTTTATTCCTTCTTTTCAAGGGATCACCTGTGAATATTTCTGAGGATTCATGTTCAAGTTGCTTCTTATAAAGAAACTGATATCAAATTTTACGGCGTTATGCGCAAGAATATACACAGTCCCTTTTTTGAACTGATCAGCTAACTTGACAATATAATTCACAGAGTTTCACGGGCGAGTCTCTTACAGTCGTCTTAAAAATGTTTGTGCGTTTACCGCATTTATAGCATTCATTACACTCAACATTCATGCATTCGTCACAGATAGCCTGACTTAGAGTAAATGTGGAATGACTTCTGGTTTTGGGATTCGTGTATTGTCTATGTCATAGTACACGGTTATACAAGGTTTATTTTTAGGCTTGGCATCTTTCATATAACAAGCATGCTTTACACCATTCGCCTTATATTTCTCATGACATGTAGAGCAATGAATTTCATCGCAGCTATGTATGAAACGTCCCTTGCTATCTAACATATGAAACATACCACACTCGCAAATTCTTATTTTCTTGCATTTTCCATTTGATTTATGACGATCAAAATTTGCATTATTGAAAAACATGCACGTACTGTACATATATTACAATCCCTCTTCTCGACCTCAACTACTTGGCTTCCACATCTAGGGCTTTTACATTGGCTACAAACCATGTGGCAATCTTTACAGTGTTTCAGTAGATCGTTCGTAAACTTGAGACAGCCCTTACACAAATCATAGTGCCTGCCATACTTAAGATTTTTATCATAACTCGCGTAGAGTTCTTATAGTGCGAATGGGAAGGTACGTTGTCCCCGTCAAACCTAAAATAAGTAAAGGATTTGTTGGGTCTCTCACACTGCTTTTAAAAACATACACAGTTCTACCACGCTCGTCCCAGCCAAATACACCTATACGTACAGACATTTCCCGCTCAACTTTTCTCAGCTCTTCAGGCCCCATATCGCAGTTAAATATCCGCAGTCTGTGGCCAGTTTCCGCGCACGGTGCACAACGGTAGGTATCCATATTTGTTTCGGTAGCTGTATTTAATATGGTAAACATATGAGCCAAGATTATTGCTATAAAGCCACAACCTCGATCGAGAATAGTGTGGTGTTTGTATATTTGGTAGCTGTTAAAGTTAAGTGTATAAGGCGTAGCATCATGGCCCATAAAACGAAAAACATGATCTATATCGATCGTGAAGTTTTCCAAGTTAAACTCTGCTCTGCTCTTGGTGACCTGTGCAATACGCTCCAAAATATAATGAAAGTCTTCTACAACCAGCCGTCTGTAGGGTATTACTATCCAAAAATCATCTCTCTCTCCATCATTTGACCCGAACCCTCGTTGCTCTGAAGGACAAATTCACGATACGTTTAATTACACGCCGTAGCCCATGTTCAACACTTCGTTATACACAATTTCTGGATCGATCCTGACGGAGTATCGGTTTCTCAACAGCGCGGGGGTGGTGGAACTTTGCGCACCACTCGATTGATACGCTTGCGTCTACAACAGTGGTGCTCAAACTTATGGCAATCATGTGCTATTTTATGCCATGTTTCTAAAATGCAAAACGTAATGTGCCACTATGACTATATCGAATAGGCTTAAATTAATATACTTTTTTATATTGTACAAATAAATTGCATTATTAGTAAAGCAATAAATGTTGGGGAGGATTCTTTTAAAACTTGCTAAATTATCTGACGGTTCCCCGATTGTTCTTGTAGCGTATTCGGAAATTATTTATTTTATTTTAAAACTAAGTTCTCTGGAGAAAGCAGGGCTGAAAGGAAATGTCAGAGAGATCCTCTGACTGAATTTTACTGCTTCTAAAATATTTCAGGTAATACTTCAGCCTCTATCTAGGTCAGATCAGAATAATCAGAATGATAATTAATTTGAAAAATTACAAGAGTTTATATACTAATAATCTGGTGACATCATTATTATTTAATGTTGATCTGTTTTGTTTTTTATTCTCAATAGGCTGATTTATTTTTTGTAAAATATTTGAAGATAAAGGTAAATTTTGGCTGTAACAGCATACTGGCAGATAAGCAAGATATTTGAAGATGAAGTCATATTTTTCTCATAAACAGCAGAGTTTTGGCAAGTTATGACTTCATCTTTTACAACTAAGAGAGAATGTATTAAAAAAATGAACATTGCAGAATTTAACACGATTACATGATTAAGCTTAATCTGAAAAATGAGTAGGTAATTTAAAAAAGAAATAAATCAATTACTTCGCAAAAACAAAATAGAATGAAAGTTAAATTTTTTCCCAACTCCCTTTTTGTATACAGTTAGTGTCACGCGTGTTTGGACTTTATATAAAAAAATAAATGCTAGAATTATTAATTTTTACATATATATATATTATTTAATATATTCCCTTGCTGGATTCAAATAACATTTTAAAATTAAATTCTAATCGAATCGTAATCTGACACGCCGAATTAGTGTCCTTCGAATTTTGGGATAATTCGTGATGCAATATTTTTGTTCATATCATGATTCGATATTAACACTTACAAATAATGTTTTGTATTTCTTTACATTATGATGATTAATTTCAGCTATTGTGTGATTCCATGTAGACGGTTTGATCTCGTAATATCGTCGTATTTGGTGTCGCGAAAGGAGAGGGGAAGGACGAGAGGGGGAGATAGCGAGAGGGAGAGTAAAGTATTCCACGTTTGTGAAATAACCTAACTACTCTATTCCTAAATTTAGGAATAATGCATGAATAAAATACATAATTGTCCTAGCATTACCCCCAAAACTACAGTGAACAATATATTTATTCTGTCATTGGTTTTAAAAAATTAAAAGTATTACTATAACAACACCTAAGAGGGGGAGGAGGAGAGGGAGAGAGTGAGGGTGGGGAACTGGGGTTTAAGAGGGACTGCGTTGTTTTCACATCTTGGAGAGGATGGAGCGGAATTATTAAAGGCGATTGTACAAAAAGGCGGTTCATTCCTCCCTATCTTATTTTCAGTTTTGGAACCTTTATTATCTAGTTTAATATAATGAAAAAAGTAGTAGTAGTTCCGCACGAAGTGTACGCTTTACTACGAAATACAAAGAGTCAAGAATCACTTCTAGAGTCCAGTAAAAACAAACTTAAAAGAATAGAGAGTGAATTGCTGAATCTGCTAAACACCGAAATGCATCCTGATGAGAAAATAACTTTATACGAAGAAGCTCTTCAGAAATTTCTTCAAGAAAAAACTGTGGAGTTCCCCGATTGTACAAAAAAAACTGTGGTACAAAAAAAACTGCGGTTCATTCCTCCCTATCTTATTTTCAGTTTTGGAACCTTTATTATCTAGTTTAATATAATGAAAAAAGTAGTAGTCGTTCCGCACGAAGTGTACGCTTTACTACAAAATACAAAGAGTCAAGAATCACTTCTAGAATCCAGTAAAAACAAACTTAAGAGAATAGAGAGTGAATTGCTGAATCTGCTAAACACCGAAATGCATCCTGATGAGAAAATAATTTTATACGAAGAAGCTCTTCAGAAATTTCTTCAAGAAAAAACTGTGGAGTTCCCCGTAGTTATCAAACATAGTAGCGATGCTGAACATGATGATGAACAACGAGGTGAGTCTGCAACATCTAAAACATGTTTAAAAAATAGTCTCTTTCATACATTGATGAATAAAGGACTAAGCCTTTATAATCTATTGAGCGAGG
This sequence comes from Bathynomus jamesi, assembly GCA_023014485.1. Lineage (NCBI taxonomy): Eukaryota > Metazoa > Arthropoda > Malacostraca > Isopoda > Cirolanidae > Bathynomus > Bathynomus jamesi. The sequence goes on along the minus strand of JAJOZX010004319.1, from coordinate 118,448 downwards.
ATCCTGTTATACATTAGTCCGATACTGGCGAGGTTGTTGTTGAAGGAGCAAAGATTCAGTGTTCGAATAATATTGATATCCTACATGATTTGGTTAGAAAGTAGGATACACCATCTCCACTATGATGGAGTCACATTATATCGAGGCTACAATAGACAAACATACCAAAAACACTGATTGACCACCAGAACAGAATATAAGATCTAGAACAAACAACACATTCACAACAACAGAACACACGATCGCTTGCGGGTGTAACAACTCTGAAGAAGAAGAAGAAACCAACCACAAACATACAACCCTACCCACGCGCATCTAAAATACGCAAATGGCTGACGTACTAAGAAAACACTATTACGATATTTCTAATCCCGCTTCTTATGGTGGTGTTGAGAGACTTACAGAGGAGCCTAAGAGAAAAAAGATGTTGATAAGTTTTTGCGTGAGGAGGGCATCTATACACTTTATAAACCTGAGCGGAAAAGGTTTAAAACTGCTGAGACAAAAGCCACCTCGATTGATTCTATTTGGCAAGCTGATTTGACTGACATGCAGAGGTATTCGGTGTATAATGACGGGTACCGACACATTCTATTTATGATTGATGTGTTTTCTAGATACTTGTGGCTTATTCCTCTTAAAAATAAGTCGCTTGAAACAGCTGCTAAAGTTACAAAAGCATTGATGCTAAAGGAAAACAGGATCCCAGGTTATTTCTGTACAGATTTAGGGAAAGATTTTATAGGCAGAGCTTTTTAGAACATGCTGGCAGAGTTTAATATCAATTATTACACATCCAATTCTGTGCATAAGGCTTCTTTATCGAAAGAGTACAGCGTAACATAAAGGACCGCATGCATCGTTATTTTACGCAAAAAATACCTACAGATACATACACATTCTAGAACAGTTGGCGTCATCCTACAACCGATCACACCATCGTATGGTTGGTACATCACCTAATGAAGTACACATACAGAACCTGAGGTGAAAAAAGATAGATGCAGAGCATCGCTATTGTCAGAACATTTAAAAATCAATGATTATGTAAGAATGTAGCGACCAGGGAATAAATTCACGAAAGGATTTGAGCAAGGATGGACTCAGGAAATTTTTAAAGTTAGAGCTATGAAGCCTAAAAACGAGGTGGTACTGTACTATGTCACGGATCTGAATGGCGAAGAAATTGAGGGCGGTTTTTATGACAATGGGCCGCAGAAGGTACATTTAAAAGCTATTGCAATAATGAAACTTAAATAGTATACATCATGTCACCCGACCACTACTCACTACTATGTTACACTGCCATCCTCTGCTTCGTTCTAACAATACCTTGTCCAACTTTATAGCAAAACTGCACAGACCTATCGAAATGGATCGTGAATCATCCGAGGTTGGGGATGTGTGAATTTCAATTAACCAGCAAGCTTTTAAGTACTGAGAAGAAAGAATACGTTTTTATGATTCTTAGAAGACGTGATAAGTACGAAAAGCAGGCATGGATTTGGACGGTACCATGCGTTTGGCACGAAACGGTGGTGTACAGTACTACACTAAAGAAATAACACAAGGCCCCGGGAATTATGACACAGCTGAGGATATTGTGAGAGACTTAAACGAGAATTTGAAAAATTTGAGTTTACGGCTTTGTTTTTCGAAATCGTAAGCAAAAATACACTAGTACGTACTCTAATGTTAAGATCAGAGAAGAGTAGAAATATTAAAAGAGAGAGTTGTTCAAAATTTTACCTGAGGGCAGATACGGTCTAGCCTTCCAAAGAGACACTTTTCACGAGTTACTGTATGATATGCTTAGTTTATTGTACCACCTAAAATTGTAGAATTTGGAAAATAGAGGACCACCCCCGCCTTTGTATTATATTTACACCACTTTGTTGGTGACAGCCAGTTGCGTTTGCTGCGTATTATAAACATACCCAATCATAGATGAAAAAGTTTGAGTATAACGTATGATAAGCCCCATTATGTCAAAGTCGCCTCTAACTTACTAAACAGTATTGCGATACATATAAGAACGGTAGGTGAAAACTACCCATTCGGTTATGGGAGCTTAATAGTGAAGCTTCACTTCCGACGTGCTGCGACAGAATGACGCAAAATCCTTTTACAATTTACCGCGGTGTGAGATATCAGCGCGGAAGTGGTATCGGATCGAATTTTTCATCTACACTACGTGCGGCAGTCCTCTTACTGAAAAGTGGTGCTAAATATCGTGGACGGAAGGTTCTACAATTGGGTCTTAATACGGTTGAAGACATAATGGCAGGCACTAAACCTAAAGCTTTCAAAAAACATTTATTTCGTACACGGGATGAGATTGTCAAAGATGCAAAAACAAAAATGCATTGTAGAGAAAATAAAAAGGAAACAGATACACGTAAGAAAAAGCGGGTTGTACGGAAAAATAAAAACAAACGGGGACCAACTGAAGGTGCTAAACGCAAAAGGGTTAAAATTTTTTTTTCTAAATGTATGAAACAACGATGGACTATTTTTTAACTGATATAAACTAAGCCTGTTACAATTGCTTTTCATAAGTAATTGTGTGCTTGAAGTGAGAGGCAGCGTTAATATTCCTTTCGTCATGTCGAACTTCATACATCCTCACAGTTTAGAATGCTGTAAATCAGAGCTCTCGCGCTTTGAACTACCACCTACACAAATATCTATTGCTGAATCAGAATTTATCACAGTTAACCCCCTTAACACTGTTGGTTCTTCGTGCGCTCCTATATAGTTCGTTATACGTAGAGTTGGATCAAATTTTTACGACCCTAGTAATATTTGTATGTATGCCAAACTGAGAATTGCACATTCGGATGGAACAGATTACAAAAACGATTATGATATCTACCCTAAAGCTAACTTCTTGCATACAATAATCAGTCAGTGTGACGTATATCTAAACCAGACAAATATTTTATCAGGAGGTAGTTATTGTTATTATAGAGCTAACTTGGAAAATGTAATCAACTTTCAAAAGATGCAAAAGAGGCCTATTTAACGGCTGAGGGTTATGTTGTGGGTGCTGGCACATTGATTTCTCGTTTCAGGAGAAACTATTTGTGAATAGGGTTGAAATGAAAATTAAAATAATCAGCACGGTCCCCGAGATAAGTTTAAACCTGGATGAGAGCAGTGAAGAGGCTACGAAATCCGTAGTGATTCACGTTATGGAAACATATCTTCAGGTACAACAAGTGAAGTTAACTGCCGCTCAGCAAATGGAAATTGAGGAAAATTTACTGAGAGGAACTTCCAAATACCCTATAAATCCGGTTCAAGTGAAGCTGTTTATGGTCCCTTCAGGCTTAACTTCCAAACAAATAGGGAATGTGACTCAGAATTCTACCAAAAAGAATACTTGTGGCAATGCTGGAGTATGATGTCGTGACAGGCAGATACAAAAATCCTCATTCAAATTCAAAAATTTTGACTTAAAAAATATTACACTGCTTGTCAATGGCTCGGATGTAGGGGGGACGCTAGAGACGAGTTAGTCTACAGATTCCGAACTTTTGCTTTGTACGAGAGCATATCACAACCTGGTTCAGAGCATTAACGGATGTGACGGGGTTGGTACAGGTGTGACGCTAAACGGCTCTATAGATACTGTAAATGTGTACGTAATTGATTTTTCGCCAGACTATTGTGCAAGTGTGAATACCCTCTTAAATCCACAGCTACATGGAAATCTCGAATTGAGGATTGAGTTTGGCTCGGAATTAATCAAACCTATTAGCATGTTATTCTACCTGGAATCACAAGCTCTGATTGATCGCTTTAGCTCTGTTATAACGGACATTTAAAAATGGACGAAGTCACACTTCAAGCGGTGTTGAATAAAGATTGTTTCACACGAGATATATTTATCGGGACATACGCGAAGAATGAAGTGGTAAAACTTCCAATTACGAAAGACAGTGGTTGACTAGTAATAAACCCAGATTTGGCCAGAAAAAATGGTGTTCATTGGTTTACAGTGTATTTTAGAAATAGGGAGTGTCTTTACTGCTACGATCCTCTAGCAATGATGTTATGGCGTGATCCTATTGTTATGGCACTTCTAAGGCATTTACATGTACCACGAATTATGTTTCATCCTTAATGGCATCAAAGTTTATATTCAAATGTATGTGGACAATATAGCTTATATGTCCTATTATATATGGCTGGAGCGAATAGATTTTTAAGTTTCTTAAATTTATTTAATTTGTGCGAATTTGGATCCAATGAAAAATTTGTGGGTGATGAAATAGCTAACAGATTCCCATTTGTAGCTGAAACAACTTGTTTTGTGTTAAATGCGATTTTATATATATATATATATATATATAAGATGAATAAAACCACGAAGGAAAGGAAACACAGAATGGTGCTCAAGCGCTTTCGTCTAATGACATCCTCAGGAACACTGAAGTACATAAAGAGTTACAGCCTATATATAGGTTACAAAAAAAAAAATATATATATATATATATACAATAAACGGAGAAAAAAATTAAAGGATTGTAGGCGGGGCACACAAATTTATAAGGAAAAACTATCGATTTTTAGCACAAGATTAAATGAATTGTTTCCAACCAATGTTATAAAAAAAAATATATATATATATATATATATATATATATATACAAATTTATACTGGAAATCTGCCCGGGTTTTAGCACTCTGCTCTTTTTGTATATAAAAATTGAAAAATTATCGATTTTTAGCACAAGATTAAATGAATTGTTTCCAACCAATGTTACAGATAAAAAAAAATATATATATACAAATTTATACTGGAAATCTGCCCGGGTTTTAGCACTCTGCCCTTTTTGGATATAAAAATTGAAAAATAAAAGTTATTAGGGTGGCATACAAGTTTACCAAAGATTTAGCGTTCTACCTTTCTTATCTAAATCTGTTCTGAAGGAATTCAAAACAACAGGATCGAGTTGAAAAAGACCTTTGCTTATGTTGAAGTTATGTGTAAGTTGGATAATGGCAGACTCAAGAATATTTATATTAACAATGTTGCTAGAGTGAAATAAAACTGAAGCATTATTCCAATCAATACAGTGGGATAACTCTGACAAATGGACAAAAAGGGCACTGGACAACTGTCCTGTTCTAACGGAATATTGATGCTGTTTTATACGTGGGTGCAAATCCTTTCCCGTCTGACCTATGTAAAAGGAATCACATTGTTTACAGCCAATTTTATAGATAATGCCTGAATTATTGGTAGGGCTATTTTTTACTATGATATTTTTCACAATATTGTTATATGAAAATACTACATTAATATCCATAAGTTTAAGTACATTAGCGATGCCTAAAAAGCCAGGGAAAAATGGAAGTACTAAAATATTTTTTGACAAAGTACGTGTTATTATTGACACGATAGAAAGTTCGTTTTGCCTTGTTGAGACAAGATTCCATAAACGCAGATGGATAACACAGATCACTTCCAATACCGTTGATTTTTTCTAATACGGCATCGATGTATTCCGGACTGGCGATCCTAAGGGCGCGGAGAAACATTGAAGAAAAAATGGCCTTCTTAGTGGGGGTGTCATGTCCCGAGTAAAAGTGTACGTAGGACAAATTGTTTTTTTTTTCCGATAGATGTGATTCTTTTTACATAGGGCAGACGGGAAAGGATTTGCACACACGAATAAAACAGCATCAATATTCCGTTAGAACAGGACAGTTGTCCAGTGCCCTTTTTGTCCATTTGTCAGAGTTATCCCACTGTATTGATTGGAATAATGCTTCAGTTTTTTTTCACTCTAGCAACATTCTAATAGAAATATTCTTGAGTCTGCCATTATCCAACTTACAAATAACTTCAACATAAGCAAAGGTCTTTTTCAACTCGATCCTGTTGTTTTGAATTCCTTCAGAACAGATTTAGATAAGAAAGGTAGAACGCTAAATCTTTGGTAAACTTGTATGCCCCCCTAATAACTGTTATTTTTCAATTTTTATATACAAAAAGGGCAGAGTGCTAAAACCCGGGCAGATTTCCAGTATAAATTTGTATATATTTTTTTTTTTTTATCTATAACATTGGTTGGAAACAATTCATTTAATCTTGTGCTAAAAATCGACAATTTTTCAATTTTTATATACAAAAAGAGCAGAGTGCTAAAACCCGGGCATATTTCCAGTATAAATTTGTATATATTTTTTTTTATCTATAACAGTGGTTGGAAACAATTCATTTAATCTTGTGCTAAAAATCGATAGTTTTTCCTTATAAATTTGTGTGCCCCGCCCACAATCCTTTAATTTTGTTTCTCCGTTTATTGTATATATATATATATTTTTTTTTTCTGTAACCTATATATAGGCTGTAACTCTTTATGTACTTCAGTGTTCCTGAGGATGTCATTAGACGAAAGCGCTTGAGCACCATTCTGTTTCCTTTCCTTCGTGGTTTTATTCATCATAAATATTTTTCACGTGTTACTTTCGTGAAATAATGTTCATATATATATATATAAATATATCTATTTAACACATCAAAACGTGTATTAAAAGTGCTCTGTAATTATTTTAAATTATGATGGCAATTAAAACTGTATAGTGTTTAAGAATGTATTGAAATTTTATAGCGAATAAAAAAATGCACCGCAATTAAAATTTTAAATATGTAAAAAATTACACTTTATTTTTTCTATATATATATATATATATATATATATACACATTTAACTGCAATGACCACGCAGTATATTAATGTATAGAAACGACGTAAGTATAGAGGAGTGTTCTGCACACGAGGAAGAGAAATAACGAACAAATGAAAAATGAGGTGACCTGGGTTCGATTCCCGGGCGGTCACCTCATTTTTCATTTGTTCGTTATTTCTCTTCCTCGTGTGCAGAACACTCCTCTATACTTACGTCGTTTCTATACATATATATATATATATATATATATACAGTGCCCGCGAAAAGTATCCGATCACTCAAGAAAATACAATATTTTCCCTTGATATTCAGAGACACATAATTCACTTTCTATTTGTTCTAGCGACATCTGGTAACTTTGAGGTTGCTCGCTGATATGAGAGCTATCCAACGCATTCTCAAATTAGTGTTCTGGTAGCCTTCGTTGCGGGTGGCTGTGTCTCAAAGTTGTCAGATTTCACTGTTTGTATAAATTTATTGATATTTTGTTATTTTTTACAAAAAGTGGTGTAAATAAAATTTATATATAATGTGTGCTAAAAAACAACTTAAGAGTGATTGTCGAGGTGCTATTGTTGCTTTGCATACATGTGGGAAATCACAGAGACAGATAGCTAAGGAATTAAACATATCCCAAAGTACCGTTAATTTATGGGTTTCACGGGCTAAGAACAATGCCGGCCTAACCACGCCAGTCCCTAAAAAACGATCTGGCAGACCGAGAAAACAAATTCACGAACAGACAAACTTATGAAACGTTTAGTATTGAAAAACCCAACAATAACTGCGAAAGAAATAAAATTTAATATGAATAATTTGTTATCTGGTGTTTCTGAACGAACTAACCAGGAGCGGCTCCAAAAAGAACTCGGATTACCATCTCGCCATGCTGCTAAGAAACCGTTCATTAATGAAAAAATGCGTAAAAAACGTGTCGCATTTTGTAAAAAATATATTCATTGGACTGTTGATGACTGGAAGAAGGTTTTATTTAGTGATGAGTCGACATTTTTGACATTCAGAAGTTGTCCAAAAAAGGTTCGCCGGCCCATTGGCTCAAATAGGATGGACCCTAAATACACCCTAAAGACAATGAAACACCTTCCAAGTGTGATGGTTTGGGGTTGTTTCGGTTACTATGGGTGTGGAAACCTATATTTTCTTCCGAAGAACACAACTATGAACGGTGCACGGTATTTAGCAATGCTACAGGATAAACTTCCAATGGCAATGGCAATCCAAAGGACAAAAACATACATGCATGATGGTGCACCATGTCACAGGGCCAAAATAGTGACAAAATGGATTACTGACAATAAATTTGATATTTTGGATTGGCCTGGTAATAGTCCAGATCTCAATCCGATAGAAAATATGTGGCTAATAATAAAAAATAAGGTTGAATGCCACGACACTGGCTCAGTCGAAAAATTACAAGAAGCCATCAAAAAGGTATGGTGCAAGGAAATATCAGTGGAAGTTTGTCAAAACTTGATTAAATCCATGCCAAAACGTCTAGAACAAGTCATCCAAACCAAAGGACAGATGACAAAATACTAATATAAGGTTAGTATACATTTAAACATTGTTTTTTATGTAAAAAATACAAATTTTTAGGGTGATCGGATACTTTTCGCGGGCACTGTATATATATATATATATATATATAGTGTATATATACATATATAGGACATATATAATATGCATATATATATATATATATATATATATATATATATATATATATATATATATATTATTCTGTAAATTGCAAATAAAGATATGCTGTAATTAATTTAAAAATGCATCAACTATTATGTTGTACAGTGCTTAAGATTGAATATTTAAAAACTACTCTGTAATTAATTTAAAATATATTAGGAATTAAAACTGAATAGTGATTATATATGTATATATACAAGGTGTCCCCAAAAAACTATATACTCTTTGTAGCATCATATATTTTATAATTTAAAAAAACCCAAACAATATATTGTTATAGCAATTGCCAATGAAAGGTAAATTAGTAATCTAAGTGATCAAAATGTTATAGCGAGTTGTTTGCATATAAAATTTAATTAACTACGCCAAGTGCTCAAAATGTTCTCCGGCGGCATGAATGCACTTTTGAATGCGTCGACTAACTGATTCGCAGACATGGACTAATGTGGATGCTGTGATGGTCCCGCACTTTTCCCTAATCGCATCCTTAAGGTGTTCGAGTGTTGCAGGTCTTGTACCATAAACTGCATCCTTCAGGTAGCCCCACAAGTAAAAATCAAGTGGAGTCAAGTCCGGTGAACGTGGAGGATACTCAACGCTTCCTCTTCGTCCTATCCAACGGTTAGGCAACGTTTCATCGAGGTACCTTCTGACATCACAATGGAAATGAGGGGGGGCTCCATCTTGTTGAAAGTAAAAGTCGTCGTTTCCAAACAACTTCCGAACTGCAGGTATAATTTCTGTCCGCAGCATGTCGAGATATGCGGCACCGGTAACTGTCCCATTAAAGAAAAATGGCCCAACCAAACCCCTGGATGATAAGCCACACTATGCTGTTAATCCTGGTAAATTAACATGTTTATCCACATAAACATGTGGATTATCAAGTGACCAGTACCTACAGTTGTGTCGATTTACTGTGCCATTCAGCTTGAAGGTAGCTTCATCAGACCACACGATTTTGTTGTATTGAAAGTGCATTCATGCCGCCGGAGAACATTTTGAGCACTTGGCGTAGTTAATTAAATTTTATATGCAAACAACTCGCTATAACATTTTGATCACTTAGATTACTAATTTACCTTTCATTGGCAATTGCTATAACAATATATTGTTCGTTTGTTTTTTAAATTATAAAATATATGATGCTATAAAGAGTATATAGTTTTTTTTGGACACCCTGTATATATATATATATATATATTATATATATATATATATATAGTGCTGTGTAGAATGTAAAATGTGTGAATAAACAGAACATTTTTATCCTCTTCTTACCCTATTCAACTATTACGAAGTAAAAAAACTTAAATGTGTCACTTACATCCATTTATTGACAGAACATGGATCTGCATCATCATCATCGTGTAGTTCTGTTATAATTTTCAAACTTTCAGTTTGAAAATCATTACGAAAAACAGCCACCTCTGTGTTCTCCCTTTTCTCCTTCTCTTCAAGGATTTGGTCAGTCAAACTGACTACCTCAACATTTTTTTTCCCTGAAATATTGCAATAATAGCGGTTCTAACACACAACTGTATATAAAACATCATCACTCTAACATCTCATTAAGGGCCAGTCTCATCCGTTCAGATGATGTGTGTTACATTTTCACTGAAATTATAGGCCGCAGAAATAGTACTTTTTCAAAATAAAATATAAAAAACTTACACAGTAGCAACCAGTCGAACATCGATCACCCTTTGAAGGAAGATCTCGCATTGTGAAAGTTCGTCATTTGTGCTTAAATGAGACAACATTTTCATATAAAAATCACCATCAGTGATACATATAATGTGTGCATATATATATATATATATATATATATATATATATATAATATATATATATATATATATATATAGTTCGATGGCGGTGATTAAATTAAGCAGAATTACTTTAATCTCATTCACAGAAAACAATTTTGCCTCATTTGCTGGACTGGGATATGTGTATATATTTTTACTTACATTTCAAAGATGGAAAATCCTGCTACGGCCGCAGTTCCCATTGCTTCTGTAGGTTCCCTCGGAGGTAGAGCTGGACAAACGCGATCAACCTCTTGCGTTGAGAACCGTGCCAGAATCGATAGCATTAAAAAGATGTAGGCATGATTCGCCACTGCAAAATGCCAGGCATGGTTTAAGTTGCGTTGGTTATGCATTGAAAAAATAACTCCTGATATCAGAGCAGAGCTAGTTAATTTTCGACTACAAATAAAAACACATTTTGGGTACTTACACTGTAACATCGTCAAACACCCGGGGTGGCAAACTTCAGCAGCTGATTATGAACCTGTGCTTCAACCCTTTCAAAATAAATAACGCAAGAATTAACGCAAGAATTAGATTAAGCAGAAACGGTTAACATATATATATATAAAGTATACACATAAAAAATATGATATACACACAAATATACATATGTCTTTAGTAACCAAAGTAAAATTATCATTATATCGACAAGAGGACATTAAACTTGGTAAGGTTATAATCACTTTTGACAGTTTGTTTGGCCCCTTAAATCTGCAGAACCATGCAAATTGAAACAATTCTTTCTACCTTTTGATGAGGGTATTCTTTTTGCGTGTAACCCAAATCTCCTCATATTGGTTCAAAACGTTAAAGTACATTGGGAAGTTGCATGTAAGCCATCTGTAGTTTGGTTCTGTACAAAGTTAGTTGGTATTCCTTTTGTTATTAATTTTTATGATATTTAAATGCTTTTCTATGGAATAATCTTATTCAAATAAAAAACAACAAAGTCTTGCCTTTCCTTCATTAAACGCTTCATATCCCTAATTACTTTATAGAAGTTTTGAGAGTCTTCAGAATCTGCTAATTTTTTATCGTACCTACTTAGATCAGGTATTGCGAGTAATGTTCAAACGATGTTGTTAAGGAACGGAGCTTTCTACCATAATGTAGACTTAAAATAATTACTGGTTTAGGTTTTACAAATTTTGAATTAATGTTAACGTCACATTTAACTCGAAAATCATATAAAGAAATATCACAGTGCGAAGCTACTAGTATTAAATACCGAAATTTCTTGGATAAACATTTATTTCTCATATCTATTTACCTGATTTAAAGTGGTTCCATTTTCATATTTAAGAAAAACATGAGGAAGTCTGGTTTCTTAATTTTTCAAAATCACGCGCCCTGGAATCCCCAATAATTAGAACTACTTCCTTTTCCCATTTTTTTAAAAAAAGACCTTTATTAAGTTAACGAAGGATTAGAGACTGTCCACATTTCATCGCCTATGAGAAACACGTAAGTATTGATTTGGGAAATGCTGCTTAATAAATTTTGAAGCCTATCAATATTTCCTTTCGTCTTAAAATCACCATTTTGCAACCCTTTAAAAGAACTGGATTTATTTTTCCTTACACTAAATTCCTCAAATGAAGGGGACATGTGCTTATTATGTGCATCTGATAAGTAAAAATAATTATAATTATTTAATGCATTATATTCCATTGTCCTCATTTGAGGACAGCAAGAATTTTTTCCACTTATCTGCTCAATACACATTCATAATACACATCGTGGGATATACAGTGACCCTCATAAATGTTCGTACAGAGAAATATTTCAGTTATATTTATCCTTATCTTTTGTAGTACATGCATGGGATAGTTACGAAAAGTTTACCGTTCGTGTGGAAAAATTTAACAAATAAAAAAAAATTAGTTCAACCCCCAACATATACTGTAATGTAAAACATCAAAGAGTTTCAGGAAAATAAAAAAGTTAAAATGCAAAAGTTTTCGTACATTTATTTACAAAATTATTTAATTCTTTGTGTATCCACCTTGGCTTCAAGAATTAAATTTTTTTCTCAGAGATCCTCAGAGAAATTGATTTCTATAGGCGTACGGGCCGGGGTCCGGGGGAGCTGCAGCACCCCCAGATTCTCAAGTTTCCAAATATTTTCGGGCAAATGCCTCAAAATTCAGACAAAGTCCTAAAAAATGGCAGAAAAATTGAAGTTTATTAAAATTTTACTCAGATGTACTAATTAAACCAAACAATAAATTATGCAATAATTTTTTTTGCTTGGCTACAATGTCGCATGAACGTGTCGCATTTAAATTTATAAAAACAAATTTGTTGCTTTATGTATTTCTTAAAATTTTTTGTTATGTAATTTCATTTTTAAGGTACTCATACAATCATTTCAATTTATGTTATCGAAAAATTTATGTTATCTAATGACAAAAAAATTCAGTGTTTTGTTAGAATTAATTTTTTCTAGAATATATATGCATAAAAAATATGTATATTTTATAATGCTCTGTGAATATATGCGCATTATTGCAACAAAATCTTTAATTTCCTTGCCATGTTAAGTTCACTATGTCGGCATCGGAAAATTCGGGCACTTTGGAAATTTTTCGGGCAAATTGCGAGCCGTTCCACCGTTCCACCGAAAAAATGAAGCCCGTAAGCCTATGTTGATTTCGGTTCTCTCTTATATAAGGGAGCATTTTTGCGAGCGCTCGCTCTTGTCTATTCCTTCCTACATAAAAAATAGTTGGCTGTTTATTGATTAGAGATTACAGATTCTGAATTCTAGAATTTCTTGAATCTTCATGAAAGACGGATGGCTGTACGAGCCATCAGTAAGCAATGGTTCGTCGTGGTAAAGAGCTGTCTACATATCTTAAGATATCTGTTGTTGCTGCACAGAGTCTGAAAAGAGTTATAGGAAGATAAGAAAACTTCGAATTCCATTTAAGACGGTTGTTGCAGTTATAAAGAAACAGAAAGGCTTTGCAACAATCAAAACTCTATGAAAGCGTGAATGACTTTACAAAATTTCAGACCGTACACTAAACATAGAAAAAATGGCTGCTGCGAATCCACGACTGACTGTAGGTGATACATGCTAAACATTAAGACTGCCTAAGATCCATGTCCATCCCTCTATTGTACGTGGAACATTCATAAAGAATGGTCTGCATGGAATGGTCGCACGAAGAAAACCTCTGCTACGAAAAGCGCACAAAGAAGCTTCGTTTAAAGTACATGAAGGAACATCAGAATGATGGATTTGCATTCTGGAAGAAAGTTCTCTGGATAGACGGACCAAAATTGAATTATTCGGGAACAACGAGCAAAGGTGTGTTTGGCGAAAATCAAATCTGCATTCGAGGGGAAAAAAAATCCTTCCTACGGTTAAACAGTTTGCTTCATTGGGGGTGCTTTAGTGTTTTTGGTCCAGGAAAGCTTGTTGTCATCAGTGAAATCCTGAATTCGACAAAATATTAAGAAATTTTAGTAGAAAATATGTTGCCTTCGTTTTGTGAATTGCGAATGGAATGGGTCGCAATTGGATACTACAAGGAGATAATGATCCAAAACAAAAAGTAAGAGCACCATGAAATGGCTTCAATGAAAGAATTTGAAGCTTCTCAAGTGGCCCAATCAAAGCCTAATTTAATCAAGAATTTATGTTTTGATTTTAAAACAGCTGTCCGCAAAATACACAAAACGAATCATTGAAGTCATTCAAGCAAAATTTGGACACGCAAAGTGTTAAATAATTTTGTTAGTAAATGTACGAAAACTTTTGCATTTTAACTTTTTTATTTTCCTCAAATTTTTTGTTTTACATTATGTGAGTTGATCTATTTTTTTATGCTGAATTTTACCAGAAGAACGATAAACTTCTCATAACTATCGTATTCATGGTACAAAAGATAAGGACGAATATAAGTGAAATATTTCTCTGTACGAATACTTATAAGCGCCACCACATATATATGTTACAGTCAAGCTGTGTAATAAGTCATTTCGTAAAAAGACTGAAAATTTTAGCCATTTCTTGAAACGACTGTTTCACTCAGTTCGAGAAATGACTAAAACCTTCAGTCGTTTCATGAAATGACTTAAAACAGGGTACTACTGTTACACAGCTTATTGTTGAAAATTCAGGCATATTGTGTACAACAATTATTGGTAAATTCTGATGGTATGGTGACAATATTATGTTACAAGTCCACACGGAGCGTCCTCCACCTGTTCTGAATCCCATCTCAGGCAGAGCTGGGCACTTGCGGTTTTTTTTGCGGTACTGCGGTACTGCGGTACTACCGTGTTGGTCGGTACCGCGGAAAGTACCGCGGGAAATTTGAATGCGGTAGCGGTACTGCTGTACTTTCAGCGATCCTTTGCGGTACTGCGTTATGCGGTACCGGTTTGGTAGTGCGGTAGTAGTACCGCAGTACCGCAGTACCGCAAAAAAACGGGCAAAAAAACGCAAGTGCCCAGCTCTGCCGGGCCGGGGCCATCTGCGTGTGTGTCCCACCCTAAAACACGGAAACAGCTCCTCGAGAGGAAAAAATATTAGGTTAAAGTTGCTTAAAATTAATCGAAACCTACGGGGAAATTATTGAATGCTCGGTTAAGTTAATTGAATGCCCAGTTAAGTCAACTGTTCGCCCTTGACGATTGGTTAGGTTAAGTCGCGATATTTTCGTTAAAACTAACGAAAATATCACGACTTAACTTAACCAATCGTCAAGGGCGTACAGTTAACCTAACTGGGTATTCAGTTGACTTAACCGGGCATTCAATTAACCTAAACGGGCATTCAATAATTTTCCCGTAGGTTTCGATTAATTTCGTTAGTTTTCAAGAAAATATCACGACTTAACCTAACCAATCGCCAAGGCGTACAGTTGACCTAGCTGGGCATTCAATTATTTGAACAACACTTTAAGCATAATTGAGCATTTAGTAATTTCATGTAATGACTGCTCCTCCAACATAGTCATGAAACGACTGAAGGTTTTAGTTATTTCGCGAATTGACTAAGTGAAACAGCCGTTTCAAGAAATGGCTAAAATTTTCAGACACTTTTAAAAATCGATTAGACACATATGTTGATAGATTGGGTATAGTTTTCAAAGTAGTAAAATTAATGTTTTTGTGGTTCGGAACCCACGTAAAATTGTAGGTGAGGCGCCACTACGGAGAACATGCGCACTACACAATTACACAGTGAGGTACAGCAGCCATGAGGGAATGGATCCTCGGGTCTTCGTTGGTCTGAAACATTATAACATTATAAAAATTTTCATTTCCCAAAATGGAGTGGGGTGGGAAGGCAGACATGCTCGAATATAGAATATAGAAGGTAATAAAGACGAGAAAAAGTAGAAACTAAAGCATATATATCCATTCACACCGGCATCCTGCTGGACCAGCGCCCCCCTTCCCCCACATCGCTAAATTCTACACCTGCGGCGCTTCATACGCTATGCGAGGTGGTGCTTCCAGGCTTTGTTAACAATAAAAGAAACAAAGTTGTAAAAGGAGGCTTAAATTGACAAAATTTTTAAAAGAAAAAAACGAATAATATATATATATATATATATATTTCTTTCTTGTCCCTGAAGATGTGAATATATCACGAAAGCGCTTGGATTTCGTGTTTCCTTTTCCTTTTCCCTGTGGTTGTTTGCTTATTAAAAAGATCACGTGTTTTTCTGTGATTTTATTGCATATATATATAGGTATATAATATATATATATATATTATATATGATGAATAAAACCACGAAGGAAAGGAAACACAAAATGGTGCTCAAGCGCTTTCGTCTAATGACGAAAGCGCTTGAGCACCATTTTGTGTTTCCTTTCCTTCGTGGTTTTATTCATCATAAATATTTTTCACGTGTTACCTTCGTGAAATAATTTTCTATATATATATATATATATATATATATATATATATATATATGCAATAAAATCACAGAAAAACACGTGATCTTTTTAATAAGCAAACAACCACAGGGAAAAGGAAAAGGAAACACGAAATCCGAGCGCTTTCGTTATACAGGGTGGGCCGTAAGTTTCCATACATAGGAAAAATAAACATTTTTTTGTGGACAACCATTTTTATTTATATAATATGCTCTACATGGTTGCCATTGTTTTGAAAACACATTTCAATACGTGTTCCCCACTGTTGATGAACACGCATTAGCACAGTTGACGTTATGCTTGTAATGGCGTTGGTGATACGTTCCTTTAGATGATTTATGTCTCGTATCTTTTCCTGATACACCATGGCCTTCAAGTGCCCCAAAGATAGAAATCAAGGGGGGTGAGATCTGGGGATCTGGGAGGCCACTCCACAGGACCACGCCGACCAATCCAAGCATCCGGAAACTGCTGATCCAAATACCGACGCACGTGAAGACCATAATGAGGTGGAGCTCCATCTTGCTGGAAGTAAACTGGGAAGTTACCTTCCTCGTTTAGCAGGGATGGGAAAATCTCTTCTTGCAACATGTTAAGATACCTTTCGGCATTAAGATTTCCACTGACAAAAATTGGTCCAATAATTCTGTCACCCCATATCCCGGCCCACACCATCACTTTACCGGCACCTTGCATCTTCGTCGGACTCAGCCAGTTAGGGTTAGCATTACTCCAATAACGTATGTTTTGCCGATTAACCTCTCCATTGACGTAAAAATTTGCTTCATCAGTAAACAAGATCTTACGTCAAACGCATATTCTTGGGTATCTGAAACATAAAAACAAACGTTTAATTTTTCCTATGTATGGAAACTTACGGCCCACCCTGTATATTCACATCTTCAGGGACAAGAAAGAAATATATATATTCATATATATATATATATATATCGTAAAGAAACGACGCTTGTATAGGAGATATTCCGCGCAAGACGAGAGAGAGAGAACGGAACAAATGAAAAAATGAGGTAACCACCTGGGAATCGAACCCGGGATCTTCCGATTGCCGGTCAGACGCGATACCATTACACCATGGACCTCACTCTTCCAAATGCCGTAATTCTTCTACATACTCGCAGAAACCAATGCCCCAAGGGGGCACCTCCCGCATGCCATAACATTATATACCTTCAACTGCAAAGAACACGCAGTATAAATAACGTAAAGAAACGACGCTTGTATAGGAGATATTCCGCGCAAGACGAGAGAGAGAGAACGGAACAAATGGCATGCGGGAGGTGCCCCCTTGGGGCATTGGTTTCTGCGAGTATGTAGAAGAATTACGGCATTTGGAAGAGTGAGGTCCATGGTGTAATGGTATCGCGTCTGACCGGCAATCGGAAGATCCCGGGTTCGATTCCCAGGTGGTTACCTCATTTTTTCATTTGTTTCGTTCTCTCTCTCTCGTCTTGCGCGGAATATCTCCTATACAAGCGTCGTTTCTTTACGTTATTTATACTGCGTGTTCTTTGCAGTTGAAGGTATATATATATATATATATATATATTCGTTTTTTTTCTTTAAAAAATTTTGTCAATTTAAGCCTCCTTTTACAACTTTGTTTCTTTTATTGTTAACAAAGCCTGGAAGCACCACCTCGCATCGCATGTTGTATTTTGTCTTTCAGCACCAGAACTGCTAGCTGAGTCACTGAGAACTACAGTTTCTTCAAATCTCGACATTTCTCTTGCTTTTCTTATGTTTAATTGTTCTTCCTTTTTCTTAGCATACTTTTCTTTCTTTGCAAACTCTTTATCAATCCCATCCATTTTTCCTTTTCGCCCCTGTTCTCGCTGGAGTTTTAGAAATAGCTTATCTTCTTCAATATCAATTAGCTTCATAGCATCTGCATGTGCTATATCAAACAGGCTATCTAATTCTTGGTTCCATTTGGTTTGCTTATCTAATAGATTTTTTTATTGTTTCGCCTTATTCTCTTTATTTTTCTTTAATCCTTGCCATTCTTTGAACAGTTTCTCAATTTTGTCAACAACGTGCGACTTCTTTCTAGTTGGAATTCGTGCTCCTCCACATACTGCCAACACATCATTTGCAGTAGACAAGCAGGCTTCTCGAATTGTTTGTTTTTTGTTTCTGTAAGCCATAAACAAAACCATAGTTTCTCGCTTTGATGGAAGAACTGTTGTTTTAAGTGTATCTGATGGTTGTCCAATAAGCCAAACATTAGTATCTTTTCTTGTGTGCATAGCAGTACCCCTGCTGGAAGATGGCGGGGGTTCCATGACGAGAGTCGACAGCAGAACCTCTTACACTCACGACAGTCAGACGACTACTGAATTATAGCTGTACAGACAGTACAGTGTACAAGTGCCGGTTGCCCTCAATATTCGGTCACAACAGAGTGTAAATGATAACAAGAGTGTTGTGTTTACTCAGCACTGTTAGCTCTATGTGCATTAACGCATTTATCACACGGAACAGATATTATAAGAAAAACGTCACAGTTCAAAACTCAATTTCCTGAAAGTGGCCCGGAAAAAATCTAACAATCGATATTTTTGAATCACCCTAATATATATATATATACACACAGGGTGTACATAAAGTCAGGATCTATTTTTGTGAAGCACTTGGAAATTATATGGAATTCAATCATAAAATGATAAAGTGGTAACATTTATTAAATAATTAAGAGTAGGATTCGACGTGACGCCCATCAGTATCCCTGCACAGCTCAAATCGTTCCGCAGCATTTCTAAACACATTCTGGAGAATTTGCGGGGTTATGTTATCTGCAGCAGTTCGTATACGTGTACGTAAGTTTTCAAGACTCGTAATCTTCGTCTGATAGACGTGCGATTTGATAGAGCCCCATGCAAAGAAATCTAAAGGGGTTAAATCTGGCGATCTCGCTGGCCAAGGTCTGTTGCTTCCGCGTCCGATCCAGCGATTTGGAAAACGTCCATTTAGATAATCCTGAACAATTTTGGCATAGTGACAAGGAGCACCATCATGTTTATTCTAAGGGGATAGTATTCTTGTTTGACGTAACAGAATCTATAAATAGATCCACAAATTGTTTCTCAGTGTTATGAATCATAATATTTATGCCCCGCCCACAAAACCAGTGCGAGCCTTAGTATTACCTAGGCTCGATCGGTGCTGCCGTTATACCATATTTGGGCATGAAAATCCGTGACGTCATTAATACGTCATACAAATATGCTATTTATAGTACATCCTGTTGTTGATTTCCAATTTAATTTCTCTTTCTTTCTTTTTTTTTGTTTTTTAACGACAGTATAAGTCTAATGTTTATTTGTATTTGGTGTTTTACTTTAATTAATTATATTGTGCATTTGAATACTTTGCAAGTAAAGAGAGAGAGAGATAGAGTGAGAGAGAGTTCAAGTTCCGGTTAATTCCGGGTTCAGTGTGATGTACGAATAAGGATTACAGGACGCGATCTAAAATACTATTTTAAATTATTGTAATAATAATAAAAATAATAATAATAATAATAATAATAATAATAATAAAGTTTTACATTAGCTTAATAAAAGAAACGAACGTTGCGAGACGTGAAGTACATATTTTGTTTTTCTTAATCTATTGGCTTCTCCAAAGATAGCCTCGCAGAGTTAGAGTTAGGTGTTAGGTACACCGGCCCAACAATATTAGTTATAAAGTTATTTTAAGTTTGATAGCAAAATAGTATTCATGTTTGTAGAGTACGTAAGTTTTCAAGACTCGTAATCTTCGTCTGATAGACGTGCGACTCGATAAAGCCCCATGCAAAGAAATCTAAAGGGGTTAAATCTGGTCATCTCGCAACACAAGGTCTGTTGCTTCCGCGTCCGATCCAGCGATTTGGAAAACGTCCATTTAGATAATCCTGAACAATTTTGGCATAGTGACAAGGAGCAACATCATGTTGATAGACGACGGTACTAATAATCCTATCCCCAATCAGCTGAGGTTCAAGGAATTGCTGCAACATGTCCAGATAAATAAGCCCCGTAACTGTAGCTTCAGCAAAGAAAAAAGGACCATAAACCTTAGATTTTGTTAAACCCATCCAGACATTAACTTTAGGTGAGTCTCTTTCCCAATTTTGGACGAAATCATTCGATCTTTCATCTGCCCAAATTCGACAGTTATGGCGATTTACTTTTCCACACGTATGGAAAGTGGCTTCATCACTAAAGAGAATGTTGTCCATTAAATTATCACTCCAGATTTGTTGTACGAGATCAGCACACACAGCACTTCGTCGAGGGAAATCTTCCTTATGTAAATCATGTAAAACCTGCAAATGATAGCTTTTCTTCTGCAAATTAACTTTCAGAATTTGGTGCACAGATGACGTCGGGAGGCCGAGTCTGTGTGATGCAGCACGAACGGACGTACGTGGCTCCTCAGTGATAATTCCGCGTACTGCATTCACGGTAAGATCTGACATACACGGTCGTCCTGATCTTGCTTCATCATTTACAGATCCCGTTCGTTTAAATTTGTTCACCAATTTTCGTATTGTCTTGTCTATTGGCCCCGGCTTATGAAATCTCGTTCTAAACTTCTCTCTGATGTCATTGTATTTCTTTCCCTCGATTCGCCAAATTACTATTGCCACACGCTCTTCTGTATTCATTCTAAGGGCTTCTGAAAAGAAAAATAGAAAAAAATAATTATTTCACAAAAATAAATCCTGACTTTATGTACACCCTGTATATTAATGTAACTGTAGACTGAAACTTACTTAAAATGTCCATCATCAGACATTCCACTTAATGAAAGCAAAATAAATTAAATTGATGTAAAATGCGCGTGATAATATTCATAATGCGTGTAATTTAATTATGGGGGCTGTTAAAATTCTGTTTTCTGATTCATTGATTCATAAATACGTCTGAAAGAGACATCACTGCTTATAAATAATTTTTTAGATCTTTTTCATTATTCTAAGATAACATAAATGCATCTGAACATGACATAATGTTGTCGCATTTTTTTTAACACAGTATCTACGTTGTTTTCATCTCATCTTCAATGTATTCCTGTAGCGTGGTCTAATGCCACGCTTCTCAAACTAGGGGTCGCGACCCCTCAGGGGTTCGCGTAAATATTATTGGGGGTCGCAGAAACATTTGAAAATATTATTTTTTTCATAAATATACAGTGTTAGTACCTATTGCTTTTATGACATTGAGTGAAGGGTCGCGAAAAAATTTGTCTGATCCAAAGGGGTCGCAAGTGAAAAAAGTTTGAGAAGCCCTGGACTCTAATGTATAGATAGATCTTAGAGCAAACGATTCTGGATTCTTCAGTTGCTATGTATTCTGTTATCCGAGTTTATAAAGTTTAACTAGAGTATAATGTTTAACTGAGTTACCGTATAATTAAACATAACAGCCATATACATGTGAAACTTCAAGTAGATCTTTGAGTGGATATGAGAAGATATAAATTTTAGAACATGACGTCACAATACACAGTATAACACGTTAAACATTTGTAATAAAAATATTTCCAAGTCAGAGAACAAAAACCACACACACACACTCATATATATATATATATATATATATATATACACCTGACACGATTGTGTAAAAGGTATTCTGTAAAGACCTATAGGTTTTATCGTTTTTACGATTGCTTCATTGTCGTTAAGTCGTATATTCAAGTTAGCGCATGTACGAGTATTAGCAGAGCATATACTTTATGAACGGAACGGTGTACCAAATCAGACAGCTGCATCATTGCTTTCTATTTATTTATTTGAGGGTAAAATAAACAAAGTAAATGGTTTCATTCAGAATAAATACATTATTTCAGTAAACATTTGTAGTTTCTCATTTGCGGTAAGAGGGTAAAAACTCAAGTTCTCCAAAGTATATTTTACAGTTAGCGGATATCACCCTTAAAATATATATGACGATTGTCGCTGAATATACGTAATATTGCCGCTATGATTCTCATAATATAGTTGAATATGAATAATCATCGCTCGATCTGACTTACAACAAAAGTCTAAGATCAGGCTATTTGCAGTCTCTAAACATAGACTAAAAGTTTTCGAGAATATTAAACCCCAATTTTGTGTATCCCAAACTCAGAAGCAGTATAGAGAGAATTATAAAATATCGGCAAGGGTAAAAGACGGCAAATTTACAACCAGCTCTCGAGAAGCGATGCCTCCATTGGTTGGTTTTGGGCGTCTCATTTATTTTATGTATATTTACAATGTATGACCTCCATATATTATTCGATATTCTATTTTTTATCTAAATTTATACAAATACTCTATATCTTTTCTTAGAACACCCCCAAAGAAAACTCTTTGTTTAGCAAATTGAGGAATCGGAGTAAAAACATTTGCTTAATTAATGTGGTAAAATTAATTAAAGATTTATTTGACTGCAAGCGTAACCTGGGTTTTAGGTTCATAATCTCCATGCATGTGAGGAGGGTCATTGTGCTGGAAACTGAAACGCTTCGTATTTTAATAAATTACAAATCTGATGAGACACGATTCCTTCGGGCTAGTGTTTGATAAGACTCTGACCTCGCTTCCACATCTTTACTCCTTTAAAGTTTTGTATATCCGAGCATTGGACCTTTTACGGGTTTTGGCCCAGGGCCATCTACATTGGGCACTCGTTAGATCGAAGCTTGACTATGGCTGCGAGGTCTATTCCTCGGCAACACTTGTTTGGCTTCAGAGTTTGGATCCATCACGCCGATATCCGCTTAGCTACGGTGGCGTACGTCCACTCCTATCCTGAGTCTTTTGAGCAACTCCAGGGAACATTCTCTGAATTTGCGTCGCCTGTCGTTGACCATTCAGTGATAGTACCAAGTCCAGGGGCATCCAGACTCACTCCCTGTACTCGTGTTTAAGGTGCGAGGGGTGGGACCTGTTCTCCCTTTACGACCCAAATTAGTGTAAACTGTATGTGATAATATTTATAATGCTTGTAACTTAATTATGTGGGCAATTAAAATTCAACTCTGCTTCATCGATTCATGAATACGTCTTAAATGGACATCACTGATTATGAATAAGATCTTTTTCATAATTATAAGATAATTTTCGTCACCCCCAGCTTTTCAGTTCCCGAGCCCAGCGTTTAGTCGGAGGATTTCACCTTCCTCGTATACTGGTTGCGCCTGTGACATTTCTCACCGTTCCGTCGTGGAAATTGCTGGAGGAGTTTTTCTGCTGATATTTCACCAGTGTCAAGTCTGATATTCCCGTTGATGAATTTAGTCTTCTTTTCTTGGAGCAGTCTTTCTTCCATGCGCACTAGGTTCCATTTTTACCGATGACTCTAAGTCCGATGCTGGCGTCGGATTTGTAGTCGTCTTGCCACTGTATGGTACATCGATTTTTACCGTGGAGTTTTTTCTATCTTATAAGCGTTTCCTGTACTTTCTTATCCTTCCCGATCTCCTTACCTCGTTTTGTATTTTTAGCGATTCCAAAAGCCCACTCCAGGATTTGGGGTAATTTAATCTTCCTACCACCATGCAGGTGCTCGCCCACTTCTTTCCAGGGATTTGGGCTACAATTCTCCTTGTCCGGCAGTGTCGTTGGAATGCCATAGTAGGTCCCAACAAGAGGAGTCATCTCGCGGCTGTGGTCTGTCCCTGCAGGTACCCCTGTATGTCCCAACGGTGGGAAGCTGCCCTGCTCGCCTTTAATGGAACGGGGCCCCTCAGCCCAACTGTACTGATTGCATTGTCTCCTCGAATGTGCGAAACTTGTTGGTCGAATGTCCCAGTCGTGAAAACTTTCGGCGGTGTCATCTCTTGGACCATCGAAAGAAAAATGGAACCTTTCCTCTCTCTCTGGTGCTCCCCAAGTAGCGGGATTTTTAAGTTCGTTGAATAAGCTGGTCTTCTCCAGCTTTTGTATTTATTTTAACCCTTATATTTTATGTGTTTCCATTTCCACTTCATTCCACTCGTCTCATTTAATATTCGTTTCATCATTTCTTATCCATCTCAAGATGGATGTTTAAGTTTTAATTGGATACATTCGGCGTCAGTGACTTCAATGTGTCAACTTTAGATGGATTACGCCTAATTAATCAATTGCAATTCTGTTCTGGGTTTTATATATATACCTTTCAATCTTTCAAATGTTCCATGCGATGATTCCTCATTTCACGAAGGTCAAGCTTGTCGCCCCTCCTCTCGAGTTTGCCTGGTGAAGTAGACAGTTGGTTTCTTGTACGCTCCACCTCACATAATCAGGTACACCCGGCTCATCGGAGATTGTTCTAAGCCATGCGTCTAATCTTCTTTTGAAGCTGTCCACCGCAACACCACTCGTGTTACTTAGTTCCTTGGGCAGCTGCTTAAACAGTTTTGGTCCTCTCACAACAAAACTATTTTCCTTCAGGGATGAGGATGGTCCCTGTCTAGCCTTTAATTTGGGAACACGAAACAGTCTTCCTTTTCTCTTTCCACTCTTGTTTAGGGGGTTATAGGTTTCAAAGTAAGTTTAGGGGCTAGTTTCTCCATTATTTTCCAAGTGTAAATAATGGTGTATCTCTCTCTTCTTTCCAGTGAATGTAAGTTTAATTCACGTAACCTTTCCCAGTAATTTAGCTCTTTGCACCAATTGATCTTGGCTGTGAAGCTTCTCTGAAGCTCTTCTAGTTGGCTAATGTCTTCTTTTTTATACGGGGATGTTATTAGGACCGAGCAGTATTCTAATTAGGGTATGATCAGTGTTTTCAATAGAGGAATCATTATATTCCTATCCCTTCGTTTAAAGATTCTCAGTATCTGCCAAGTTATTCTCTTTGCTCTGTTTACTACTATCTTATTTTGTGTTTCAAATTTCGCATCATCAGTTATTACGACTCCTGTTATTCCCATATATTTCAGTTTATGTATTATGATTCCATGGTTACACTTGTCGAACGCTTTGGCAAAGTCTGTGTATATTACATTATAATTTTCATTACTTTCAAGTGCATCAATAATGTTGTTGTTGTGTTCCATTAGTTGTGATAGGCATGATATGCCTGACCGGAATCCATGTTGGTTATCATTTAATTTTTTCTGAGTTTCCAAAAAACCCATAGATTTTTTCTCTAACTACTGTATTCTTTCAAATATTTTAAAGAGATGAGATGTAAGCGACACTGGCCTATAGTTTTTGGCCTCGAATCGATCTCCTTTATATATTGGGACTACTGTATGCTCGCTTTCTTCAGGATGCTCGGTATTTCTCCCGTGTCTAGTGATCGTCTGCATATCCAATATAGGGGCTCAGCGATTGCATTCTTGCAGTTTTTGATCAGTGTGTCATTCCATTTGTCTGGCCGAGTGTGCTCTTAGTTTCCCTATAGCTTGTGTAATACCATCTGTTGTGAAGTCGAAGTCTGTTATACTTTCCCCTTGTAATGCTTCTTCAAAGAACGCGTCTTTATCGCATATCAGTTTGTCAGTTTTTAGGATACTGAAAGAGGATTCGTGCTGCGCTCTTAATATTTCAGATACTTCTGTTAGATCATCAGATAAAACATTTTCTTCATTTTTGAAAGGTCCGTTGTGGTGTCATTTCTCGACTTTCTTTTTGCAAATTTATAGAAGTACTTTGAGTTAACCTTTATCGCTTCTATAACCTCGTCTTCTTTTTCTGTATGCTTCTCAATTAGTTACTGTATGACGTAATCTATACTTTGCAGTTTATCATTTAAAATTTTTCTGATGTTGTTGTCTTTGCAGTTTCTTAATTTTGCAGTCACTCTTTTTCTCTTTCGGAACATTGGCCTCTTTTGTCACTCAAACCTGCTTCGAAGAAATATCAATAAGTTTCTTAGTTAGTCCTTTAATATAAAATAATCGCTGGTACCTGAATTAGAGTTATTTCATTTGAGGTTTAACGTTTTTCTAACTTTCTCTAGAAACTAGTAAGTTAGTGAAGGGGGAGAGTTCTTCTTATAATTATTTCTCTTCTTGCAAGTCCCTCTTCAAGTAAGCAATCCTTAACTATTGTCAAGTTACACGCTCTTTTATAGGTACATCGGCTAAAGAGGTTTACATAAGTTGTGAGATTTAAAAGATATTCTGTTTTTATAAACAATAATTTCGAAAAATCCACGATTAAATAACAGGGTTTTACCTATAATATATATATATACTATATATATATAATATATATATATATATATATATATATATCTGGTGGCTAGGAAAATACGTTCCGAGATTTAAAGTACAGTATAATAACTAAAGATTTATAGACTTTACAATCACGAAATCTGGCTTATTATAACTTCAATTAGTAAGCAACATCTAATAAAAATTTAAGAAATCTACTTGTTATAAATGCAAAAAAACTTCACCCGAGGAGGATGCCAGTGGGCGTCGAAACTGTCGTGGAAATAAACTCTGTCTATTAGAGTGGGTTTTTATTTTCCTACTTGTTATACTTTTTCATAGTGAAAGAAGCAAAAATATAAATTACTGAAAACAATATCATAGGATCAAAATTTTATTTCTTACAACAATGTCTATTGAAACAGATGATCAATTTGTCCACCATCTTGCTCACAAACAGCTCTTCGTCTTTTCTTCCATAACATGATACATTTTCTGATTTCTTTTAGGGTTATTTTGTTCCAACATTCAAGTATCATTTCTTTTAACTCCCCTTTCCGTGAACTTTTCTGTTCGACTTTCATAAACTTTTTCTGTCAACGAGTTCCCTATCGAATAGTCCATCGGGCTGCAGTCCGGTGATTGAGGAGGCCACTCATTTTCCTTAATGAAATAAATTACATTCTGTTGCAGATAGTCCTGCGTAAACTTGCTTGTATGGAAATATGGAATATGAAATTATTATCAGGATACAGACGGCGGCAATCTGGCAAGAGATTTTGGTCCATGAATTTGATATGTTTGGGAGTACACTTTAGAGTTGTTGATGTCAATGAAATGAGTATCACTCTTTCCATTCCAAGACACTCCAGCTAAAACCATAACTTTCTTTGAAAAAAAAAGAGATGTTTGGTGGTACACTCTTGACGCAGGAATATCTTTTTTCTGATCAACGTAAACAATATCATTCTGTCGTTTCGCGCAATTTTAATGGTAAGGTCCTTTTCGTCAGTGAAAACAATTTTTGTTAACATCACTGACTGAAAAATTGTCTAGTAACTTTTTGCACCGAGTCTTTCTTTTTAGTGTGACATTACTATCACGCCTTGACACAGGGATTTTTTTAAGCCTTAATCTTTAGAGTTATCTGCATTAATTGAATGGGATCGCGGCTAATTCCAAATTTTTTTGCGATTTTTCTCTGAGACAAGCTAGTCCCAGGTCGATCTTCGTGGGAAGAAGAAACAGATTGTACATAAACTATATGTTGATAGACGACGGTACTAACAATCCTATCCCCGTCGTCTATCAACATGATGGTGCTCCTTGTCACTATGCCAAAATTGTTCAGGATTATCTAAATGGACGTTTTCCAAATCGCTGGATCGGACGCGGAAGCAACAGACCTTGTGTCGCGAGATGACCAGATTTAACCCCTTTAGATTTCTTTGCATGGGGCTTTATCGAGTCGCACGTCTATCAGACGAAGATTACGAGTCTTGAAAACTTAGGTACTCTACCCATATGAATACTACAATACTAACCAAACCTTAAAAATCTCTGTAACCAATATTGTTTGGCCAAACACAAAAAAAACTTCGTACATCTAACTACCTCTGGCGAGGCTCTAACTCTTGCAGAGGGCGCTCTGCAGACCATCATTATTATTTTCAAATCAGTCATTAAAGGCTGAAAAGAATGAAAAGAAATAAAAAAGGTAAACAGGATGTGGACCGGATGTTCAATAAGCAAGAAATGTATGACGTGTTCATGACGTCAGTTTCTATTCCTGTAATTTGTGCGCGCGCTATTTTTCCTTGGTAATACTAGAGGAAAAATAGCGCAGATACAGGGTAATCCAAAAATGGCAAATAATACAGGGTGAACCAAAATTTTTTTTTTTTTTTTTTATTGTTTCATACCATACAGCTTAACATAAAATACAATACGATTAACATATGTAAATGCATACTCATTTTTTTGAGATCCTTCAGGGGTATATTTACCAACATAAATACGACCTAACGGTTTAGTTAAATCATTTGTAGATATTTTCATTAAAGTATTAGGGAATTGAGCAGTTACTGCATCACCTAACTCACAGACCTGTTTCAATCTACGATACATTCTAAACTCTTTAAAAGGTGAGAACCACTTTGTTCTTGGATGATGCATTACTTGCTCTGCACTATGAGACGAGTCAAGATTAGGTTCAAACAAACACAATTTGGAACAATTAAATATGGAGATGGAGATATCCCTACATTAGGTCCTCCACTTTCCCTACCCCCCTTCTTACGACCTATTGAATCTTCAAATTAATCACATATCCAGACATATTCATTTCTGGAATACTATGAAAAGATACACCCGTTTACTGATAATAATTAAATTTAAATGTAGATTTAGACTCTTTAGTTAGAAAATCCAAACTCAAGGTATAAAACCCATCACTATTAACACCAAAAGTATTTTTAGATAAATAAACAAATTTCATTGAAGCTGTAACTATCTTCTCCTTGAACGCCATTTAGGTTTCCTCCGAGGAACGTACTTCCTTTTTCGAGAACAAACTTCCTTCTTCGATACATCTTGAACAGTAAATAATACACGTCACTCCGATGCAACACCGACGATAGAATGAAGTTTAAACAATTACTGGATCTATTTATAGATTCTCATTACGTCAGTTATGACACGAATCCTATCCCTTAGAATCAACATGATGGTGCTCCTTGTCACTATGCCAAAATTGTTCAGGATTATCTAAATGGACGTTTTCCAATCGCTGGATCGGACGCGGAAGCAACAGACCTTGTGTCGCGAGATGACCAGATTTAACCCCTTAGATTTCTTTGCATGGGGCTTTATCGAGTCGCACGTCTATCAGACGAAGATTACGAGTCTTGAAAACTTAGGTACTCTACCCATATGAATACTACAATACTAACCAAACCTTAAAATCTCTGTAACCAATATTGTTTGGCCAAACACAAAAAAAACTTCGTACATCTAACTACCTCTGGCGAGGCTCTAACTCTGCAGAGGGCGCTCTGCAGACCATCATTATTATTTTCAAAATCAGTCATTTAAAGGCTGAAAAGAATGAAAAGAAATAAAAAAGGTAAACAGGATGTGGACCGGATGTTCAATAAGCAAGAAATGTATGACGTGTTCATGACGTCAGTTTCTATTCCTGTAATTTGTGCGCGCGCTATTTTTCCTTGGTAATACTAGAGGAAAAATAGCGCAGATACAGGGTAATCCAAAAATGGCAAATAATACAGGGTGAACCAAAATTTTTTTTTTTTTTTTTTTATTGTTTCATACCATACAGCTTAACATAAAATACAATACGATTAACATATGTAAATGCATAATTTTTTTGAGATCCTTCAGGGGTATATTACACATAAATACGACCTAACGGTTTAGTTAAATCATTTGTAGATATTTTCATTAAAGTATTAGGGAATTGAGCAGTTACTGCATCACCTAACTCACAGACCTGTTTCAATCTACGATACATTCTAAACTCTTTAAAAGGTGAGAACCACTTGTTCTTGGATGATGCATACTTGCTCTGCACTATGAGACGAGTCAAGATTAGGTTCAACAAAACACAATTTGGAACAATTAAATATGGAGATGGAGATATCCTACATTAGGTCCCTCCAATCTTTCCCTACCCCCCTTCTTACGACCTATTGAATCTTCAAAATTAATCACATATCCAGATATTCATTTCTGGAAAACTATGAAAAGATACACCCGTTACTTGATAAAATTAAATTTTAAAATGGTAGATTTAGACCTTTAGTTAGAAAATCCAACTCAAGGTATAAAACCCATCACTATTAACACAAAAGTATTTTTAGATAAATAACAAATTTCATTGAAGCTGTAACTATCTTCTCCTTTGAACGCATTTAGGTTTCCTCCGAGGAACGTACTTCCTTTTTCGAGGAACAAACTTCCTTCTTCGATACATCTGAACAGTAAATAATACACGTCACTCGATGCAACACCGACGATAAGAATGAAGTTTAAACAATTACTGGATCTATTATAGATTCTCATTACGTCATGTTATGACACGAATCCTATCCCCTTAGAATCAACACATGGTGCTCCTTGTCACTATGCCAAAATTGTTCAGGATTATCTAAATGGACGTTTTCCAAATCGCTGGATCGGACGCGGAAGCAACAGACCTTGTGTCGCGAGATGACCAGATTTAACCCCTTTAGATTTCTTTGCATGGGGCTTTATCGAGTCGCACGTCTATCAGACGAAGATTACGAGTCTTGAAAACTTAGGTACTCTACCCATATGAATACTACAATACTAACCAAACCTTAAAAATCTCTGTAACCAATATTGTTTGGCCAAACACAAAAAAATTCGTACATCTAACTACCTCTGGCGAGGCTCTAACTCTTGCAGAGGGCGCTCTGCAGACCATCATTATTATTTTCAAAATCAGTCATTTAAAGGCTGAAAAGAATGAAAAGAAATAAAAAAGGTAAACAGGATGTGGACCGGATGTTCAATAAGCAAGAAATGTATGACGTGTTCATGACGTCAGTTTCTATTCCTGTAATTTGTGCGCGCGCTATTTTTCCTTGGTAATACTAGAGGAAAAATAGCGCAGATACAGGGTAATCCAAAAATGGCAAATAATACAGGGTGAACCAAAAAAAATTTTTTTTTTTTTTTTTTTTATTGTTTCATACCATACAGCTTAACATAAAATACAATACGATTAACATATGTAAATGCATACTCATTTTTGAGATCCTTCAGGGGTATATTTACCAACATAATACGACCTAACGGTTTAGTTAAATCATTTGTAGATATTTTCATTAAAGTATTAGGGAATTGAGCAGTTACTGCATCACCTAACTCACAGACCTGTTTTCAATCTACGATACATTCCAAACTCTTTAAAAAGGTGAGAACCACTTTGTTCTTGGATGATGCATTACTTGCTCTGCACTATGAGACGAGTCAAGATTAGGTTCAAACAAACACAATTTGGAACAATTAAATATGGAGATGGAGATATCCCTACATTAGGTCCCCAATCTTCCCTACCCCCCTTCTTACGACCTATTGAATCTTCAAAATTAATCACATATCCAGACATATTCATTTCTGGAATACTATGAAAAGATACACCCGTTACTTGATAATAATTAAATTTTAAAATGGTAGATTTAGACTCTTTAGTTAGAAAATCCAAAAACAGGTATAAAACCCATCACTATTAACCAAAAGTATTTTTAGATAAATAAACAAATTTCATTGAAGCTGTAACTATCTTCTCCTTTGAACGCCATTTAGGTTTCCTCCGAGGAACGTACTTCCTTTTTCGAGGAACAAACTTCCTTCTTCGATACATCTTGAACAGTAAATAATACACGTCACTCCGATGCAACACCGACGATAAGAATGAAGTTTAAACAATTACTGGATCTATTTATAGATTTCATTACGTCATGTTATGACAGAATCCTATCCCTTAGAATCAACATGATGGTGCTCCGTCACTATGCCAAAATTGTTCAGGATTATCTAAATGGACGTTTTCCAAATCGCTGGATCGGACGCGGAAGCAACAGACCTTGTGTCGCGAGATGACCAGATTTAACCCCTTTAGATTTCTTTGCAGGGGCTTTATCGGTCGCACGTCTATCAGACGAAGATTACGAGTCTTGAAAACTTAGGTACTCTACCCATATGAATACTACAATACTAACCAAACCTTAAAAATCTCTGTAACCAATATGTTTGGCCAAACACAAAAAAAACTTCGTACATCTAACTACCTCTGGCGTGCTCTAACTCTTGCAGAGGGCGCTCTGCAGACCATCATTATTATTTTCAAATCAGTCATTTAAAGCTGAAAGAATGAAAAGAAATAAAAAGGTAAACAGGATGTGGACCGATGTTCAATAAGCACGAAATGTATGACGGTTCATGACGTCAGTTTCTATTCCTGTAATTTGTGCGCGCGCTATTTTTCCTTGGTAATACTAGAGGAAAAATAGCGCAGATACAGGGAATCCAAAATGGCAAATAATACAGGGTGAACCCAAATTTTTTTTTTTTTTTTTTTATTGTTTCATACCATACAGCTTAACATAAAATACAATACGATTAACATATGTAAATGCATACTCATTTTTTGAGATCCTTCAGGGGTATATTTACCAACATAAATACGACCTAACGGTTTAGTTAAATCATTTGTAGATATTTCATTAAAGTATTAGGGATTGAGCAGTTACTGCATCACCTAACTCACAGACCTGTTTCAATCTACGATACATTCTAAACTCTTTAAAAGGTGAGAACCACTTTGTTCTTGGATGATGCATACTTGCTCTGCACTATGAGACGAGTCAAGATTAGGTTCAAACAAAACACAATTTGGAACAATTAATATGGAGATGGAGATATCCCTACATTAGGTCCCTCCAATCTTTCCCTACCCCCCTTCTTACGACCTATTGAATCTTCAAAATTAATCATATCCAGACATATTCATTTCTGGAATACTATGAAAAGATACACCCGTTACTTGATAATAATTAAATTTTAAATGGTAGATTTAGACTCTTTAGTTAGAAAATCCAAACTCAAGGTATAAAACCCATCACTATTAACACAAAAGTATTTTTAGATAAATAACAAATTTCATTGAAGCTGTAACTATCTTCTCCTTGAACGCCATTTAGGTTTCCTCCGAGGAACGTACTTCCTTTTTCGAGGAACAAATTCCTTCTTCGATACATCTTGAACAGTAAATAATACACGTCACTCCGATGCAACACCGACGATAAGAATGAAGTTTAAACAATTACTGGATCTATTTATAGATTCTCATTACGTCATGTTATGACACGAATCCTATCCCCTTAGAATCAATATGATGGTGCTCCTTGTCACTATGCCAAAATTGTTCAGGATTATCTAAATGGACGTTTTCCAAATCGCTGGATCGGACGCGGAAGCAACAGACCTTGTGTCGCGAGATGACCAGATTTAACCCCTTTAGATTTCTTTGCATGGGGCTTTATCGAGTCGCACGTCTATCAGACGAAGATTACGAGTCTTGAAAACTTAGGTACTCTACCCATATGAATACTACAATACTAACCAACCTTAAAAATCTCTGTAACCAATATGTTTGGCCAACACAAAAAAAACTTCGTACATCTAACTACCTCTGGCGAGGCTCTAACTCTTGCAGAGGCGCTCTGCAGACCATCATTATTATTTTCAAAATCAGTCATTTAAAGGCTGAAAAGAATGAAAAGAATAAAAAAGGTAAACAGGATGTGGACCGGAGTTCAATAAGCAAGAAATGTATGACGTGTTCATGACGTCAGTTTCTATTCCTGTAATTTGTGCGCGCGCTATTTTTCCTTGGTAATACTAGAGGAAAAATAGCGCAGATACAGGGTAATCCAAAAATGGCAAATAATACAGGGTGAACCAAAATTTTTTTTTTTTTTTTTTATTGTTTCATACCATACAGCTTAACATAAAATACAATACGATTAACATATGTAAATGCATACTCATTTTTTTGAGATCCTTCAGGGTATATTTACCAACAAAATACGACCAACGGTTTAGTTAAATCATTTGTAGATATTTTCATTAAAGTATTAGGGAATTGAGCAGTTACTGCATCACCTAACTCCAGACAGTTTCAATCTACGATAATTCTAAACTCTTTAAAAGG
Organism: Bathynomus jamesi; assembly: GCA_023014485.1. Taxonomy (NCBI): domain Eukaryota; kingdom Metazoa; phylum Arthropoda; class Malacostraca; order Isopoda; family Cirolanidae; genus Bathynomus; species Bathynomus jamesi. The sequence continues at coordinate 84,399 of JAJOZX010004319.1, read as the reverse complement.
TGAGAACCACTTTGTCTTGGATGATGCATTACTTGCTCTGCACTATGAGACGAGTCAAGATTAGGTTCAAAACAAAACACAATTTGGAACAATTAAATATGGAGATGGAGATATCCCTACATTAGGTCCCTCCAATCTTTCCACTACCCCCCTTCTTACGACCTATTGAATCTTCAAAATTAATCACATATCCAGACATATTATTTCTGGAAAACTATGAAAAGACATCGTTACTTGATAATAATTAAATTTTAAAATGGTAGATTTAGACTCTTTAGTTAGAAAATCCAACTCAAGGTATAAAACCCATCACTATTAACAACCAAAAGTATTTTTAGATAAATAAACAAATTCATTGAAGCTGTAACATCTTCTCCTTTGAACGCCATTTAGGTCCGAGGAACGTACTACCTTTTTCGAGGAACAAACTTCCTTCTTCGATACATCTTGAACAGTAAATAATACACGTCACCGATGCAACACCGACGATAAGAATGAAGTTTAAACAATTACTGGATCTATTTATAGATTCTCATTACGTCATGTTATGACACGAATCCTCCCCTTAGAATCAACATCATGGTGCTCCTTGTCACTATGCCAAAATTGTTCAGGATTATCTAAATGGACGTTTTCCAAATCGCTGGATCGGACGCGGAAGCAACAGACCTTGTGCGCGAGATGACCAGATTTAACCCCTTTAGATTTCTTTGCATGGGGCTTTATCGAGTCGCACGTCTATCAGACGAAGATTACGAGTCTTGAAAACTTAGGTACTCTACCCATATGAATACTACAATACTAACCAAACCTTAAAAATCTCTGTAACCAATATGTTTGGCCAAACACAAAAAAAAACTTCGTACATCTAACTACCTCTGGCGAGGCTCTAACTCTTGCAGAGGGCGCTCTGCAGACCATCATTATTATTTTCAAAATCAGTCATTTAAAGGCTGAAAAGAATGAAAAGAAATAAAAAAGGTAAACAGGATGTGGGACCGGATGTTCAATAAGCAAGAAATGTAGACGTGTTCATGACGTCAGTTCTATTCCTGTAATTTGTGCGCGCGCTATTTTTCCTTGGTAATACTAGAGGAAAATAGCGCAGATACAGGGTAATCCAAAAATGGCAAATAATACAGGGTGAACCAAAAAAAATTTTTTTTTTTTTTTTTTATTGTTTCATACCATACAGCTTAACATAAAATACAATACGATTAACATATGTAAATGCATACTCATTTTTTTTGAGATCCTTCAGGGGTATATTTACCAACATAAATACGACCTAACGGTTTAGTTAAATCATTTGTAGATATTTTCATTAAAGTATTAGGGAATTGAGCAGTTACTGCATCACCTAACTCACAGACCTGTTTCAATCTACGATACATTCTAAACTCTTTAAAAGGTGAGAACCACTTTGTTCTTGGATGATGCATTACTTGCTCTGCACTATGAGACGAGTCAAGATTAGGTTCAAACAAAACACAATTTGGAACAATTAAATATGGAGATGGAGATATCCCTACATTAGGTCCCTCCAATCTTTCCCTACCCCCTTCTTACGACCTATTGAATCTTCAAAATTAATCACATATCCAGACATATTCATTTCTGGAATACTATGAAAAGATACACCCGTTACTTGATAATAATTAAATTTTAAAATGGTAGATTTAGACTCTTTAGTTAGAAAATCCAAACTCAAGGTATAAAACCCATCACTATTAACACCAAAAGTATTTTTAGATAAATAAACAAATTTCATTGAAGCTGTAACTATCTTCTCCTTTGAACGCCATTTAGGTTTCCTCCGAGGAACGTACTTCCTTTTTCGAGGAACAAACTTCCTTCTTCGATACATCTTGAACAGTAAATAATACACGTCACTCCGATGCAACACCGACGATAAGAATGAAGTTTAAACAATTACTGGATCTATTTATAGATTCTCATTACGTCATGTTATGACACGAATCCTATCCCCTTAGAATCAACATGATGGTGCTCCTTGTCACTATGCCAAAATTGTTCAGGATTATCTAAATGGACGTTTTCCAAATCGCTGGATCGGACGCGGAAGCAACAGACCTTGTGTCGCGAGATGACCAGATTTAACCCCTTTAGATTTCTTTGCATGGGGCTTTATCGAGTCGCACGTCTATCAGACGAAGATTACGAGTCTTGAAAACTTAGGTACTCTACCCATATGAATACTACAATACTAACCAAACCTTAAAAATCTCTGTAACCAATATTGTTTGGCCAAACACAAAAAAAACTTCGTACATCTAACTACCTCTGGCGAGGCTCTAACTCTTGCAGAGGGCGCTCTGCAGACCATCATTATTATTTTCAAAATCAGTCATTTAAAGGCTGAAAAGAATGAAAAGAAATAAAAAAGGTAAACAGGATGTGGACCGGATGTTCAATAAGCAAGAAATGTATGACGTGTTCATGACGTCAGTTTCTATTCCTGTAATTTGTGCGCGCGCTATTTTTCCTTGGTAATACTAGAGGAAAAATAGCGCAGATACAGGGTAATCCAAAAATGGCAAATAATACAGGGTGAACCAAATTTTTTTTTTTTTTTTTTATTGTTTCATACCATACAGCTTAACATAAAATACAATACGATTAACATATGTAAATGCATACTCATTTTTTTGAGATCCTTCAGGGGTATATTTACCAACATAAATACGACCTAACGGTTTAGTTAAATCATTTGTAGATATTTTCATTAAAGTATTAGGGAATTGAGCAGTTACTGCATCACCTAACTCACAGACCTGTTTCAATCTACGATACATTCTAAACTCTTTAAAAGGTGAGAACCACTTTGTTCTTGGATGATGCATTACTTGCTCTGCACTATGAGACGAGTCAAGATTAGGTTCAAACAAAACACAATTTGGAACAATTAAATATGGAGATGGAGATATCCCTACATTAGGTCCCTCCAATCTTTCCCTACCCCCCTTCTTACGACCTATTGAATCTTCAAAATTAATCACATATCCAGACATATTCATTTCTGGAATACTATGAAAAGATACACCCGTTACTTGATAATAATTAAATTTAAAATGGTAGATTTAGACTCTTTAGTTAGAAAATCCAAACTCAAGGTATAAAACCCATCACTATTAACACCAAAAGTATTTTTAGATAAATAAACAAATTTCATTGAAGCTGTAACTATCTTCTCCTTTGAACGCCATTTAGGTTTCCTCCGAGGAACGTACTTCCTTTTTCGAGGAACAAACTTCCTTCTTCGATACATCTTGAACAGTAAATAATACACGTCACTCCGATGCAACACCGACGATAAGAATGAAGTTTAAACAATTACTGGATCTATTTATAGATTCTCATTACGTCATGTTATGACACGAATCCTATCCCCTTAGAATCAACATGATGGTGCTCCTTGTCACTATGCCAAAATTGTTCAGGATTATCTAAATGGACGTTTTCCAAATCGCTGGATCGGACGCGGAAGCAACAGACCTTGTGTCGCGAGATGACCAGATTTAACCCCTTTAGATTTCTTTGCATGGGGCTTTATCGAGTCGCACGTCTATCAGACGAAGATTACGAGTCTTGAAAACTTAGGTACTCTACCCATATGAATACTACAATACTAACCAAACCTTAAAATCTCTGTAACCAATATTGTTTGGCCAAACACAAAAAACTTCGTACATCTAACTACCTCTGGCGAGGCTCTAACTCTTGCAGAGGGCGCTCTGCAGACCATCATTATTATTTTCAAAATCAGTCATTTAAAGGCTGAAAAGAATGAAAAGAAATAAAAAAGGTAAACAGGATGTGGACCGGATGTTCAATAAGCAAGAAATGTATGACGTGTTCATGACGTCAGTTTCTATTCCTGTAATTTGCGCGCGCTATTTTTCCTTGGTAATACTAGAGGAAAAATAGCGCAGATACAGGGTAATCCAAAAATGGCAAATAATACAGGGTGAACCAAAATTTTTTTTTTTTTTTTTTTATTGTTTCATACCATACAGCTTAACATAAAATACAATACGATTAACATATGTAAATGCATACTCATTTTTTGAGATCCTTCAGGGTATATTTACCAACATAAATACGACCTAACGGTTTAGTTAAATCATTTGTAGATATTTTCATTAAAGTATTAGGGAATTGAGCAGTTACTGCATCACCTAACTCACAGACCTGTTTCAATCTACGATACATTCTAAACTCTTTAAAAGGTGAGAACCACTTTGTTCTTGGATGATGCATTACTTGCTCTGCACTATGAGACGAGTCAAGATTAGGTTCAAACAAAACACAATTTGGAACAATTAAATATGGAGATGGAGATATCCCTACATTAGGTCCCTCCAATCTTTCCCTACCCCCCTTCTTACGACCTATTGAATCTTCAAAATTAATCACATATCCAGACATATTCATTTCTGGAATACTATGAAAGATACACCCGTTACTTGATAATAATTAAATTTTAAAATGGTAGATTTAGACTCTTTAGTTGAAAATCCAAACTCAAGGTATAAAACCCATCACTATTAACACCAAAAGTATTTTAGATAAATAAACAAATTTCATTGAAGCTGTAACTATCTTCTCCTTTGAACGCCATTTAGGTTTCCTCCGAGGAACGTACTTCCTTTTTCGAGGAACAAACTTCCTTCTTCGATACATCTTGAACAGTAAATAATACACGTCACTCCGATGCAACACCGACGATAAGATTTGTTTAAACAATTACTGGATCTATTTATAGATTCTCATTACGTCATGTTATGACACGAATCCTATCCCCTTAGAATCAACATGATGGTGCTCCTTGTCACTATGCCAAAATTGTTCAGGATTATCTAAATGGACGTTTTCCAAATCGCTGGATCGGACGCGGAAGCAACAGACCTTGTGTCGCGAGATGACCAGATTTAACCCTTTAGATTTCTTTGCATGGGGCTTTATCGAGTCGCACGTCTATCAGACGAAGATTACGAGTCTTGAAAACTTAGGTACTCTACCCATATGAATACTACAATACCAAACCTTAAAAATCTCTGTAACCAATATTGTTTGGCCAAACACAAAAAAAACTTCGTACATCTAACTACCTCTGGCGAGGCTCTAACTCTTGCAGAGGGCGCTCTGCAGACCATCATTATTATTTTCAAAATCAGTCATTTAAAGGCTGAAAAGAATGAAAAGAAATAAAAAAGGTAAACAGGATGTGGACCGGATGTTCAATAAGCAAGAAATGTATGACGTGTTCATGACGTCAGTTTCTATTCCTGTAATTTGTGCGCGCGCTATTTTTCCTTGGTAATACTAGAGGAAAAATAGCGCAGATACAGGGTAATCCAAAAATGGCAAATAATACAGGGTGAACCAAAATTTTTTTTTTTTTTTTTTTATTGTTTCATACCATACAGCTTAACATAAAATACAATACGATTAACATATGTAAATGCATACTCATTTTTTAGAGATCCTTCAGGGGTATATTTACCAACATAAATACGACCTAACGGTTTAGTTAAATCATTTGTAGATATTTTCATTAAAGTTTTAGGGAATTGAGCAGTTACTGCATCACCTAACTCACAGACCTGTTTCAATCTACGATACATTCTAAACTCTTTAAAAGGTGAGAACCACTTTGTTCTTGGATGATGCATTACTTGCTCTGCACTATGAGACGAGTCAAGATTAGGTTCAAACAAAACACAATTTGGAACAATTAAATATGGAGATGGAGATATCCCTACATTAGGTCCCTCCAATCTTTCCCTACCCCCCTTCTTACGACCTATTGAATCTTCAAAATTAATCACATATCCAGACATATTCATTTCTGGAATACTATGAAAAGATACACCCGTTACTTGATAATAATTAAATTTTAAAATGGTAGATTTAGACTCTTTAGTTAGAAAATCCAAACTCAAGGTATAAAACCCATCACTATTAACACCAAAAGTATTTTTAGATAAATAAACAAATTTCATTGAAGCTGTAACTATCTTCTCCTTTGAACGCCATTTAGGTTTCCTCCGAGGAACGTACTTCCTTTTCGAGGAACAAACTTCCTTCTTCGATACATCTTGAACAGTAAATAATACACGTCACTCCGATGCAACACCGACGATAAGAATGAAGTTTAAACAATTACTGGATCTATTTATAGATTCTCATTACGTCATGTTATGACACGAATCCTATCCCTTAGAATCAACATGATGGTGCTCCTTGTCACTATGCCAAAATTGTTCAGGATTATCTAAATGGACGTTTTCCAAATCGCTGGATCGGACGCGGAAGCAACAGACCTTGTGTCGCGAGATGACCAGATTTAACCCCTTTAGATTTCTTTGCATGGGGCTTTATCGAGTCGCACGTCTATCAGACGAAGATTACGAGTCTTGAAAACTTACGTACACGTATACGAACTGCTGCAGATAATATAACCCCGCAAATGCTCCAGAATGTGTTTAGAAATGCTGCGGAACGATTTGAGCTGTGCAGGGATACTGATGGGCGTCACGTCGAAACCTACTCTTAATTATTTAATAAATGTTACCACTTTATCATTTTATGATTGAATTCCATATAATTTCCAAGTGCTTCACAAAAATAGATTCTGACTTTATGTACACCCTGTATTAAGCCAAATTTCGTGATTGTAAAGTTTATAAATTTTTAGTTACTGTACTTTAAATATCGGGACGTTTTATTCTAGCCACCCAATATATATATATATGTATACAGGGTGGGCCGAAAGTCTGGATCCATAGGAAAATATTTATTTTAATACATAAATTACAACAAATGGTAGATACTTAAAATGAATATCAACTTTAACTCTTAAATGCGTATCCGTGATACTGTACAGTAGTTCGTACTCCAGTATAAATACTCAAATATTTTTTTATTTCAGCCCAGAAATGGCTTCGAATCTAACAACAGAAGACCGGGTAGAACTTGTGCTCATGTACGCAAGACAGGGCGCTACACACAGAGAAGTTGCTACCGAATTCAATAGAAATCATCCTGATAAGCATCCAGTAACACATGCGACTGTTGGCAAGTTGTTTAAACGTTTCAAAGAAACAGGAAGTGTACATGATCGACGGCGTTCTGGTCGTCCAAAAACTGCAACTGATGAAATACCTCTGCAATGGTATGTGAAACTTTAACGAATAGTCCAGTAAAGTCAACAAGAAGATTATCAAATGAAACACGCATCTCGAGAACGTCAATTCGAAGAATTATTAAAAATCATAAATTCCATCCCTAAGTGTCTCGATGTCAGAGGCCGCCAATTTGAGCATTTGTTATAATTTGTTGTTTATACTGGAGTACGAACCATTGTACAGTATCACGGATACGCATTACGAGTTAAAGTTGATATTCATTTTAAGTATTTACCATTTGTTGTAATTTATGTATTAAAATAAATATTTTCCTATGGATCCAGACTTTCGGCCCACCCTGTATATTACTTACTTTATGTTACTTTATGTGAGTTTGAACAACGGTTGACCCCTCTGCAGCATCCCGCCTCATTTACGGGATTTGATGAAGGGAAGAATTGCTGTCTAATCTCCTCCTGCCCTCGTAGCCAGCCACGCATGGCTGGTCAGGAACTTTGCAGGGGAATCTGTCCAGCTGGTTTTTGAAGTTATTCAGGGCGGAGTAGAGTTTCACGGATTGTAGTTGAGGCCAGTAATCGTCACCTTTCGTTTCCTCTATCTTAGACGTAAAAGTTCTTTATATAGCTTCAATGTTCGCAGTGTCTCGTTTTTTGTATGGGCTTGTATGATATTATCTAAGAGGCGCTTCGGTTAACCTGAAGACTTCAAAATGCACGAATCAAAACACTCTCATCATGTTGCATGCAATGTTGCAATGTTGTTATGCACTTGCACTCTACCATTTTGCGGCAATACTACTTATATCTACTATATAAAGCAAGTTGTGTGTAATTCTGTCTGTGAGTCTGTCTGTCTGTGAACTTTTGGTCTCTAAAAAGAGCTTAATTAATTAATAGGTTGGTTGGTTGGTTGGTTGGTTGGTTGGTTGGTTTTAAAAAATAGAGTAATATTAGAAGAAAAAAAGTTGAGCGAATGATTCTGGATTTGGTCAGGTTAGTTTCACTAACAATGGACAGTAATTGGGGGGCCTACGGTTCCCCAATTACTGCTGGTTCAATTATTTTTATGGTCACCAAAACTATAGAAAAAAACTCAGCCATGAAAATCTTCAGCTTCAAATTTAATACAGTCAGCCCACCCCAAGCAAGTGGTGGGCATAACAGCTATAGAAATGGCTTTACAAAACTAAAATTACTCTGAAAAAAAAACAAAATACTAAAAACAACTTGATTATATACCATATAAGCCTTGCAGAGCTGGCAAAAACAGCTAGTGTAGTGGTTAGCGTCGCTGACTACGAATCCATCGGCCCGGGTTCGAGACCCGACGGCAGCCGGCGCGCAGCAAAACCCAGCTGTTCATCCTTCCACACAATAAAGAAAGTGGTTGGTAGATAAATGGGTACCCTAGGTGGCCTAGTGGTTAAGACACTGGGCTGCTGATGGGGCGTGGTTCGGATTCCACGTTAAACTGTAGGTCTAAGGTGGAGTGAAAAGCTTAACCTTCGTCAGAATGAACAATTCGGGCGGAAGCTAACCAAAGGTTAATCTTAAACCAAAGGTTATATACTGTATTATATATTATATATATATATATATATATATATATATATAAATTTATATATATATATATATGTAAAACCATAGCGAGGAAGATTTTCAGTTCAGAGTTTTAGTAAATGAATACTGATAAGTCTTTGTATATGTTACGGTCTTTTTGCAAAAAGATCGTGGGTCTTTTCAGTTTGGCGTACCGCGGATTTTCGAACTGAAAATTTGTATACTAATAAATTTTTATATTCTAATAACGAAAGTGACATTATTTTCCTGGAGAAATATGCGCAATATACGAAAAAAAATTGCATTATTTATATGCGCACTAGTTTGCATGGCGCATGATCGTCATCTAAATTCTGTAGTGTTATGTAGTGGGTTTTACAAAATAAAACGCAGATAATATCCTTTATTTATTAAAATTTGCAATTATTAATAATATTTTAATAAATACATCTTCATTTGCATACATTTTTCTCCATACGAACTCTCGTAAACAGTAATTTTTGTTGTTGTTATTAATGTTTATTTGTTGCTTGCTTAGACCTAGTTTAGTCTGAATATTATTGTTGTAGTGTGAGCATGTGATAATGCAGTGCTGTGATCTATCTACTTGTGAGTTGCCCCGGCTCAATTGAATGCCCGGTTAGGTCAAGTGAATGCCCGGTTAGGTCAACTGTACGCCCTTGATGATTGGTTAGGTTGTCATGATATTTTCCGTAGTTTTAACGAAAATATCACGACTTAACCTAACCAATCGTCCAGGGCGTACAGATGACCGAACCGGCCATTCAATTGACCTAACCGGGCACTCAATTAACAGGGGGCCGCACAGCAACCTCGGATCCGGGCGTCATGAGCGGTGTAAACTATTAGGGGCACTCAATATATTCCCCCCCTTTTTTCTTAGCTAAATAATAGGCCATGGGGCTGAAATGTCTTTTGGGCCTTAACTTTGAACTTTCTGCGCTTCACATAACCGGATTTTTCCAGTTTGAACCTCCCCTCCTTGTATAAAACCACTTTTAAACGCCCTTGGTGCCTGACAGTGATGCGCGTCGTAAACAGAGAGCTGTTATCGAGTTCTTTACCGCAGAGAGGGAAACAGTTGGAAATATTCACAAACGTCTACAAAACGTTTACGGAGATGCTGTTGTTGATCGAAGCACAGTTGGACGCTGGTCTAAACGTGTGAGATCATCGGAGAGAGGGAGAGCCAGCCTCGATGATGAACCATGCAGCGGTCGCTCGGCATCGGCTGTGACAACTCACACTGTGCAATGTGCTAATAGCATCATTCGATCAAATCAGCGCGTCACATACAAGGAGCTATCACTGGAGCTAGGAATTAGTGAAGGAAGTGTGAATACGACAATTCAACAACTGGGATACTCAAAAGTGTGTTCACAGTTTGTTCCTCGCTAACTGACTGAAGATCACAAAGCCCAAAGAAAAGAAATTGCTTCTGAGTCGTTGGTTCGATACGAGACAGAAGGGGATGACTTCCTCTCACGAATTATGACTGGGGATGAGACTTGGGAACACTACTTTCAACCTGAAACAAAACTTCAATCCATGGAGTGGCATCACGCAGATTCCCCACGCAAGAAAAAGTTCAAAATGGCTCCCTCTCCAGGAAAGGTTATGGCCACCATCTTCTGGGACATGAAAGGGGTAATTCTGGTGGACATTATGAAGAAAGGACAAACAATCAACTCGGAGGCATATATACGACTCCAGAGACGTATAAAGCGAGTTCGACCGGAGAGAAAACTGGAAGACGTCCTTCTTTTGCACGATAACGCAGGACCACACAACAGTTTGCAAACAAGAGACGCCATCACAAAAATGTGCTTGACTCTGTTACCCCACCCTCCATACAGCCCGGATCTGGCACCTTCAGACTTCCATTTGTTTGGGCCAATGAAGGATGCTATTAATGGAAGAAAGTTTCAGAGTGACGATGAGGTTGTTGAGGAGGTTAAGAGGTGGCTGAAGCGGAACCCAGCGAACTTTTACCAGCAAGGAATAATTCTGAAACTTACAAAGAAACTTGGAAAGAAAAAAAAGGTTGGGCAAAATATAGTGAGTGGCCCTCGTAGATAACGGTCATGCGCCATGCAAACTAGTGCGTATATAAATGCAACTTTTTCCGTATGTCGCATATTTCTCCAGGAAAATAATGTCATTTTCGTTATTAGAATATAAAAATTTATTAGTATACAAATTTTCAGTTCGAAAATCCGCGGCACGGCAAACTGAAAAGATCCAAAGATCGGCCTTTTTGCAAAAGGGCTAAGTCGTGATATTTTCGTTAAACGACAGATATATCATGACTTAACCTAACCAATCGTCAAGGGCAGAGATTTGACCTAATTGGGCATTCAATTAACTTAAAACGGCCTTTTTTTGTACAAAGGCAGATTTCGCAAAAAGGACGTAAAATATACATGTCATTTATGATTCATTCAGTTTCACTGTACGTGTATTATACTGTATTACTACTATAATTCACCGAAAATGTGTCTGTCTGTCTGTCTGTCTGTCTGTCCGTCCGTCCGTCCGTCCATCCGTCTGTTCTATAAAACTATAGAAGAGAATGCAGTCATCAAAACCTTGAGCTTCACTTTGCCGCCCTTAATAAAAATGTGATAAGTTGCACTTGAAATTTAACTGCTTCGTGAGCTTCAAGTGAAATCTGTGAAGCGCATTTAAAATTTAAGTGATTCGTGAGCTAATTGTAAATGTTAAACTCTAACTTGCTTAGAGAATATCCCGCCCGTAGGACGGGTATTTTTGCTATTTACTAGTTTACTACTATAATTTAGCAAATGTGTATCTGTCTGTCTGTCCGTCTGTCTGCAGAAAAATCTTTTACGTTTCTGAACCGATTTCGACCAAACTTCGTATGGAGGATTGGGGTGATGAATAATGAACGAAAATATATGTGACCAGCCCCCCCCCATGCCCACCAAGTACTCGGCCCGAATGCCCCAGCACCGCGATAAAACTATAGAAAAGAACGCAGCCATGAAAATCTTGAGTTTCACATTGTATCAAGATTTGTGAAGCTTAAGATTTTCATGACTATAGTTTTATTGACCAAATAATTAAACCCCAGTAATTGGGGAGCCGCAGCCCCCCAATTACTGTCGGTTCAATTATTTGGTCAATAAAACTATAGAAAAAGAAAGCCGTCATGAAAATCTTGAGCTTCACATCGCCGGTCGTAATAATAATAATCTATATTATAATAAGAGAGCTGTCCGTCCGTCCGTCCGTCCGTCCGTCCGTCCGTCACACTTTCAGAAATTGTGAGAAAAAATTGTGAGAAAAAAATTCAGAAATTGTATTACGGGCGGCAATGTGAAGCTCAAGATTTTCATGACTTTGTTCTTTTCTGTAGTTTAGCCTGTCTGTTTGTCTGTTTGTGAAATTTATCCCGGGCAGTAATGGGGGAAGGGTGGGGGTGGGGGTAATGGGGGATGGGTGGGGTAATGGGGAGGGGTGGGGGTAATGGGGGAGGGGGTTAGCCCCCAAGTTGCATGAATGGGGGTGAGGAGGTTTTGGGAGATACCAGATTCAGAAATGTTGACACAATGTGAAGCTCAAAATTTTCACGGCTGCGTTCTTTTCTGTAGTTTAGCCTGTCTAACCGTCAGCGAAGCGACAGGAACTGTACTAGTAATAATAATAAAGAAAATTTGTTGCTACAGTTTTCAAAAACCCCAGCACCGCGGTCTAGTAGGTATGCTACAGTATGTAACGGATTATAATTCTATGCATCGACATATTTACCTAAAAAAAAACTGTCTGTAAGATGGGCGGCTATGCTAGTTACTTGTTTAATTTGTCATATTTTCCTATTCATTCTTAGTATATTCCTATCCAATATTTTACACAGGGGATATTTTATTACTCAGTCATGTGTGGGAACTCCCTTTAAATTGTGTGTTATCTTTTAATTAATTATAGTCCAGTCAGGCAAAGGCTTCAGAGCCAATTTGGAGTAAAATAAATATAAATACTCACAAGTTTGTCGCAATATTTATTTTAACAATGAAGTGTTTTCTTTCTTTTTCTTTTCTCAACATCATGCAAAGAACACATTTTGTGAAATAGTCTTTATTTGCAGCGTTCAACGTTTTTAATTAAATCCTTTGATTTCGTCATCAGTAGCAACGTTTAGAATAAAAAACTAGTGATCAAAAGCTCAGGATGTGATTAGAGAAAAATTATTATATTTTTAATAATTTTAAAAGCTCAGGATGTGATTAGAGAAAAATTATCCTTAAACATTTAAAAAACCCAACAATTTCTTCCATTTTTAAATAAAAAAAATCCATTTTTAAATAAAAAAAATGACCCACAACGTTTCAACCATTTTATGCAACAAGGGGGGAGTGAGGGTTAGCCCCTCCAAGTTGCATAAAGGGGGGTGAGGGGGTTTTAGGGGAGAGGAAGAATGACCTCGGGGTGTGGGTAATGGGGGAAGGGGTGGGGGTAATGGGGGTTAGCCCCCCAAGTTGCATAAAGGGGGTGAGGGGTTTCGGAGGGAGAGGGAGAATGACTTCCCCCCCAAAGGGGTAACCCTAACGTGCCCTCGTCATAGGCGACTTTGCGAAGCACAAGCCTCGCCCGTAGGGCAGGGAGCCGAACGCTCTGCTTTTTATATTTTTAATAATTTTCCATGCAAAACGGCATGATATTATAAAAATGTAACAATAAAATATATTGAAATTGAAGACAACTGCGTGAAAGTACAAATTAATTACTTATATGTTTTCCCTGTAACCTTGAGACAAATTAAGTTTGTAAACGCTTCATCGGAATTCAATAATTTCTACTATTTTGTCCGTGTATGTTTTATTTTTAATCATACCGTAAGCAATTTTAATTATTTAGTTAGGATGTTGTTGTTGTTGTTGTTGTTGTTGTTTAGCCTATCAGCCCACCCTGATCGAACAAGCTGGCGGCACGCTGGTAACCGATCGCCCTCTCCAGAGTGGACCAGAGGTTCAGCGCACTAGTGATGTGTTGTGTTGTGTTCTATGTTGTGCTAGAGTGGTACAGTCTGTCATAATGTGTTCAATTGTTTGTGGTGTGTCCTGGCACAGGTGGCAGGTGTCGTCTGTGGAGTTGTCTAGTCTGTGTTTATATGTCTGTAAGTTGGGGTGATGTCCACATCGGAATCGTGCTAAGTTAACTCGATCCGATCTGCTCAGGCTGATCTCTGACCTGTTAATGGGTGGCGGCTTCGCACCTAGGACCGCATTCGGACCGAGTCGTGTCAGTGCTTTTGTGGGTTAGGTGTGTGTGTGTGTTTTCTGTAGTGTGTGATGTCTGTGGGGCGTGGTATGGAATGGAGTATTTGGTTATAATGTCTCTCTGGTGTTACCTTAATGGTGCGAGGTGTCGGTGCATGATTGTACATGTAGTGGCAAGGGTGTTGTGGGTTAGTTGTCGCTGCTGCCATGAATTGTGTTCCCCTCATGTCTAAATGTTCCCTAACTTTCAGTATTTTTCTTTCTGTGTGCAGGTGTTCTATTGGTGTTGTTTGAGTGCATCCTGTAATGATACGAAGTGCGTTGTTTTGTATTGTCTGTAAGGTGTTTATGTGTGTGTTTGAGATAATGGGTGCCAGCATGGGCTAGCATAGTCCATAACTGAGCGAATATATTGTTTGCATATGAGTGATGTTGTTTCCTGCTGGTGTCCAAAATTTGTGCCTGTTAGTACCCGAAGCGTGTTAAGTCTTGACGTATATTTGTTTTTAATGTCGTGAATGTGGTTTGCAAAAGATAATGATGTGTTGTATGTGACCCCAAGTATTTTGGTCCTGTGAGTGTGTGGAATGTTGGTGTTGTTTCGTGCAAGCTGTGAAGTTATCTGGTGTTCTTTTGTGTTGCTTGTAAGCAAGGTGATGGTTGATTTTGTGGGCGCTACTTTGAGTATATTTTGTGTGAGCCAGTCTTGTATACTGTTTATGTGTGTTTGTAGGTTATTTGTAGCGGTGTCGATGTTGTTGTGGGTGGATGTTAGAGTGATGTCATCTGCATATGATGATAAGGTAAGCTTGTTATCTATGGTTGTTGGAATGTCATGCATGTATAAGTTGAACAGTGTTGGTTAGAGAACAGAGCCTTGAGGGACCCCATTCGGAAAAAGCTTGTTTCTGGATGACTTGCCATTAAATGTGACATGCGAGTATCTTCCTGAAGATAGTTGCTCAGCCACCTTTTGGTGTTATTGTGCATGTTTGTGTTGAGTATTTTGTTTATGAGAGGGAAGCGTGGGATAGCATCAAATGCTTTACTAATGTCTATTGTTGCTAATAGTGTACGTTGAGCTGATCGTCTGGAGTTGATGCCATCTATGATGTGCTACGTGAGGTTAGTGAGTAATGTCGTGGTTGAGTGGTGAAGTCTGAATCCATGTTGAGTAGGCGATAGTGGTGTGTATGGGTTGGTGATTTGTAAGATTAGTCTTTCTGTTACTTTGGAAGGTGTGCATAGTAAAGTAATGGGTCTATAGGAAGCTGGTTCTGTTGGATTTTTGTTTAGTTTGAGTAGTGTAATAATTTTACCTTGTTTCCATATGCCAGGAATAATACAGTGTTGGTATGAATATGTGCTGATATTTGTGAGAGCTGATATTCCCTGTGGGCCCAAGTGTTTAAGGTATACGTTAGATATGTTGTCTGGTCCAGTAGCCTTCGAATTCTTAATGTTTTTTGTGATCTTGGTGGTATGGTCTGTATTGAAGGGTGTAATGGTCGTGTCGAGTCTGTAGGTTTTCTTGTGTCTGGCTGTTTGTCTGTCTGCGTGTTTCTGGTTGTTGTCTCTGTTTAAGTGACTTAAGTATCTTTGCATAGTGATTAACTAGAATGTTAGCTTGTTGTGTATATGTTGGGATATTATTTTGGCTGCGACAGATAGCCGCGTGTGAGGTGTGAATGCCGCTGGTAGAGTTTTGCTTTTAATCAGTTTTCTCTGATCACATCCTTGTCGTTTTATCACTGTGTATTTTTCTTCCAAACACTGTCAATGATGACGAAATCAGAGGATTTCGAAACGTTGGACACTAAAAAATTATGCTCCTCATGTCTCCGGCTATCCTCTTCATTATATACAGATCTCGTTTTCTGGAACAAATCAATAGCTGCAGATGGGTAAATAATATTATATATTATATATATATATATATACAGGGTGGGCGGAAAGTAGCTCCCTATTTTGGATTGGTAAAAAAATACGTATATTATCCATTTATTTCAGAAGAAATATAGAAAAGGTAGGCATACATGGTAGGTTTTCTCTAAAATTCAATGTGGGCTCCAACTCTTTCCACCAGCTTCTGGAGCCGCCCAGGAATGGCGTCCACTGACTTTAGCAGGAACTCCGGCGGGATGGAGGACATGACTTCCCGAATTCGGTCCTCCAGTTCTTCCAATGTCCTCGGTTTGGTGTGGTAGACTTCTTCCTTTACCCACCCCAAAGAAAGAAGTCGCACGGTTACCGCTGAAAAACGGCAGAATCGGTTCAGTGTAACGGTGTGGTGTGGTATGACCTCAGATCAGGTTGTGGCCCGTTCCTTCTGCGCAACACCATGAATGCTGAGCGGTACCTTGCTATGTTGCGAAAAGAGGTCTGGCCGGTTGTCAGCACATGGGAGAACATCGACGATCTGATATTTATGCAAGATGGCGCCCCTCCGCACTTCGCTCTTGTTGTCCGTGAGTGGCTGGATGCCCACTTCCCTGGGCGTTGGATGGGTCGTCGTGGTCCACATCAATGGCCAGCCAGGAGCCCCGACTTGACACCGTGCGACTTCTTTCTTTGGGGGTGGGTAAAGGAAGAAGTCTACCGCACCAAACCGAGGACATTGGAAGAACTGGAGGACCGAATTCGGGAAGTCATGTCCTCCATCCCGCCGGAGTTCCTGCTAAAGTCAGTGGACGCCATTCCTGGGCGGCTCCAGAAGCTGGTGGAAGAGTTGGAGCCCACATTGAATTTCAGAGAAACCTACCATGTATGCCTACCTTTTCATATTATTTCTTCTGAAATAAATGGATAATATACGTATTTTTTTACCAATCCAAACTAGGGAGCTACTTTCCGCCCACCCTGTATATATATATATATATATATATAACGGGTGCGGCAAAAATAACGCCATTTTTAGTTTATTCTCTTTTATTGAAGGAAATAAATCAATTCCAGCATTTTAAGAGAAATAATAAGGTTTTTAAGAAAATACAGCATTTTAAGAAAAATAATATATATATATATATATATATATACTCTAGTAACTCAGTTGGTGAACAAAAGTTTTGTGTTAGAAAAACTTTCTATAATATCGCATCTTTGCCAACATGGGAGATTCAAGAACAGTACAAAAACCTTTGGAAACGCGCTTCGCTTGACACTTGAAAAACCTTTACCTTTTTTGGTTGGTGTAACACTGCAAAATGTCGTTCGACAGAAAAAATCACAATGCAATGTTCGTCTTTTGGAGTCTTATATTATTTCTCATACGCTTAACTATACATTCCCGTTGCAATTTCATTTGTATTTTCATCTTTTCCTTTACTTCGGTTATACATTTCCCTTCGTTATCTCCTTTCGTAATTTCATCTTGATATAATTTCCTGTTTCCAAAGGAATTTGATTAAGAAATGTTTGTAGCAATTTCATTAAGACCTCACTCTAATAACCCAAACAATAGATCGCAAGATTCAAGATGGGCCTCGATATAAATCAGTAATTTTGCGGTAGAATCGCGTCCCTTGCTCCGCAATCCAATAATCCATAATTGAGAATAATTATTTAGTTATAACATTGTTTGTAAGTATTGGTTTTCCGCTCCTGATATATGAAGACATGGCCTTTTCTTTCACTTTCTTTGACAAGGTAATAGCGCATATTTATGAATTATATTTGATGTACAGATCGATAAATTTGAGTTTATTATATATATATATATATATTATATATATATATATATATAGTTTTATTTACAGTATCTGGTATTTCTAGAAAACAGAAAACGCAAAACAAAAAGGATTAAGAGGAGGATGACACGAGGCGTTCTGAGATAATTTAGTTGGCCTTATGGGTCATCCTGGACCCGTTTGCGAGACAAAGAAAAAGAACATGAAAAAGGTGTATAGGTACACATGAATATTAACCGTAAATGGGACAAAAAATTAAACGACTAATCAATCATATAAAAAGAATAATGACAATGCTTATTTAAAATCAAATTGTGTAAAGTATGGAACTTATCATATACTGTAAAATAGCCACCTGAAAGGCATATTAACAGCATGCAGAGTCAAAATTTAATAAATTAAAATTAAGAATTTTAATTTAAACGTCGAAGATACGTGATGCACTTATAATTGAGGCAGTAATGATTAATACATATTAAGAACCACAACTGAAGTAGTTGGTAAAGAACGTAAATAAAGTTGGCTGGTTGCGAATGAAAAAGGAAGTTCATTGATTGCGAAAGACTTATCGCTTTTAATTTCATAATTGCATACTATATTCAGGCAAGCATTTTTAATCTGCTATAAAATGCATGTAAAATTTACTTGAATAATGAGGCAAAATTTTTCGAGGGGTTAAAAAGCTAAAAAAGAGTAAATCTCTTCCTCTCTTTCAGTCGATGGCATCGTGGTAGCTCAAATACTTGCAAACCTGTGAAAAGGCCATTATTCCAATACTCTGAATAATCAGAGTAGAGAAAGCTTCAAAACGTTTCCTACTATTTTCTTATTAAATAAGTATGTACATCATTTTCCAACATAAGTAACAAACACTAATAATGTTGCTTATTATTATTATTAATATGATAAAAGCAGGAACTTCTCCTTAGTAAAGATGACTTTCTGTGCATTGCGTTACTTGAAAACATGTGTGACACCATGTTATTCATTAATGAAGATAACAGGTCTACGTCATACGTCATGGACATGTTGCAACATTGCTTCCCCAAAGACCAGCGAAGTTAATTGACGTTGGGTCTACTGTAGATGGGTAATCGGATGGGTGACCGTCCTCTGCGACCAGGTGATGATGCGAGCGGCCCGCCCGTATTTCGGATTCCACATTTAAGTTGTAGGTCTTCTTTGTCATATGACCATGATTGTTAATACAGATAAAAAATCCGCAGTTAACTAGAATTGCAAATATAAACCAATTGCAGTCCTTGTTTATTGTTTATGGTCATCCTCTAATCAGCTTTAAACGGAATCACTCACCAGATTTAAATATTTACGATTACAAAATACTCATGTAGCAATTTGTGTTCACTGAAATATCTCAGCGGTGAAGACTGCCGTTCCTGGAAATAAGTAAAATTTATGATAAGGTTAATCATAACGTGTTTTAATGCAGGGGTGGAAAAAATATCTTACAGCATATCACTGAATATTCACAGAAGGCATTTACAGTTGGAGAAACGTGTTTTAAGAATGTTTCAAGTTCTCATACAGAGTAGGCAGGGTTGCTGTTTAATGTGTCCTAGTAGGCACCCTTTATAGGAGAAACTAGTATACATAACTTTATATTGATGGCTATGTGGTAGGAATCCCGCCAGTTAAAGGGCTTGAACACTTCACCTTTGAAAGTTGTTCAGAGAAGCATTACACTGTAAAAGAAATGTGCATTTCATCTACTTCCAAATGCGAGCGTAAACTCTGACATAAAATATACTTTCGAATTCTGAAGTATTTGAAACGTACACGGAAAGTACCTGAACTCCAAATGTATACCAAATGCCCGAGAGTATATCTGACATTAAATGTACTTTCCGAGTACTCTTGTTACAGGTAGTACGTAGAAAGTACAACGCAGCATAAGAAACCACTAGAGAGGAATAGGTGTATAAAAAAGAAGTGAAAAGGACTAAATAGTTTAATAAATAATGATAACGAAGAATTCTTTAAGTAAACCAAGAACCTACACAGAGAGCCATAATTCCATCACTTCGTAAAAAATCCCTGTCAGTCACGGCTGCATTTTTGAAGCACAACTTTCCATCCGATTTTTTTACATATTTACATATTGGCAGAAATTCATCAATCTGTAAAGTTAATTCATCCTTTTTTTTTTGGCAAACCTAAATTAAGTTTATTTTGAATTCAGTCCTGTTTCAACATACCACAAGAACCCTAACTAAATAACCTGAAATTTAATTTTTATACTAGAATTCCTTTATTTAACTCTAACTTAAATACCACACTCAGTTATGCACATTAAATAGAAAGAAGCAAATATATAATTTTTTCCAATTATCAAATTTGAATCGACGACAGCGAAAACTCCTCGGCAATATATAGATTCCTTATTCCATAAGGCCACTCTGTATTACAAAGCTCATCTAACACGTCGGGTATTTAATAGTTTTGCTCTACATTACAATGTTATTCAACAACTTTTTTTAGGTAAAGAAATTGTATTTGCTCTTGAAGAGTTATATTTCAAAGAAAATAATCATAAAAAATGTGTTTTTTATAAACCTAAAACAGCTAATATTAATTCCCAATAGACGGATTACACCAGTGCACATTTGAAAACTTGTCGATCGATTTTTACAAACTAGTTGGTGATTCTATATAATTTGAGTGCGCTGATCTCAAAAATATAGTTAGTTTTTCCCTATCACGTATGGTTTTCTTACTACAGGGTGTGTCATAAATCCCCCATTTATCCCCAAATGTGAACCATCTTATCGAGACCAACATTGGATTGCACATGCTAAACCATAAATTTTGTTGTTATAGACTACAGTAACGCTTACATAATAATGTAGGGTAAATATATATAACAACCAGTCCCGTTCCCAGCAAAATACTCTCTCCCCTCCCATCAATGAGTAGTTAACATTTGGGGACAGATGAGGTATTACAACACCCCTTGTAGCACGAAATCTTTAGGTGATAGAGTAAAACCTAATTAAAGCAGAATTAAATAGCTCCTAGCTCTTGGACAAGCATATTGCTTGTTTATGAAAGAATACAAAAATAACTGAAAGAAACAAAATATATTTACCTTCTTTACTTGCAAACATTTCAGGACTTATTCCAAAGACTTAAGACTACGAAGGTAGATCTGACTAATGACGACTAAACCGGTGCTTCTTTGATGTTTTCTTATGCTGTGCGTTAGGCTGATCTCGTTGCAGACACCAGCAGTAATCCGCCATCATATTTGTATGCCATCTTCCTTGATATCTTCTTTCCATGGTTTTGATGTCCTAGTGAAATCGTTCCCCTTGCTCCTCACTGATATCTCCGAGATTTTCGGGAAAGCGGTCAAGATGCGAAAATAAGAAGTGAACTTTCAGGCTCATGTTGCAGCCTAAGGCGCAAAACTTTTTAAGCATATTTTCCACCAGTCTTTCATAATTTTGGCTTTTGTAGTTTCCCAAGAAGTTTTCAACAACATCTTTGAAACCAAGCCATGCTTCTTTTTCTTTATTGGTCATTGTGTTCAGGAAATGATCGTCTGTCAATAACTTTCTAATCTGAGGACCTATAAAAACACCTTCCTTTATTTTCTCGTAGCTAATCTTTGGATATTTTGAACAAATGTACTTGAAACACTCGCCTTCTCTATTCAATGCTTTGACATACTGCTTCATCAAGCCTAACTTAATGTGCAAGGGTGGTAGGAGGATTTTATTTGGTTCAACTAGATGTTCATGTAAAGTGTTCTTTGATCCTGGGGTAAGATTCTCTCTAGGAGGCCAAGTTTTCCTCTTCCAGTGCTGGTCACGTGCTCGACTATCCCATTCGCAGATGAAACATGGCATCTTAGTGTATCCTGATTGCTGCCCAAGTAACATGCAAAGGACTTTGAGATCCCCACACAATATCCATCTGTGATTTTGATACTGAATTTTTTCCAGAAGCAGTTTCATGTTTCATAGGTCTCTTTTAAATGAGTAGAATGGGCCACTGGGATTGATGCATATTTGTTACCGTTGTGCAGTAACACTCCTTTTAGACTGGTTTTAAAGGAATCTATAAACAACCTCCAGTCACTGGTTTGGTATTCGATGCCTAGCTTGCACACTAATCCTGTGATGTCCTTGCAAAATACCAAGGGACCATCTTCTTCGAAAAAAGGCACGAAGTCTTTCTCACGATTTCTGTACCAAGCGCAGTATGTGTCGGATGCCAATAAATTATTCTCCTGCAATCTAGACCCCAAAAGTTTTGCAGAGTCCTTAGGCAGATTCAAATCCCTGACTAAGTCATTTAGCTCGGCTTGGGTTAATGGTTTAGGAGGATCTCGGTCAGCTGTTGGCTGTTCATAAACATCATCATTGTCTGGATTTGGAGGTGAATCAGAATCTGAATTGTATTGATCCAGACTCTCGGGTGGGCGGAGAATAGGAACTTCTGGACCATGGGGTACGGCCTTATTGCAGATGGAAGACTTTGGGTATTGAAGGCTCTCTTTATTCTTTGCATTATAACCTTTAACATTGCAAGAACAGAAGTAGTAGTCGTCGGTATGGTTTCTAGGCTCGCGCCATACCATAGGGATCCCAAATGGCAAACTTTTCTTTTTACCTTTGCTCCAATTCCTTAGTGCCGCAACACACGTAAGACAAACCTTGTGTGGAGCCCAACTTTTGTCTTGATCTCCTAATTTAATTCCAAAATAAGCATGATAAGCTCTCTTAATGAAGGTCGTTACATTTGTCCTTTCTTTTACAACAACATACCGACCACAAATATAACAAAATATGTCTGGACTATGGGTACATCCTCTAGAAGCCATTATTAAAATTTTAAAGACGTAATGTTAGAATTATCTATCTGAAAAATATGAAAAAACGAAATTAATTAAAGATAAAAAAGGTAAAAAATTACAAAACGCCCCAAAATTGTTTTGCTAATAACTTTAAAACTGTGGGTGATAGAAAAAACTGGTAGTATTTTTTAATTCAGCGCAGCGAACTGCTTCAGAATCACAACTCAAAATAAAGGAATCGATTTTCATGCAGACCGGTGTTATTTATAGGGTGATGTTATAAATGTTTGCATGAAACCCTAATATTTCGAAGCAGTCAACCATGGGCCATAAATACGATAGGCATTTAACTTCCTTGATGTAATTATTTAATGCACCATAACACAGAATATTAATTTTCATTTTATATTTAGTATTTTAGACTTTACAGTATTTAGGAAAACTAGCCTCGGGCCTTAAAATAAATCCCATTCCGAACATTTACTTTTATAGTTATGCTTTCATTTCGCATGTGCAAGTTTTCTTCGCGAATGCACCTAATCAGAGAAAATTAACGGAAAATTCCAGTAACTGATGAAAAATATCCATCATATCAGAAATGAAGGAAACTTTGGACACAGAATTATGTCAACATAAAATAGATGGGGCGATTGCTACAATTACGCTCAAAATTTTTAGAAAATTTTGTTATATACTGTACAGCGTTAGAAATTGCTTGATTCGTAAATGAAATTAAACATTAATTCCATCAAAACTGGCGTATTTTCGGGTCTTTATGTATATTAGCGTGAATTTTGGAATATATACAGTATATAAAATTATTTCACAAAAGTAACACGTGAATAATATTTATGATGAAAATAACCACGAATGAAACTAAAACACGAAATACAGTAGTGCCCAAGTGCTTTCGTCTAATGACATCCTCAGGAACACTGAAATTGCTCACAAGATTGAGCCTGTATATAGATCACAAAGAAAACAAAAACAAAAAAAAGACAAAAAATGATATGATTGATGCAGAAAATAGTTAGGAGGAGCATACAATTCACTTGGAACATTTACCAGAGTTACAGCGCCTTGCTCTTATGTAAATCTGTTCTGAATGAATTCAGAATAACAGGATGGATCGAAAAAACTCCCTGGCTAAGGTTGAAATTCTTTGTAAGTTGAATAATGGCAGACTCAAGAATGTTTCCATTAAGAATGTTGCTTGAGTGAAACAAAATTGAAGAAAGAATTATTCCAATCAATACAATGGAACAACTCTGACAAATGGACAGAAAGGGCAGTGGACGACAGTAGTATACCCGTAAAAGGTTAGAGTGCAGAGCAATTGCAATGTTGATCAAATGTTGCAAGATACCCCCCCCCCCGAGGTTGCCAAAAAAAGGGGGATAATACTGGAGTCTGCCTAACCTGAAAGAGATAGGATTGAGAGAGAGAGAGGAGACCAGCCATCGTCTGCGGGACACAGACGCATTATGAGAGCTCAGGTAGCATCACTTGGCTTAGAACTCGAAATCCGCCAGTTGGCTTAATCTGGCTTAGAAGGCGTAAATAACAGATGTATGTGTATATATATTAATAACTTTTCAGTTGCCAGATTGCGTTATTTATTTGGAGGTATTCTTAACACAGTTGGCTTAGAAATCCGTCAGTCGGCTTCGAAGGCGTAACCAGCAATTTTGGTATACATACATATATATGTAGTGAAGGTGTATTGTTTTTATATATTCCCATCTCCCCAGTTATTCTTTAATGTCGTTTTTATATACAACCAAAAGAATGAAATATAAAACCATTACATCATTCTGTTTATTTGCAGGAAGGAAGGGAAATAATTCATGTAATATATAGGAGATAATTATACATTAAAAAATAATATACATAAAAAAAACACACATTAAACGATATATATATATATATATATATATATATATATATATATATATATATATATATATATATATATATATATATATTATAATATATATATATATATATATATATATATATATATATATATATATTAGTGGTGGACCGGATATCCGCATCCGCACTTCTGACTGCGGATGTTATGCGGATATTACCTCTAATAAATTATGCAATTTACAATTAAATTAGTTTATAAAGTAGCTTATAAGGCCCAGTCATGCACATTTCATGTAAAGTATTAATCAGTAATGAACAAACAAATATATAAAACCTGAAAATATAAATACCTGATAACAGAAAATTGAATGAAACTTGTTTCATTGAATTTTCTGTGGCTGAAACTCTTGAGAAAGTTATTATTTTTATCATAATGAAAACATTAATATTAATTTTAATTCTTATGCATTGCCTGCCATAATAGTAATATCACGAAATTTTAAAAATTATGTCATATATTCATAATTCTATATTATATTGATAGATTAACAAAATATCCGCATCCGCGGATATTGAAATTAAAGATCCGCATCTGCATCCGCAGATGTTGGAAAACTGACATCCGGTCCACCACTAATATATATATATATATATATATATATATATATATATATATATATACACATTCTTAAATAATAATAATAGTACAGGAGAAATCTGTATACATATTTAATATATATATAAGCAAATCCATACTATATATATATATATATATATATATATATATATAAACAGCAAAACTTATATAAAATCAAAATACATATACGTTATGTTCTACCGCGCTTAACTAAAATACTGAACTGGCACGTGATCGAATCTACACTTACATCATTGTTGCTTTGTACTATGCAATAAATACGATTTAACATGATTTCACCACTCAAGGTGTGCAGGCGCCTATACTCTATGTAAAGGGCTTTCAATTCGTTGAATACTATTTTTGTGCCCACTTTACAATTGGTTGGCAAATTATCTTTAAACACAGACAGAATACAATCAAAAGCACGCACAGAGAGGGCGTTCTTAGCCACAACTTCATTATTAAATTCAAGTTTATAGACACTCCTTTCCAATCGAGGGTTTTTCCTTACCGACCCGAGCTTTTCAATCGTGAACGCTTCTTCACAACGCATAGCGATAGTTGAAATAATCTTCTAAGTTGTAACAGCTGCTCATTATATAAAGATACAACTCTTCAGGGTGAACAGTGTAGGCGAGCTCTGCCCTGTACCGCTCAAGTCCTTTGTACCAAAGTTCATAATATTTCGAAGAGTCTAAACTTTTTAAATAAGCATCCAGCTCTAGATCATTCTCGCCATTTTCATTCCTACATTCGGTGAACCCGTCGAGCAGAGCGGTGTATGCGTATTTGAGAACCGTATCAAAATAAACCATATCCGTAACATGTGCGTCTAATATAGGCTTTAGCTTGCGGAAACCGACGATTTCAAACATTCTGTCGAGGATGAAGCGGTTTCGCGTGGAGACAAGAACGTTATTATCAGATGCATTCTTCCACATCAGTTGTATATCAATGCATGGCTGATCGTTATTTATACACAACGTACAAACAATGGCATATGAGGGTATCACTAATCTGTTCTCTTCTTGTACCTACACCTGCAGGTATTTTATAACGATCCTCTCCCGACTTCTCAACTGTCACGAAGACTCTTTTCATCTCCTCAACACTTAAATAAACAACATTACGTTTACCAGAGTTTGCTTGTCTACAAGTCGTTTCAAGTACATAGTTAATGGCACCTGTTTACGTCTGAACACACGCAATGACTTAGTCACGGACACGTCGTATACGGCATTGAGAATGCTGCTCAAAGGAAGCTCCATCGTTTCCTATTGTGAGAGTGCACGTCCAGTCGGGTCAAGCTCTGAGATGACTATGAGCAACCGGTGCGTGGTTTGGCTCGGAGACAGGTGTGGAAGAGTGAGTCATACCAAGCGTTAATGTTTCGTGCACGGGTTTGTTCCAGCATGAAAAAATCATGCGAGTACTTGTACCCATTATACTGTGCAATCAGAATTTTTCTGATAAATGGCGCAATATCGTTTTTAATGTTTTATCACTCACCAGATTGCGCACTAGACATTTTTGTTCATTTCCACGAACTAAACACATTTTATTAACAATCCGGCGCACTATTTGAGAGAAACATGTGCCCGTATTTATCGTTTTTGTTTAACAGTCGATAATCATCCCTAAATTCTATTAAAAACTCACAGAGGCCTTTAGCCACAATCTCACTACGAACCTCGTCATGATATATATGAATGTAGTGGTAAAAGTATTTCAGACTGTTCATTATGACAAGATTTACATTCTCAGCCGCAGAGTACGCGTTCTCGGTATGATGCAGCATGACATAATACCGCTTGTCACTCCACTCATCAACAAGACTCACAACCCATATCCGTTGTTTCTCTTCTGCACGTGTTGTTTCTTTCACTTCACGGTATATGTACGCTTTTATACAGTTTAGCCCTAGCAGGAGTAACGTGAGCCTTTGCCTGATCTTACAGTGGGCGGAGCTTAGGACTTTTTCCTGTACACACAAACACACACACACAAGGTAGAAAATGAAACCCTAATTGAAATTGATTTATTTAACAAATATATTCAAATAGACATAATAAATAAATCATTAACAATAGGCATATATATATATTAATATAAATAACATTCAAGTACTATGGTACCCAAAGGGTACGGTGTCATAGGTACCAGGCACCTGATAACGTTTCCTATAGGTGTTACGGCACACCTTTGTGTCCCTAATTTCCTTCACGCCCCCCAGTTTCTGTGCCCGAAAATTGTGGGTCCCTATAATCAGTTGGGGTGGTTGGTCACCCTTATCTTCTAAGCACACTAACTCCTTCAACGAGTCAAAGTTAACGACCCGTCGGTTCGCCAGGTTAAGCGTGATGCCTTTCGCCTTCACGATATATTTCAGCTCTTCCCCCACCCTCTTCCGTACCCCATACGTTTTTGGCCCTGTCGATACAAGGAGTCACCGTATGCACCATCACCATACTCATCCTTGAACTCATTAGTCAACTCTCCGAGGAATTCCCCAATAGGAGGAATGTATTCACCCTCCCTCTCTGTGAATATTACGCTATCTGTGTCAACGTAGAGCATCCTCCACCCAAGAGAATGCAGTAGTCCCCCAAAGCTTGATGAGTGCGTATGCCGTTGTTTGATATGTTTGTAACAAGTGAGGTATCTGTGGCCAATTCGGTGATGTTGTACTTTATTATGTACGTGTTACCTACATTCACGATCTCCATAACATCTTTATCGGGGACATTGGCATAATCTCACCCCTCGTTATAACTTTGGGCCAAATGAACGTTCCCCTTGCCTGTATTCTGTGCAAACTTGACCCAAAGACTATTTAGGCACAATTTTGCACCAAAGCGCTTGTCCGGGTTCTTAACAATTTCGACCCGGTCAAGTTGTATCCCTTCACGGTCACGGTGCTTCTACTTTATTCTTCAAAAAAGTATTTATATACGGCGTGAAAAGGCTGGGTAGCTTCTGAAACCTCCACACCTCATATATCTTTAATATTCTGTAACCATGGCGGACGGCTATGGACAGCAGAGGACTTGTATATACACTTCTCATCTTCCGTTGGTTGGTTGTGTGATTACAGGACCCACTGTTCTCCTCTGCGCACTTCAGGCACAGGGGAAACATGAGTTTGTGATCTATAGCGATGGGTAAGATCGGCCTCCATAAATCTGGAGGGGGGAAGGGGGAGCACGTCTACGAAAGAAAGAGCGAAATAGTACTTGTTCAGATTTGTTGAGAACACCTCGATGGTGGGCAGGTCAGGTCCCATCAGTTTTTCAGGTGCACCTACGGGGTACGGATTGTTCTTCATCACGTAGGGGTATAAAGAACAGAAGTCGTAGTAATGGAGTTTCACGCACTCTGTAGGCGGAAAGTATAGCTTGAATGGGTTTGTACGCCCTCCGAACAAGCTATTACCGCATTTGAGAGGATCCAACACCATTTAGGGCTTGATCGTGTTTATTTCTTCACGGTACTGTCCATCTGTTTCCATCTGTGCATCATACTCATGCTCCCACAAGATCTTGTGAGTGAACTGGGTGCCTATAAGTATCTCGGTGTGGATCCATGCAAAACTGTCGGCAGGAGATCTACCGTGGATATCTCCTACGAATCCACACTCAGGACGTGGGTATCCATGCCACCAGCAACCGTTAAAGGATTACACAGTTTTCTCACCAGTGGCACGGTCTTCGCTTAGATCATCAACACGAAAAACACGACCATTGACCTTAATGGGTACTTCTCCCGTGTTGCGGTCTTGTTTTATGTATACTCCGGTCTGCTGCTGTATGTATATGAGCCAGGAAATATCCTTGTGTCCATAACTGCGAGGGTTGTTTCTGTGAATGACGGCTAAAGTGTCTTTAGGCATGAAATTATTCTTGAACACAGTAAAACACAATGATGTGATTGTGGTTGCGACTTGTAGCGGATTGCAGTTGAAATGGTATATGTACATTGTACATTCTCCTAAAGGCCTGGAAACATACTCTAAGCACGCGCACATCATTCACGCAATAACGTTCACATTCATCAGCTATATTGTAAGGAATATCTTCATTAAAACTGTTGTAGTAGCGGTCAAAATTTTCACGCTCACTATCACTCATGTTGCTGCAGTTAAAGTAATGTTTGGTAAACGTTTGTCCGTTTACCACATTTGTGAAACTCATCACACTTGACTTCCATGCACTCATCGCAGATAGTCTGGCTTACAAGTAGATGTGGGATAAACTCTTTTGTTTCAGGGTTTGTGTAAGTTTCTATATCGTAGTACACGGTTATACAGGGTTTATTTTTGGTCTTAGCATCTTTCATATAACATACATGCTTTACTCCGTCCGCCTTATATTTTTCATGACATGTAGAACAGTGAATTTCATCGCATTTATGCTCAAACTTACCCCAATTATCCATCATATGAAATTATACCACATTCACAGATTCTCATTTTCCTGCAAGTGTCAATTGACTTATGGAGCTCAAAGCATTATTACTGAAGAATGTACGTCTACACACATTACATTCCTTCTTCTCAGCTTCAACTACATGACTTGTACATTTGGAGCTTTTACACATACCATGAGGCATTCCTTACAATGTTTCACTATATCATTCGCATACTCGTGACACCCCTTACACAAATCATGATGCCTTCCATATTTTCGACTTTTATCATAACTAGCGTAAAGAGTTCTTATATTATGGATGGGGAGATACGTTGTTCCTGACAATCCTAAAATAAGTATGGGTCTTGTACGATCTCGCACACAGCTTTTAAAAGCATACACAGTCCTACGACGATCATCCATTCCAAATACAACTATACGAACATTCAGTTCCTGCTCTACCCTTCTCAGCTTTTCAGGATCCATATTACACTCAAACTCAAGCTTGCAATCTGAAGCCAGTTTACGAGCACGCTGTACAACCATAGGCAGCCCGATATTATACGCGATTGTATTTAGCACAGTGAACATATGAACTAAGACTACTGCTATAAAGCCGCAACCACGATCGACGTTTATATGCTTTCGGTATACAACCGGAGAATTGAAGTTAATAGTATAAGGTGTGGCACTATGACCCGCAACCCGGAATACTCTGTCAATATCTACCGTGACGTTGTCCATATTGAAGGCTGTACTATTTTGAGAGGCCTGCATTATACGCCCCAAGATATATTCTTTATCTACATCGGCCAAACGTCTGAATGGTATTACTATCCAAAAATCATCTACATCCCCGTCAACTGACCCGAACCCGAAAGATAACCTCGTCCTGACTTCACGTTCGTCGCCGTTTTGCAGGGCAAAGTCCACAATACGTTCAACTACGTGTCGCAGACAGACACCGCTGCTATACAGGGTTCCAGGGTCAACCCTGACTATATACCGATTTCTAGTCAGGGCCGAGGTGGAGTTAGCGGTGCGCACCAGTTCAAATGTTATACCTTCCTCTACAGCACGAGCTGTTGATGTGGAGGATGTATCCGGAATTGAACAGAAATAAGGGGGTACAACTTTAATTGAGGAGGGAGCTAGTGTGGGGGTTGTGTCGTAAGACGTAGAGGGTTGGGACCCTATTACTGGGGGTCTAGCAACAGGTGCACTCCTGGCACGTTTTATACCTGACGTGGAAGGTTCTTCATCATCGTGCATTTGAACTGCCACGTGGTGGAGTTACAGGTGTCGCTGGTGAGGGTTCGTCATCGGGGGTGGAATCTGTAACCAGGGCCACGTTTAGGGGGTAGCGCACCGGCCAAATGTCCAAGGCCCCGCGCCCGATGGGCCCCGCAAATTTCAATTCAAAAAATTAAACGTCACGTATTTGCCATCTGCGACGAGTTTAACTTTTTCCGGCAGGTGGCATGGCATCAGGCATTCTAATATCAGCTTTGATGGTGTTTAATTTGTTGTTCTTGTTAGTGTTACTCATTTCTAATGTTGTTACTAACTTACTTCTTGTTGTTTCTGTTGCAGATTCATGATTTATGTTCTTATTGTTGGCATTGTAATACATACAACATGGAAACGAGCCGTGACCGGGATCGAAGGAGGAAATATAAACCCGGTAGTGAAAAGCGTAAGGATAAGAAGCGCAGAGAAGAGTTTCTTGCGACGGTGCCGAAACTGACTAATTGGATTAAATCATCAGCAACTATGTCAGCCCCTTCAGCAGGCCCACCAGCTGCCTCCGCTACTTCAGCAGCTGCGTTTTCAGAAGACGCGTCTACGTCAGTGCGTTCAGCAAGCCTAGCAGCTGCCTCCACTACTTCAGCAGCTGCATTTCCAGGAGACTCGTCTACGTCAACCCCTTCAGCAGGCGTTTTCAGAAGACGCGTCTACGTCAGTGCGTTCAGCAAGCCTAGCAGCTGCCTCCACTACTTCAGCAGCTGCATTTCCAGGAGACTCGTCTACGTCAACCCCTTCAGCAGGCCCACCAGTTGCCTCCGCTACATCAGCAGCTGCGTCTTCAGAAGACCCGTCTACGTCAGTGCATTCAGCAGGCCCACCAGCTTCAGGACATGCAATTAATGACATTGGTTTGTGGCCACAAGTGCTGACCGATGACTTTAGAGAGTTCTGGATAGAGCGGGGAACATTAGATTGCCGAAATTATGACAGCGACTTCAGTACCTCTTCAACTACTGAAAGTGGTACAACACGCCGATGTACGAAGATATTATTTGTTAAGAAACATAGCCTGACGAATGAGAGGATTTGAGGTGTCATGGCTGTGCTGTTCTGAATCCACAGGCTGTGTTTACTATTTTGTCTGTAAATTAATGTCGAGGGCGGACAGCAAGTTCACAATCGGGTTCAACGACTGGAAGCATGGTAGACAATCGGTCGAAGCACACGGAAAATGTGAGCAACATTTGGAGTCGATGAAATATTTGTTGTTTAGAAAGTCTGTCTCCGGCCGTGTTGATTCGAAACTGGTGAATTAGTTTGAAAAGGCGTGCAACTACTGGCAGGAAGTTTTGCGGCGCTGTGTCGACGTTATCAAGTATATCACGTCACGAGGACTAGCAATTCGTGGACACGACTCCCATTTCGGTTCACCAAACAACGGCAACTATTATATTACGGAATTTTGGAACTTTTAAGTAAGTATGACAGTTTTCTAGCTGCGCATATAAGCGAGCATGCCAACAAAGGTAGCGGACACACCTCGTATCTCTCTCATTTCATTTGCGAGGAACTCATACTGGTCAGCCAGATCAGATGCCGTCCAATCTTTAACCGAAGGCTACGCCGAGAATATCGTGGTACTGGATGAGCTAGCAGCAGATACCAGCCAAACTCCAAACTGCGGAAGCCAGGATCGAAGCCAGAGGATTGTTTAAACAGCTTCAACAACTCGAAACAGCCATTTTATTGGTTTTATGGAACACTATTCTCGAACGATTTCAAAAAACGAATGCATCTCTGCCAAAAAAGGAATGTCGTTAGACTCAGCCACGCTCTTGCTGAAATCACTACTGCAATTTCTTGAAGATCTCAGATCAAGATTTGACGAATTCGAGGACCAGGGCATCGGAAAGTGTGGTCATCGAGTATACAAGGAATCGACTCAACGCACAAAGAAGAGAAAGCGCCATCATGACGAAATCGGAACTGCCGAAGATACGAACCTGACACCAAGAGATTCATTTCGGACCACTGCATTTCTACCGATAATTAATAAACTGTGTACCACTCTGAACATTCGTCTAGAAGCGTACGCTGTCCTGCAGAAAAGATTTGGATTTTTGTATTTCCTTCTAGTCCTGGACATCGACAGTCTTCGACGGTCAGCTGAACACCTAGTAGAATGCTATCCGGCTGATCTGGAGAAAGAGCTGGTAACAGAAGTTGTGCAGTTCGCTGCCCTAATGAAACTCACCGAAAGTGAAACAGAATCCCAGACGGAACGTGAAGACATGTGCAACAGATTTTATCGGCATATGAACACAAACGAACTGAAAGGAACATCCCCAAACATGGAAATAGCAATGAGAATATACCTGTGTATGTTTGTCACGAACTGTTCTGTTGAACGTTCATTCTCGAAACTCAAACTGATCAAAAATTACCTTCGCTCCACAATGGGCCAGGAGCGCCTTTCGTCCTTGGCGCTGTTGAGTATAGAGCATAAGGTGTTGCAGTCGGTGAGTTTCGAGGACACAATCACGCAGGTTTCCAAACAAAAAGCCAGGAAGCGTCCTATGTAATATTCATTACAAATCTACACTCAATGTACAGTACAGTAAGCTGTACAGTTTAACTGTTTAAGTGCATTACAACTGTGTAGTAGGGGGGGTCGAAACATATCAAAAATCGAGTTTCTCCAATTCCACAGTATGCACATAGTTGGAAATGATGATCTCAACATCTTGCAAAAAAAATGAGTATATGCGACCCGCCTTACCCCTTCCATAGCATCCACCTCATTTTACTCTCTCCATAGATATAAACCCCAAATGTGACAATCATGCATTATATTAAGTCTTATTAAGTAGATTAGATTAATTTGGATAGATTATTTAGATAGAGTTTTAGATAGATTGAATAAATTACATAGATTAATTTAGATAGATTAGATGAATTATATAAATTCTTGTCACGTTCTTTTGTTTAGTTTCAGATTGTTATTTTCAGATTGTTTAAGATTGAATGAGTTATGATTTAATTCTGAGTGAGTTATTTTAAATTCAGATTGAATGATTCAATTGCTAGAATTTAACAATTAGTTTCTTGTTATTAATGCTACTAGGCCTAAATAACTGAAATCATGGCGACAAGAAGCAAAACGCACAATTCAACATTTGGTCACCCTGCAGAATTTCCACCTTCAGTGACTTCTTCAAAGGCTGACGTATTTAGGCATTATTTATTGGTAAGAAAATGAGAAGAACTGATTTCGAAAGGTTCTAGAACAGCAAAAGAATGTTACAGAATTGTCACAAAAGATGTGGAAGCCATTTGGGAGAAGTTTTCCTTTCCACATATACTGTAGGATTTGAAGGATTAGCTATAAAAGTTGAAGGATTGATAGAATCTGCAGCAAAGCTAAATAAAGTACCATTAAAACAAAGAAACAACAGTTTTCAGCAGAAGGTGGAGACATTCGATGAAATGTTTGATATTTGCACTTGTACTTGTTATAATAAAAAAAATCAGTTGAACGGATTGCAGATGTGATATTAGAGTTCCAATGATTGAGTGGGAGTCTTTTGTGGGGCAGAAACAAAGAAAAAACCAACTAGGACCAATCGACAGAGTAACGACTTCCGCAAGAAAAAGGACTCACGATAGAGTTAAAGGATTAGAAAGAAGAGCCAAGCTAAGCCTAGATATGAATGTCGCCTCAACCAGCAAACTGGACCCTTTACATATTATGGAAGATGAGAGCATGGAAATTGATGATGACAGCGACGATATTGACTTTGTTCCGGATTTTGAGCTGAGAGAAAACCATCAGAACAGAATTATTTATGATAACTTAACAATAACAGCAGATTGATACCGTGTAAGTTACAGTAGCCCTGTTCAAAAATCAACTTTTTCTTATTTTCATAGGTTTCTGTACTTTTTCCCATGCTTTTTGACCTGGAAAGGCCGAAAATCACAACCATTTTGACCTAGGTTGTTGGGAAGCATTGCCGCATGGAGCTTTAAGTTTTCTGCCTTGAAATCGGCCAAAAGCACCAGTTCCGGGGTCCCTTGAATCATGTTTTGTACTATAACTTTTTATCTAAACAAGATAGAGCAACAAAATAGGCACCAAATTAAAGTGTTTTTAATCCTCTTTCTAACTTATACAATTATGATAGTCTTGGAACAAGAAATGGCACATTGGTACATACAAAGATTTCAGAAATATCACAAAATTCGTTTTCTCACACTCAAGGCAGACAAGGCGCCTTATTCATGACACAAATTTGAGATTAACATTTTGTCACAAGTCTAATCGATCAAGAAGTGAAAGCATTACATGATGATTAATTTCATAATGACATTTACACAGTCAGTTGTTGAGAGTTTGTTTCTTGAAGCTGTCAAAGCGGCGTCTGTTGAACTCCACAGCTTGAAGGAGATAGTCCCTTTGCTTGGCATCTGTTGTTATGACATTTGCAAAGTCGCTCATCATCTTGACACCACGTTCAGCAATGTCATTCACCGCTTTCAGATTCTTAACATAGTCCAACGCTTTTCTGTAGTCCTCATTCTGTGGCCAAGACGTGACAGGTTCCAGAAGCCACTCGGATCCAATGTTCAGTGTGTCCAGCAGGAAATGTGATTCTGGGCCAATGAGATCAACCAGGGTGGTCTTAGCTGTGACTCTCTGGAATAGAGGCTTTCCTGTTCTGAAGCTGTCTGGCTTCTCAGTGGCATGTAACTGGGCAGCAATGTCGTGCTTCAATGTGTCACTCAATCTACTGCTGAACAGGGCAAATGGCATGACTTCCTGCGTCAGGTACCATTTGTGGTTTTCCATCTTATTAAGTACTGCATCAGCAAGCTCTGGGTCAGTTTTCTTGTACTTCAACATGTCCTGGATTAGACTTAGATCATTCACGGGAGCATCTGCAGCAGACATTGACATCATCCATACAGGAGTGTAGAACAGCGCAAGGAAGGTGTTGAGTCTTTCCAGCTTTGATACAGTGTCTTCGTCGTACTCAAGTTGATCTGCAAACATCAGCATTTTCATGGAGTACAGGTTTCTGGCCATCCATCTGGCCTGATGAATGGCGCCTGGTCGACTCCAGTGAATACCTCGAGGAGGCGTTCCTCCAAGAACAATGACTGTCAGTTCAGCCATTTCCCTGTAGTCGGCTCTTGGAAGCCTTTCTGCTGTTAGAATGTCTTGGAGTATTTCTTCACTGTTCTTCTTCTTTTCCTTCAGCCATTTGCTGTTGATAGCCAGCATCTTTGGGTTTTCCTTGGACAAGTCCGTCCAAACATCCTTCAGATGCTCGAACCAGGGATTATCTGGCCCCTTCACCTTCCCAAACAGCTTCTCCCAAACTGCTCCTACTAGGATTTCCAGGATGTGATGTCGACAGGCCAGATAAAACACCTTTTTGTTCAGCATTTTCTCTAGCAGTTTGGCAGCTCCTCTGTGAACTCCACTGTTACTGGATGTAGTGTCAAAAACAAGGGCAGTAACATTATCCGTAAGTTCCCATGTCTCCAGTAAATCCATTGAAGCCTCAGCCTGAGCTGTGCCATAGAGAAAAATAACTTTCTTAAAATGAAATTCTGAATGTCGTTTTCCTTAAATCCAAAATTATTCTATATTGAGAATGCATTTTTAATAGAGTTATTTGAAAAATTTATACTTCATTTGTATAAGAGAGAAAGTAAGAGAAAATACGAGAATGCTGGTTGGGGATTAAAATTTACGCTTCGTTGTACGCAATCTTTGAAAGTCATTAGTACAAGATTTCTTGTCGATAAATTCCATATACAGGTGTTCGAGGTGTCCGTCTGTCGCCAGGTCTGGTAATCATAATAATAACATTGGTAGCTTTTAGTACGAGTATAAACAACATTGGCTGGTTGAATGGTTGGTACATAGGTGATATTATCACACGTTCTTTAAAAGTGTATCGTTTTATTTCATTCTGCGATAAAGAATGAATCATTTTGGAATATGCGGATTGAAACATAGCGAAAAGCAGTTTTCTGAAGAGTCGAAATTCTGAATGTTGTTTTTCTTAAAACTCCATCGTTCTTAGTTAATTCAGTTGTGATTATGTGTCGCGATTATGTTATTGGGCTTTATTGCGTTTGAAATTATTGCTATATGCTGTGTGCTTAATATTTGAATTTCATGAAATTAAATGAAAAAGTATATAGATTGTATATAGTGTGTATATATATATATATATATATATTATATATATATATATATATATATATATATATATATGTATATATGTGTATAAGTATATATGTGTGTATATATATATGTGTATATATACATGTATATATGTGTATATATATATATATATACACATTTAACTGCAATGACCGCGCAGTATATTAACGTATAGAAACGACGTAAGTATAGAGGAGTGTTCTGCACACGAGGAAGAGAAATAACAAACAAATGAAAAATATTTCCCGGGCGGGTGCCTTATTTTTCATTTGTTTGTTATTTCTCTTCCTCGTGTGCAGAACACTCCTCTATACTTACGTCGTTTCTATACATATATATATATATGTATATATGTGTATATATATATATGTATATATGTGTATGTATTATATATATATGTATATGTGTGTGTGTATATATATATATATATATATATATACATACTGTATATATATACATATATATATATATATATATATATATATATATATTATATATATATATATATATATTGGTTTTTAGTACGAGTATAAACAACATTAGTCGAGTTTAACTTCGATACTGCAGATCTATGAACGTTTATATATATATATATATATATATATATAGTCGGTGTGTGTGTGTGTGTAATAATAGGGAATCTATGAACGTTTATATATATATATATATATATAGTCGGTGTGTGTGTGTGTGTAATAATAGGGAATCTATGAACGTTTATATATAGTCGGGGTTGTATGTGTGTGCGCTTTTAGAGCAAAGTTAATATATATATATATATAATTATATATATATATATATATATATATATATATATATACAGGGTGGGCGGAAAGTAGCTCCCTATTTTGGATTGGTAAAAAAATACGTATATATCCATTTATTTCAGAAGAAATAATATGAAAAGGTAGGCATACATGGTAGGTTTTCTCTAAAATTCAATGTGTGCTCCAACTCTTTCCACCAGCTTCTGGAGCCGCCCAGGAATGGCGTCCACTGACTTTAGCAGGAACTCCGGCGGGATGGAGGACATGACTTCCCGAATTCGGTCCTCCAGTTCTTCCAATGTCCTCGGTTTGGTGCGGTAGACTTCTTCCTTTACCCACCCCCAAAGAAAGAAGTCGCACGGTGTCAAGTCGGGGCTCCTGGCTGGCCATTGATGTGGACCACGACGACCCATCCAACGCCCAGGGAAGTGGGCATCCAGCCACTCACGGACAACAAGAGCGAAGTGCGAAGGGGCGCCATCTTGCATAAATATCAGATCGTCGATGTTCTCCCATGTGCTGACAACCGGCCAGACCTCGTTTCGCAACATAGCAAGGTACCGCTCAGCATTCATGGTGTTGCGCAGAAGGAACGGGCCCACAACCTGATCTGAGGTCATACCACACCACACCGTTACACTGAACTGATTCTGCCGTTTTTCAGCGGTAACCATGGGATCCTCTCCTGCCCAGTAGTGGCAATTGTGGCGGTTGACAAAGCCTCCGACGTGGAACACCGCCTCGTCGCTCCAGAGGATGTTGCGGAAGAGATGGGGCCAGTCTTCATGCCAAGCCAGCATGATTTCCCCGAACTCCATGCGAATGTCGCAGTCCTCGTCCGAGAGAGATTGGCACTAATGCGGCTTCCACGCACGCCAGTTCAGCTCCTTCTTCAGCACAGTTCGCACTGAGTAGCGGGAGAGTCCACTTTCCCGAGCTGCCTGGCGAGTTGACTTTCGTGGACTCCGTGCGAACATTTCCTGAACTGCCTGCACCGTCTCCTGGGCCCTGGATGTCGAAGGGCGACCACATCTTCGAACATCTGCCACAGACCCCGTGGTCATGAGCTTCGAGTGGCAGTTCTTGATTGTTTTCGGGTCCACTTGGGCACGTGGTCCGTGAATGGCCCGCCACCATCTTTGAACTCGAACGACAGATTGCCAAACTTCGTACCGTGCCGCCAACTGGGCACGCTCCTGCAGTGTTAAACGCTCAGCCATGTTCCCCTTCAATCTGAAATGAAAAAAAAAAAATGAACGTTACAATTGTACCACTTTAGAGAACACAAAGAGAACACTTTAGAGAAAAAAAGATTACCGTTACAATTGTACCACTTTAGAGAACACACCATAACAATATAACAATACAATCACAATTTATACATAATTTATATGTAATTTAAATTAGGGAGCTACTTTCCGCCCACCCTGTACATATATATATATATATATATATATATATATACTGTGCCAACTGGCTGATATGCCTGAGTGGCACTAGCTTCTACGCCAACTGGCTGAAAGACACTTCTAAGACAACTGATGCTGTCAAGAAATCTTATTATGCACCTGGCTCCTCTCTCTCTTAGGTTAGGTATACCCTTTTGGGGGGTGAGGCCGTCCCAACTTCTCCCCCAAAGTCTCTTAGGTTAGGTGAATTCCCCCACCCTTTTTTTGGCACCCTGGGAGGGTTGGCACCTTGCAACATTTGATCAACATTGCAATTGAATTGCTCTGCACTCTAACCTTTTGCAGGCATACTACTGACTACTTTCGCGTTCTAATGGACTATTAATGTTGTTTTATACGCATGTTCAAATATTTTCCCGTCTGTCCAATGTAAAAGATCCCACATTGTTTACAACCAATTTTATAGATAATACCTGAATTATATTATTGATAGGATCACTGGGTAACAAAATTTGGAAAATTTTCTGTTTATTGTGATTTTTCTGTCGTTCCTTAATGATTTCGGGGCGCTGATTCCAAAAATGATATTGGTTTTGCTCTATCATTAACCATTTCAAAAATATAGGCTATCACACTTTTCATATGGCAAAGTATATAAAGAAGTCTAACAAATATTTTCTGAAAATAAAAACACTATTGGAAATTAATGTTTATTGAGCCAAAATTGTTTGACAAACCCAAAATGGTGCAAAGGATATAATATATATCATGGGGAGAACCGACAAGAGAATAACAAGCCTCGTTATGCAGTGTGCGTTCCTTAAAAATCGTGTCCGGAAAATTCGCCCCAAACATTTTCGCCGTAGGAAAATTCGCCGTAGGAAAATTCGCCGTAAACATTTTCGCCGTAAGACAAATTCGCCGTAAGGACATTTCGCCGTAAAAAAATAAATTGCAATAAAAAAGAGATTAGCTGACCCCTTAAAATGGCCTAAATTTCTTATCAAAATAACTTGCCTGCTTTTTGTTCTGAAACGTGACAACCTAGATCCAGTATATATATATATATATTAATAGCGACACTTGGCAACTTCATCAACCAACCAACCAACCAACCAGTTAGAGAAAGGTGATTTCTTTAAAATTAAGCTATCTAGTTCACAGTCTGCTTGTGTGCCTCCTTTGATAAATATTTCCGTGCAACTAACCCCTTACAATGGTCTATACAGTGGAAACTAGCCGAGGCGGTGTGAAATTTGTAGATGATATGAACTATGTTTACCGAATTGATAGAAAATACGGTGAAAAAACGTATTGGAAATGTGAAAATAAAGAGTGCAAAACAAGAGTGCATACCGTGCTGGAAGACGATAATTTATCAATATGTAAAACATTCGGTGAGCATTGTCATCCTTCTCAACCCTCGAAACCAAAAGTTTATCAAGCAAAAGCGAAAATGAAATCATCAGCTATTAATTCACAAACCTCTGCGCGATCGTTAATTGCCGATATTTCATCAAATTTAGATAACAACGCTTCATCTCTGATGCCGTCTTTAGCACATTTGTCTCGCAATATTAGAGGCTGGAGGCAAAAAAAGAGCCAAGCACCCCCTATCCCAACCGGAAGAAGTGGGTATATAATTCCGGATGAGTATAAATTTCTTGAAAATGGTGAGCAGTTTTTATTATACGATAGTGGTGAAGATGATGAAGAGAGAATTCTAGTGTTTGGCACACAAGCGGGGTTAGATGACCTTGAAAATGATAAGGATTGGGCTTGCGACGGTACTTTTAAATGCAGCCCAGATATATATTATCAGTTATTCACGCTGCATACAGTAATAAGAAGTATTAGCATCCCTCGTCTTTTTGTTTTGCTTCCCAGTAAATCCGAAAATACAGCAGACTTTTCAGTGCCTTAAAGGGCTTACGCCCATCATTAGATCCCGAAACCTTAATGGTTGACTTCGAGAAAGCAACTATCAACGCTTTCTCTAACATATTCACAACAACAACTATTACAGGTTGTTTATTTCATATGGCAAAGAATATTTATCGCAAAATTGTTGATATCGGTTTAAAGTCACGCTATCAAACAGACGCTGAATTTAACACGAAAATTAAATGCTTCACAGCATTAGCATTTCTTCCAGTGAGCGATGTTATTGATGGATTTGTTGAATTGACTGATGATGATGATTTGCCCCAAGAATTTGTATCGTACTTTGAAACGCACTATATAGGAGGAGAACGAGGCCGAGGCGCTCGAAGGCGAAGAATGGAGCCAACATTTCCTATAGAATTGTGGAATGTTGTCGAAAGGACTCATAATAATATGCCGAGAACGAACAACAGTATAGAAGGCTTCCACAATGCAATCCAAAGCTCT
The DNA here is from genome assembly GCA_023014485.1 of Bathynomus jamesi. Lineage (NCBI taxonomy): Eukaryota > Metazoa > Arthropoda > Malacostraca > Isopoda > Cirolanidae > Bathynomus > Bathynomus jamesi. Next base: position 42,928 of record JAJOZX010004319.1, on the reverse strand, counting down.
ATTACTAACATGCATCCAAGTATCTGGAAACTCATAACTTATTTGATAAAGGAAGAGAGTTTAGCGAAGAAGAAAAAGTGTGATTCAGATCGAGGAGACGCAGCAGAAATGAAGAAAAAGTATAGCGATATTAATGCAAGACTTCAAAGACAAGTGCTTCGATACAATCCGCAGCAAAAAGTAAATTATTTACGCAGCATCGCTTGGAATTTACACACGTTTTAAATTACCTCATTACGTTATTTTTAAGAAGTTTTATCACTGACTTTTACCATTTAATAAAGACTTGCCCTTTTTATGCTTATTCAGATCGAGGAGACGCAGCAGAAATGAAGAAAAAGTATAGCGATATTAATGCAAGACTTCAAAGACAAGTGCTTCGATACAATCCGCAGCAAAAAGTAAATTATTTACGCAGCATCGCTTGGAATTTACACACGTTTTAAATGACCTCATTACGTTATTTTTAAGAAGTTTTATCACTGACTTTTACCATTTAATAAAGACTTGCCCTTTTTATGCTTATTTATATAATACCCTTTATCATCCATGTATTATTAAAAAAAAAATTACGGCGAAATGTCCTTACGGCGAATTTGTCTTACGACGAATTTTCCTACGGCGAATTTTCCTACGGCGAATTTTCCTACGGCGAAAATGTTTGCGGCGAAATTTCCTAGAACCCTTAAAAATGCACTGAAAAACGCGACTTCCGCGTATGAACATTCTTATCCTTTCTGATCAGCGACCATACGTAGTCTCCCATCATGGAAGCATCCCAATGATCCTGGTACCTTTTCTCCACCGTTTGAATATTTTGATGGAATCTTTCGCCATGTTCTTCACTCACATCGCCCAGGTTATCACGAAAAGACATACGGCACCTCATTTTGCCATAGCACTTAATCAAGTTTGACACTAACTCCTCATAGTTTGGTGCTTTATGGTTGCCTAAAAACCCACGAACCACATCACGGAAACCACACCAAGCCTCTTTTTCGATCGGAGTCATCTTGGCTTCAAGGTTCTTTGAATTCAACAGCGCCTTGACTTGTGGTCCTACAAAGATGCCAGCCTTGACTTTGGCCTCAGAGAATTTAGGGAACATGACCCGAATCTGTTGGAAAACTTCCCCTCCAAAATCTAACGCAGTTACAAACTGCTTAATTAGACCCAACTTAATATGGAGAGGTGGTAGCAGAACTATGTCAGGCTTCACAAGAGGTTCCCTGAGTACATTGTACTTTCCTGGTTGCAGTCCTTCAGGTGGAGGCCACTGAACTGTTTTATAGTGCTCAGTTGAAGCCCTGCTATCCCACAGGCAAAGAAAACATGAATATTTAGTAAACCCTCCTTGTAAACCTAACAGGAAACCAATCATTTTGAAATCACCACACACGTCCCAGTTATATTGTTCATACCTGATTTGAGTGAGCAGTTGTTTGACATTTTCATAGTCCTCTTTCATTTGAACAGAATGTGCAACTGGTATAGATGGATATTTGTTCCCATTGTGGAGTAGAACAGCTTTTAAACTCCGAGTTGAACTGTCAATAAACAGGCGCCACTCTGACAGGGTATATGTGTTAACCCAATAGCTGTGAATAGACCATTAACCTCGCTGCAATAACAGAGAGAGCCATTGACATCGTAGAACCTTGCAAACTCTTCATGCCGCTTTCGGTATACAGTGCTCTAGCAGTCTTCTCCAAGCAAATTCCATTCTTTGAGTCTGGAGGTCAGAAGCTCAGACCCTGATTTCGTCAGACCCAAATCTCTAATTAAGTCGTCCAATTCCCTCTGATTTGGAAAGTGAGGGTTTGTACTGAAAGTTACTGTATATTCTTCATCATGACTGTCCTCACCAGCCGACATCTCAGATGAGCTAGCTGCATCCTCATTTTCAACCTGCAAAGCAAAGAAACAAAATATAGGCATAGCTATATATGTAGAAGAGCATCAGCACTAAGAAAAATCGACACATAATGACCCACAGTCCGTAAATACAGAAGGTAAAGTAAGGGATAGATACCTGTTCTGGTGGACGTGGTATTGGAAGACCTTCGCCATGTGGTACAGGAGCTATGGACGACGCTATGCTTGGATACTGAAGAGTCTGCCTTCCTTTAACTTTCCTGTACTTAGAAACATCTACCATGCAGTAGTCGCAATCGTCGTGGTGGCTCTTTGGTTCTCTCCATATTCTGGGTACCGCAAAGGGCATTGCCTTGCGTACTCCCCGCAGGCAGCCACCCTTCAAGTGTAGAGCGGCAGCTTCCACAGATCACATGGGGTGCCCAGGGCTTATCTTGGTCACCCATAGGCATACCAAAATAGAGCCGATACGCGATCCAGAACTTGGTGCCTTTCACAATCTTGTGCGATACTTGCTTGGGGCCTATGTAATACCCACAAACGTAGCAGAATATATCCGGCGAGTGTTTACAAGCTCTAGTTGCCATTCTCTTTACCAAACTGTACTACATTAACCATAACCTGCAGATATAGAGAGAAGAGTTATTAAATCTGCAACAGATTACAGATTCCAGAAAAAAGATGTATTCACAACACTGAAATAATGTTCGCAATAAAAAAGGATCGATAACACCCAAATCGTCAGCACAGAGAAGCACAGAAACACAGTACCTCAGTGCTGGTAACCATCAGACAAACAACCTGCTTTCTTTGTGTGCTCACACTTACTGACTTCTCAGACTCTGCGCTCTTCTTTATATAGCACAGTGGAAGTTTCGGGCAATTTCTAGAGCAAGAAACTGTCAACGAACATCCGGATTGTTCCCAACAATTCCTGATTATTCTGATATTGCTGCGCCCATAATAACATTGTACTGGTAAAACATGAAAAATGGATTATCTCTGAAACCATTGATGATACACACACAAACCAAGGCCAGATTTGGACTCAGCGCCCACAAATGCATATAAAAACATAAAAAATTCTATATAAACAGAATCAGTGTTACACAGTGTTATTCTTTATTACATTTTCACAATATTGTTGTGTGAAAAAACTACATTAATATTAAAAAATTTAAGTATATTAGCAATGCCTAAAAAGCCTGGAAAAATGGAAGTACTAAAATATTCTTCGACAAAGTGAGAAGGTTATTTTCCACATGATAGAAGGTTCGTTTTGCCTTGTTAAGACAAGATTCCAAAAAGGCAGGTGGGTAACATAAATTACTTCCAATATTGTTGATTTTTTCTAGCTCAGCATCCATGTATTCCGGACTGGCGATCCAAAGAGCACAGAAAAACATAAGAAGAAAGAAGAAAATATGGCTTTCTTGATGGGGGGTGTCATGTCCGGAGGAGTAAAGGTGTACACAGGGTAAATTATTTGCATTTTTCCGACAGACAGTAAACTTAAAACTGGGCTTAAAACCTGTACACGCACATCCAGAAATGGGAGTAAATTGTTTTCCTTCACTTCCCAACCATGGGATGCCAACCCCCATGATTCTCGGAATGTAAGTTATTTCGAAAAACTCTATATAAATAGTGGAAAAGAGGGGCGACAAGGGATTACCCATGGCCATCCCAAAAACCCGTTGATGATATTATAATATTTTTTAATCATTAATAATTCTTCAATCACCAAACGTTTCGGGAGTCTTAACTCCCAGTGGTAGTCATAACTAAAAATAAGACAATTGCGTTACATTCAAAAGTTAAAAAGGGAACCTTAAAATATATATATAATTTGTTTATATTACATATTAGTACATGGTTTAAAATGCAAATAGATGATTTAAAACAATTAAAAATACATTAACTTACAATGTTCAGTTCAGTAGCTAAACCATAATCATTTAGAGTAGGTTTATTACTAAAAATGTAAATTAACTCCATAAGTCTTGGATCAGTTTCTCAGATTAGCTTGCAAAGGCATGAAAAACTATTGTGACATGGTGGTTACAGTTTAAACGAAGTTCTCGAATGGATGATTTAGTTGGTATATTCAACGGCAAGGAGGTCGTACTACTAACTCCCAAATGCTTATCGACTCTCGCTTTTAATTGACGTGAATTGGAGCCAATATGTGCGGCATTACAGCCACAATGAAGTGCATACTATAAGAGTCGAGACATCAGGAACATAGGCAGACTCTCCTTACATCTAAAGAACTGCCACCAACAAACCTAAAATCAACTTGTGGATAAAGTGGAGTTAATAAGGATTTTAACTTCTTTAAGTCGGTCTCAGTCATTTTTCTAATGTATCCATAAAATGGGAGCGGAATGTATTTAATATCTCTGGGAACTATAGGCTATAGATATTTAAAAAAAAAATCTCGTTTCCTTTTATTAAGTTTGCACAAGAAAAGGTCAGATTTGAGCAAAACACTAAATTACACTAGAAAAGTATAGATTTGAGTAGTGTCTTGGGTCATGTATTTTACTGCATATTAACCGGGGGGACCTCATTGCCATGCCGTCTATCAGTTTATAGAGTATGTTGTTGAAAGGAGGAGGAGACTGTAGGCACCAATCGACCAGGGAAGTACTCCAGGGGTGAACGTTAGGCAGGAGACAGGAAGTGCTGAAGCTCCCACTTCTTCTGTTACTGTCCTCTTTAGCTGATGTTTTTCTGTCTTATCTACCCTGTTAGCAGTCCAGCATGCTCTCAAACACACGCTTCTCCATCTATTCTTCACTACACGTACATGCATTTTAACACACTACACAATCTTTTCAAAATTTATAAAAAATAAAATGGCATTGTGAGCCGTGGAGATCTTGATTTTGGCTCTCTTTTTCTTATAAACGGGGGCATTTTTGCGGGCACACGCCCTTGGCCCCACCTTTCTACATAAAAAACTACTATTTTATGAAGATGAGATTTAAGACTTCGCGAAACGTTTGATGATTAAAGAATGTGAATTCAAGCGTTTGAATGTTTATTCATTTATCTACACGGTGTTCGAAAAGTCTCGTTACCCCCAACAAAATGTACATGTTGTAATGCCAATTTTATTTTTTGTGTGAGTAATTGTATTTATATGTGGTAGGTTTGATTTAAGAAACAAGTCACTAGCAACAATTACTTTAATTGCAGTAAATACAGCTACTAATTACAGTTACTAATCAAGAATATCTGTGTGCGCACCATCATTTTCGGAACAAAAGATCATTAACAAATGACGGGCGGTATGGTTTCATGCCGAGATCTTTTGTCATGTGCTCTCTCATTGTGGACATGGGGACTAGTTCTTGTGATCGTTTCCGAAGTGATTTTTTTTGGTGAACGAGCCACCGATGCAATCACACCTTCACATTGTTCTGCTCGCGTTGCTGGTCTTCCCGACCGTGGTCTGTCGTTGATGGAGCCAGTTTCAAACAGCTTTTTCTCCCAGCGTAATACCGTCTTGTTTGGTGGTCAGCCTTATTGAATCTCGTGTTGAAAT